>CM062252.1:4497241-4823857 GCA_031216285.1 Syzygium syzygioides | reverse complement strand
AATGGTCACAACCACTAAATTTCAACCTTCCATTTCCACCATAGATTGCAGCAAACTTTTGTTCCATACCAAAATAGACTAATACAACTATACTACAACTATACTTAAAAATAACCCAATACAAGTACATATTCCACTCATCTTCAACTATGGTAGACTGATAAACTTCTTCTCATTACTCACTTTACATTTGAGCATAAAATAGGATACACAACAGAATAACAACATGATCAATGCTCGATAGCACTTTCTTTCAATTTTCATTCTTGAAACTTCCTTCTTCAAATGATTAATCAGAGATGCTAAAGCCTTCATTTCAGCTTGCATTGAGTCCACATCCTCCAATTCATCCATTAATGTAGGTGGGCATTGCTGGCGTCCTTCAAGTAGATCAAAGATCACCTTTGTCGCTCAACCGGAGAATTTCGCATCAACCCATTTGAAATATTTGCACTTCGAGCCTTCTCTATACTTGGCGCAACCATTAAATCTTCTTCCAAGATTCAACCGAGTCCAAGATGTTCTTATTGGACTCGGCAACCCGCAAAAACAGTAACATTCGGCCTCTTGTTCGCTTCGTTGAAATGAATTTGAGTCGCTGCCGAAGCTGCTGCTCTCCATTTGCAAGATTGAGCTTGTAACTATGGGGGCGAATCAAACTAGGGTTTCAATTGGGGAGAAGATAGCTGGTTAAGAGAAGATAGCTGGTTAGGGTTGCAAATTGAGGGATTCTCTCAATTTAGGAATTTAGGGTTCTCATTTGGGGGGAAAGAACACTAAACTGCGTCGTTTTAGGGATGGGATGCTGATTGGACTCTCCGGCGAGCCACATCGGCTTAAGAACTAATAAAAAAAGGCCACGTCGGATTTCCGGCCAAACTGATGAAGTTGGCACTGAAATGAGAGTTTTCAAAAAATTTGGCACTAAAATGATCCGAATGAAACTTTTGGCACTAAAGTGAGCACCGTACACAAGTTTTGATACTTCTATTGTTCTTCTCCCGAAGAAAAACATACGAAATAGGCAAAACTATTGAATAGTCTTATCAGTTACACTACACTGGAGATGAAAAAACTAAAATTGAATTAAGAAAGCTACATTTCCCTCATCCAGAGTATTCCTGGAGTGCCAAAAATCAAGGATAATTACAACCCTGCAACGTGGATGCTGGAGATCACAAATCCTTCACTAGAATCTGAACTTGGTATAGACTACGGCGTCATTTATAAGGAGTCTGATCAATGCAGGTAAGCACACGGTAGACTAATGTTCAAAGCACATGTTAAACACACATTAAGTGCTCATTAAGCGCACAATTTGCAAAATTAGTGCTTCTCTCTCTCATGCGATGCTATCTTGGAGTGCTGACCAGAAAATGACACCATATCTGCCGTTACATTTTGTTGATCTTTGTAGGATGAACCAAGAATTAGTTAGAGAGCTAAGTTTGCCAGCGGCTGGCACAAAAGAAATATGTTTCTCTGCACGCTTCCCGCAAAATAGGTGGGAGCGGTTCAAAACATGCTTGTGGAAACAACATTTAACCAACTGGAGAAGCCCTAAATACAACCTGGTGCGCCTGCTTTTCATTACGGCGTCTTCCTTGTTGTGTGCCTCTCTCCTTTGGCAGAAAGGAAAAAAAATGTAAGTTGTTCTTCATTGTTAAGAAATTGGGAATGCGTGGAAGCATGGTTTTGATATCAATAATAGTTTTTGGCTAAATGTGCAAGTGTGTGTGGGACATATTTGATGGGGGACAAGGGAACAAGGTAGAACATACAAAGCAGTAGGAGGAGATGTTGGTGTTGGTAGAGGAGTACAAGGGCTTGGAGTTTATTCTCAACTGCCCACACACTCAACATGAATAAGTATTGCCTATTCATAGGCATTTCCACCGACTTAACAGCACCAATTTTAGACTTTGTTTACAATATCTTTTGTAGCAACCATATTTTTTGTAAAATATTTTTAAGACTGCACATGCCCATCCTAAAAGGCTCTAGAAATTGGATCACAAATTCCAACATTCATACACCTAGTTAGTCCGGAAAAAATGTTTAGTAGCTTGTCAAACATCGGGATTAGTACCTTGTAAAACTTACCATCTAAGATGCTGAAACATGATTCTTTGTTTTGAAGAATGACGAGCAGGATATTCTCAACATACTTGGATCACTGTTTGTCTTTGTGCAAGTCACGGGGATAGGCAGCTGCACTTCGGTTTTGCCGTTTGCTGCTACCGAACGTATTGTTGTCTACAGGGAAAGATTCGCCGGAATGTACTCGTCGTGGTCCTATTCATTTGCTCAGGTCGCTGATTCATGCTCCTTTGCTATGTATTCTCTCGACTAATTACTAATATATTTCTCGTTCTTCTTCCCTATCTTAACAAAGATATTATGCCCCACAAGTATGTTGCAGGTGGTTATCGAAATTCCATACATATTCCTGCAAGCGGTTCTGTTTGTGCTGATCACATTCCCCGCCATAGGTTTCTACGCTTCATTCTATAAAGTGTACTGGTACTTCTACACCATGTTTTTTACGCTGCTTTATTCCAATTACTTCGTAATGATGCTGGTTTCACTGACACCGACATACCAAGTGGCTGCATTGTTCGTGAGTTTTTCCTACACCATGTTCAATCTATTCTGCGGGTTCCTCATTCCCGGACCTGTAAAGTCTCTGATTCAACTTCTGCTATCCCATCAAGAAACGGCGGAAGCATATCTGTCACGCTAAATCAGGAATATTAGTTATCCTTTAACACATCTAACTGCTCGTCTTTTTCCAACCCTTTTGGCAGGAAATTCCGGTGTGGTGGCGTTGGTTTTATTGGATATGCCCAAACGCGTGGTCATTGAGAGGTCTGCTTAGTTCGCAATACGGAGACATCCATAAAGAGATCACAGTTCATGGACAGCAAACAACGATCAGTGCCTTCCTGGAATGTTATTTCGGATATCACTACGATCAACTCTATATCGTAGCCATCGTGCTTTTGGCCTTCCCGCTAATTTTCACGTCTGTATTCGCTTGTGCCATTGCAAAAGTGAACTTCCAAAACAGATGAAAGGGAGTGTAGAGACCGCTTCATTGTATGCTTCCACCTAGAAAGATCATGTAGTTTTCGATAGTAATGATCAATCAAGCCATTGAATTTCCAAAGCCGTTCATTGTCAGAGCCTTCAACTGCTCTCTAAATTCTCAAATCGAAACTCTTTTTTATTTTCCTTTGCTAGACAAGCGAGTTACAATCACATGATAAACCAAGTCGAACGGTATTGGAGACTTATATCGAGCTCTCGATTCATGGGCCGTGTGATGTTTTACATCGTCATTTCCCTTAAATGAGAGTGAATGAAAATTTGAAAGCTGAATCTAAACTGAAATCACCATGAAGTGAGTGTTTTCGAACTCTTTTGGCCACAAATTATCTTAATACAAATCTGGAAGACCAAGTGAAAAGGCAATTTATCCTTTTCTTTTGCTGGACATGGTTTGTTTTGTCACGTCCCAAACCCCATCGGGCATGCAACACCCTTACCTAGTCGATTTGCTCAACGTCCCAGGAATGTCGCCGACCTCAAATAACCATCAGAGATTTAAAGTCACAGCGGGAATCACAATTTATCCCTGACAAATAAAACTGAGGAGAATAGGGAGAATACACATATTTCTTTACATTTCCAACTTATAAAATGTTCACAACTTACAACTGCCAGTCTTTACCACCATCGTGTATACTTGCACCCTGTGATACAAAACATCGATATACCAAAAAAATCGATGACCTGACTTTCTATCCCAAAAATGTTACTTTCCAAAAACCTATTAAGAACCCCTGAACTAATCCCTAACGCCCCTTGCTAGGCGTCCATTCCGAGTCTAACTCCTCATCTCCCGATTCCGAACTCTCCTGAGCAGACTGCTCCTCTGAGGGCTCTGACTCTGCTTCGATCACAATCGGGTGATTGATGTCGCCCGACTCAGCTGGAGCTGCGTTCTGATACTCCTCAGCCAAGAAATCGAAGAAATTATACTCAGGTACGTAATTGGGATCCATGTATTCCTCAAAAGGGAGTATATACTCCGGGTCTCCTGCCGGCTCATCCGACCCTTCAGACTCATCATTAGGCTCTAACTCGGGCTCCACCTCTTCTGGTTCCTTATCCTCTGGTTCTTCTTCCTCTGGTTCCTCTTCCTCTGGTCCCTCCTCGGGTAGTGATTCTAAATCTATGTCCATCGGATCATCCTCAGCTTGCGATGCTTCGGGCTCGGGCTCATACTCAGCCTCCGAAGATCTCTAAGCGGTGGGTGCTGGATGCATCCTAGACTGTGCTACGCTAACCTCCGTACTTGTTAACTCTCCGTCTATAAGAGGTATGGCGGCTGGGTCCCAATCTCCGACTAAATCAAAGGGAACATCAAAACCTCTAACGGGCCCGAACTCAGCCCCGTCTCCATCCCGAAAGAACCAAGCAGTGTATTTCTGTTCTTCAAAAAGAGGTAAACCTACGTCTATGAAAACAGTAGAAGTGTGCTTAATCCAAGTAAAATTATCGTCCATCGGGAACTCTGCAATCTCAAACTTTGTATGCACAGGTACTCCAAAACGTTCTGGTGGCTGAGGTAGATTATTCATGGCTCGAGTCGGGGTTCTGAAATATTTGGTAGAAAACAACCGTGAGACACTTCTCAATAAGTACACCCCTAAACCCAACCTAGGCTATCACGTACCTCTAGACAATTACATAGACACACGTGCATTCGTACACATCAAACCATTACATTGCAGGCACATTAAATATTATAGTCAAACTCAAACATGCGCACACCTGTACTCAATCACAATCATATCGTATGCAAACACGTGCATGTATCGTTCTCATCCCACTATTCCTTCCATTCTCATTGTCACTTTTACATCCACTTGCCAGTGACCCGTGTTGAAGTACACGCCTCAGGCACACTACGATCATTCATTTTCCACTTTCACTCGCCAGTGACCCACGTTGAAATACACGCCTCAGGCACACTGCGATCACTTTTCACAACACTTCAGGCCCGTGTACCCGTACACGCCTCAGGCCATGTTTTTTGCCCGCGTAAACGTACACGCCTCAGGCTCAACATCTATCACCTACTGTGCAACCCGCGTTGAAGTACATGCCTCAGACTGGCAATCTTCCGGTAATACCAGGCATTTCTCAACCCTCGCCAGTGACCCGCGTAAACGTATACGCCTCAAGTCCACTGTGATCACATCTCACAACACTTTAGGCCCGCGTAAACGTACATGCCTCAGGACGGCACAATTTTTATGATCGCACATATGCCATGTCACACAAAATTTTCACGAACACGAATCATACCACATTTCTTTCTCACTCACGCACACGCCCAACAATCACTTGTCACACACAATTGGCCCATCACACACGGCCCGTGCACGCAATAATTCACACGTAATTCATGCTCATCGAACAATTGACATAGCCAATTTTATTAATTAACCCAATCTGGCACAACGTGCACCTAACAAGCATTTTCAATCAGCCAAATTGCACAAATGCACGCTCAAATCCACCACCACAACTAAATTATTTTCCAAAAACACATTAAACACAGAAATCGCTATTTTTCTCCCACCAAACGATGCCAAATCGATTCCGGTCCTTCACAGGACTTTCTCACCATAAATTCTCGGTTCTGAAAATCCAACTTGCGTCCCGATCAACCTATCAGGGCCCCGTGAACCGTAAATCACAGCCACTGTTATTTTCTAATTTCCAATAATTAATGCCCAAATTAAATCCTAAGGCCCGCCATAAAATTTTCACTACCAATTCATACAATTCCACACCTAACTTTATACAGATTTCGCCCAAAATCATTCGTCGATACCCGAAGTCCTAATTTGGGTTTAGAGCGCGACTTACCCGCATTCTAGTGGCGTCGGATTAATTCCGATCCTTCATGGGACTTTCTCGCCATTAAATACCGGTTCTAAAAATTCAACTTGCGTCCCGAACCGAGCATCACAGCCTCGTGAACAGTAATTCTTAGCTTAAAATTCCCTCAAATCGTCCTCCAAAAATTCCAAATTAATTCCTCAAGGCCCGCCATACATTCCCGGTCTAAAGCCCCAACATTTTGCACCCGCACAAGTCCAATTTCACCCAAAATCAAATTGTTTGGCGATACCCAAAATCCTAAATCGGATTAGAGTATGACTTATGGCGTTCTAGGCTAAAACGGTTAGAACGGAAAGCGGCGGCGCTCTACGACAAAGGCAAACAACTCACGGTGGCTCCCGGCTTGCACGGCGGCGGTCTGGCGGCGGCGTGGTCTTGCACGGCCGGAAATGGGTCACGGGGAGAGAGAGAAAGAGAGGGGGAAGAGAGAGAAATATGGCGTGAGGTGGATGGTGGTGGTGTACGGCGGCATGGACGGCGGCTTGAGGGCGGTCCGGTGTGGTGGTGGCAAGCGGCGGCGCCGGCGATGGAGGGAGGAACGGCCAAATGGAGCTCACGGCAAGGAAAAAAAAAGAGAACCAAATGGGGGAGGGGGGTCTTCACGATGGAGAGGGGAGAAAGAAGAGAGAGAAAAGTGTCTTGGACTAAATAGTGTATTTTGACCAATGGTGGAAATGACCATAATACCCTTGTCTCACAAATTTAATCCAATGGTTCCGATTCGATTTTATCTTGATCCGACGGCCGAGATCGATTCTTGCACAATAATATCCAAGGGTATTCTTGTAATTTCCAAAATATCCAAGGGAAAAATTGTCCAATTAAAATTTGAGGGCAAAATTACCAAAATGCCCTTTACCCTTAAAGCTTGCCCTTTTATAAATCCTAGGGGTATTTTGGTCACTTTCTCCGTTTCTTGTCCAAATCGAATTTTTTCGAAGGAATTGAGCGCACCAAAAATTCACACGTGTCACGTACAACGTCGTCCTAACGTTCCAGCGTGACTTCCTAATTTTCCGGTGTCCAATTTGGGAAAAAATTCCATAATTAAATTCTATTAAACGCAACTCGAGCGTTTCTCGAGCTAACGGGCGGCTTGTTAGGGAAATTCGCAGAATTGACTCATGACTGATACTAAATCAAGTCACGTGCAAGTCCGTTTGGTGCTTGACGACCTCGGTTGTCATTAAAATCGCGAAGATCAATCACTTGATCCGAGGGGTACGATCGTTTGGTATAATTTCAGAATCATTCATCAAGTCGTTTCGTGGTCTAACGAAATCACCCGCGATCCACTACTAGGACAGTGGCGAACTGACCCCTAACTATCCTTGGATCGGCCAACAGTAGCTCAAAATATCACTTCCACGATTTATTGATCGAAATCCATTCACGATTGAATTTTCTTTAGTCGCGCGAATTTAATTCCCCTATTAGCCTTTCCCTAATGGTTAGCATACTCAGGAATTATCAGTTCAGGGCGAGAATTTACTGCGAGCACATTTTATAAAACTCGGTTATTTCAATAAATTCCAATTGGCGGAATTTTCAGAATGTCACATGTCTTGTCATATGTTTGTATTTCTAAACGTTATGCATGAGTTTTGGAAGCGAGAAGTGAATTATTGTGGTTGACTTATTTGATTTCCACGAACCACCATCCTTTGTTATCACAATGTCCATGTCAGCGCCGGTCGTGCCATGTAGGACCACTAGTATCCACGTTGAACCGCTAGCATCCACGTCAGTAATTTTCGACCTAAATTGATCGGATAGACTGAATTGATACTAATGTAAAAAGGTTTAGAACTAAATTGATCCAATTGAAAGGTTTATAACTGAATTGATACCAATGCAATAGGTTTAGAACTTTTTTTGGTACTTTTCCCCTCATGTGCATTATGGGTATTAATAACAATTTTTTCGCTTAACTTAAGAAATGAGATTTACAAGAGATGCCGCTTCACACTTGTCGACATTGTTATTAGCACCTAATGCGACGAGTTCTTTCATGCAATTAATATTCAAGAGAGAAACCAGGTGGAGATTGTGACCCTAATGTTGATGATTAATGTGCATGCAAGCACGCGCATCGGAGAAACAACGCGATTAGGTTGAGTTAACAATGACGGGCATGGCATGCAATGAACATATGCCAAAGGCTACAGCGTAGAATCATTGTTGGAAAAGAGTACACAATGCGTAATCTTTTTATTAGATTTCATAGCAAACAACCAATAGAAAATGTCACGTCCCAAAACCTACTAGGATAGAAATATGACACGACCAACCTTTCACACGAAAGACACAGCCTCACATAGGACCAACAATATATAGGACGGCCGTGTCATATCCTTATCTCTGTAGGTTTTGGGTGTGACAGAAAAAGTTGAGAGAGTTTCCTATGTTTTGATAGAATACCCGGATCTTTTTTCCAATACAAGCAAAGTTACAGATGCGGACATAGCAAAGTGAATTATTCAAAAGATCATTAAGAAGCCAATCCGCAGTTGCTGGCGCTAGTACTGCTGCAAGAGGGGGACGACTCTTCTGGGAGAAAATACTGGGCGAATTTAGATAAAAATGAAATTGGACCGTGGACTCGATGACACTCACTATTGTAATGATCCAAATTTAATCTTGATATACGTGTCAAATTCATTAAATTACGTTAAAAAAAAGAGGTTTGCACAATCCATTAGAAAATTATAGGTGAACTTACTGAAAAAAGAGAAACAAGGATATTAAAAGTGTAAAAAATTGTGTACGACGTTGCTGAAAGTTTTCATCGGTTCACTTAAGTGTCAAATCGGATAAAAAAAAGATCACTTAAGTGCCAATGACGAGAAATTCCGGTCAAATTGATTACGTGACTTTTATAGTTAAAATTTTAATCTAAGTTGCTTTTTTTTTATAGAAAAATCAGTTCACGTGGAATTTCCATGTGTATATTTCTCCATCGTCTCCCTCCACGTCGTTTGTTTGTTTTTTTTTTCTTTTTTTCCTTCTCTTTTCTCCCTTATGCGTAATGCTTCTACACACTTCATGAGATGGACTATTTTCACCGACGCTCCCCATCGCCACCCAGTCCTACGAGTTGCGCCACAACCTTCGACAGCCCCTCAACGACCTCACTCATTGTCATCGCGAGTGTGTCGTGGGGGCTCAGGTGACCTAGGATCTAGTAGGGGTGTCAGAACCGAACCGGAAAACCGAACCGAGATACAAACCGAACCGAACCGAACCGAAAATTTCGTGCATTTCGGTTCGGTTTCGGTTTCGGTTCGGATCATCAAAATTAACCATTTTTTCAGTTCGATTTATTTCAGTTCGGTTCGAATCGGTTCGGATCGAACCGAACTGAAATAAACACTTCGGTTTGTACCCATTATTTCAGCTGCATCTCACAAGCGCTGAACGAGGACGACATCTCGCTCAGCGTCTGCACCTCCTCTGCATCCCCGGCCTCAGCGAATCATCACGCTCCGGCTCCGCCTTCTCTCTCTCTTCTCTCTTCTCGAGAAGTCTCTCGCATCTTAGGGTTTTCTTCCGATGGTCGATGATCGCTGATTCATTGGAGTCGTCGCCGATCGCGTGATTAGGGATCAGATATTCCTCCTCGACTTTCCCTGCATCAGCGTATCTCCACCTCGTCCTTCTCGTCGTGATTTTTTTCTTTTTGCCCAAAGTGGATTCGCGTCCCCATCTCGTGTCACGAGCACTTCGCTAAACCGGACGTGTCGATTTGATTGATTTTACAGGAGGGCGCGGGCTTCGCGGGCGGCTCTTCTCCTACTACTTCCCCCCTCTCCGCTTCCGCCCTGTTCAGCCCTTCCTCGGACAAGCGCTTCTGGAGCAGCCTGCAGTGTCGGGTCGACGCTATCCTCGTGGATTGGGACCGCGGGGCTGCCGCCGCCGCCACCGGGGAAACGGGGCAGGGCAAGGGGATGAAGGAAGACTCATTGCTCCTGCTCAGAGGGTTCGACTCCGTCGCCCACACTCTGTCTCAGCTCTCCGACAACATCGACAACGCCCTTCAGGTGAAATTTTTGGACCATTTCGTTCTTGATCTGAAGAGTTTCAGAGCGTTCGACGATGGCGGTTGTGTGAATTTTGGGGGCTTTCACAGCTGATTCTTCCCTCTGCTTCAAGTTCGAGTCTTTCCCTGGCGATCGGAATCTTCGGAGGGGGTTGATTTCGGGTCGTTTCGTGGGCGGGGATTCGCTCCTCGTTGGCCGTAGCGAGTTGGAGGCTTTTTGATCTGGGAAGCGACGCTGCCGGAGGCGGAGGCGGATTGTTTGCGATTGTTCCAATTCAGAAATGGAACGGCGGGCGCGGCCAGTTTTGTCGAGGGTGGGGTTTGCTTCTGATTAGTTGAGAGGCAGCATCAAATTTCTCACCAAAACTTGCAACTGGTAATTCTAAAATTGCACAACAAATGCTTGCGCAATTGCCTCTTTCCCTGTTTGAATATGGATATTAAGTTTCGTTACGATGGTTTGATGGGTGAAGTTTCTGGTGTTGAGCTAAATGGGAGAACTGTGCGAATGGACGTCTTAGTTTTGATTTGATTTGGTGTGCAGACGGTGGTAAAAACCCCACATTTCACTCATTTGCAATAACAATGCTAGGTTCTAACTTTGCTTTCAAAATTACATGCTGACTGCCAAATTATTGTTGTTGTCATTGTCGTCATCATTAGTAGGTTTGATTGCTTGACCAATTTGCTAAAAACTTGGGTGCTTCATAGTAGTGGCTGCATTTTCCATATCCATTTTATTATTCAATTTTGCTGGTCACTAATGGGTTATATAGGCTGTATGTTTCTGTTTTTGCCCTTCACCTTATCTTTTTTCTTTTCTTTATGGTACTTTAATGGCCACCCCTTCTATTAAGTATTTGCTTGTCATACAAAGTTTGTTAACTTGACACAGCCACTTGAATTATAATAATTTCAGGTTTTAATTGTCATAGATTGGTAGATGTCTACTTCAATGAGTGAATCTAGTGGCACAAATAGGAGGAGGACGAGATCTTCTGCATGGGAACACTATAAAAGGACAGAAAACCCAGACAAAGCTGAATGTTTATATTGCGGGGCTATTATTGGTTGTTCTTCCTCTCAAGGGACTAGTGCGATGCGTAATCATTTAGGTAGATGTAAGGAATTTCCATATGCGAACATTGAGAAAAGGCAAAAAAGCGTCTCGGGTCAACTTGATGGGGTTGGTAGTTCTAGGTCATTTGGTCCATGGAAATTTGACCAAGAAACTAGTCGAAAAGACCTAGCAGCGATGTTCATCATTGGTGAATTACCCTTTAAGTTTGTGGAAAATGAGGCATTTCGGCAATTCGTGAGTAGGATCCAGCCGAAGTTTTCAATCCCCTCAAGGAACACATTGAGGGAGGACTGTTATAAGTTTTACTTGGAGGAAAGATGCAAATTGAAAAAAAAAATTTCGATACATCTCCAAGGGTTTGTTTCACAACGGACACGCGGACTTCTTGTCAAAATATGAGTTACATGTGTCTCACTACTCATTTTGTTGATGGTGATTGGAAGTTGCAAAAAAAAATCTTGAATTTTTGTCAAATCCCGGGACATTCAGCTGAAATTATAGGAAAAGCAGTGGAGAAATGCTTGACTAGTTGGGGGATTAAATACGTTTTTTCTATAACCGTGGATAATACGAGCTCAAATGACTTGGGTGTTCAATACTTGAGAAAAAGACTCCACTCTTGGAACACTCTAATTTTGTCGGGTGAGTTACTTCATGTGAGATGTTGTGCTCACATATTGAGTTTGATTGTGAGAGAGGGTTTGAAAGATATAGATGATTCCATTGTTAGAATACGCTCAGTTGTGCGTTGTGTGAGGTCTTCTCCTGCGAGGTTGCAACGGTTTAAGGAGTGCATTGAGCTAGAAAACATCAAGTCCAAGAGTCTTGTATGTTTGGACGTGGAGACTCATTGGAACTCAATATACCTGATGTTGGAAGCAGCTTTAAAGTTTCAAAAGGCTTTTATCTTACTAGATATTCGGGATAGCAAGTTTGTTGAAGAGCTTTCCAAGGTGAGGGGGTTGCCTACTAGTGATGATTGGGAATATGCTTGTCAATTTCTTTCTTTCTTGAAGTTGTTCTATGATACGACTTTAAAAGTATCGGGTTGTTCTTATGTCACTAGTAATGATATGGCGAAAGATGTCTATGGGATTTTTATGATGATTGAGAGATATTGTGTGAATGAGGATAGGAGTTTGCAGGAAATGGCCAAGAGAATGAAGACCAAATTCAATAAGTATTTTGGCAATGTGAACAACATCAATCTAACATGGTTCATTGCATGCATACTTGACCCTCGACATAATTGGGAGTATGTGAAATGGATGATTAATCAAGTTTATGAAAGCAAGCAGGCAGAAACTTTACGAGATAAAGTCACATCATCTCTAATGTCATTGTTCGAGCAATACCGCACCGGTATATGCCCCCAAAGCAATTTGAGGTCAAAGGGTACAAGGACAATGAACGTGTCAATGTCTCCTGTGGTTGGTGCGGACATTATGACTGCAATGTATCTTAGCCAAACGGGACAAGAATATTTGGAAGAAAAATCCGAATTAGATAAATATTTGGAAGAAAGATGTGAACGCTATAGCGCTGACTTTGATATCTTAAATTGGTGGAAAGTTAAATCTTCGAGATATCCTATCCTCTCTTCCATTGCTCGAGATATTTTGGCCGTGCCCGTCTCAACTGTAGCATCAGAGGCTACATTCAACACAGGAGGTCGTGTGCTTGACGTGTTTCGTAGCTCCTTGACCCCAAGCATGGTGGAGGCTCTAATATGTACGCAAGATTGGCTACGATCCACACTACTTTCACTTTCAATTGAGGAGGACTTAGAAGAACTCGAAAATTTTGAGTCAGGTGAGAAAAAATTATCGTAGAATATTTTATATCCTTTAATATTGCAATAGATACTTCAATTCTCATTTTTATTGTGAATTTAATGTAGAGTTGTCAACTGTGACCGTGGAGCTGAACTCAATATTGGTTTCCCTTGATGATTGACGAACAAAAGAGAAGTAGTCATCTCCTTGATGATTGGCTCTCCCTCTCTCTCCCAGAAATATCTGCGCCATTTACCTTTTGTTTTGGCAATACCTTTGTGATTCTCTCTTTGCCCATATATGTTACAGGAAGTGGTGTCAAAAGAATATCAGAATTTGAAGTTTCAGCAACCATATTAGCAGGCTATGTACTATTGCTTACTAATACTACAAGACAACACTTGGCCTTGGATAGAACAACTTGAAGGTCTTCCCTCAATTAAGGGCGAAGATCTGTCCAACTTTGTTCGGTTGCATTTCTGTGACATTGCTAGTATTTCTCTTGAGTTGTTATACTTCAACGTGTATGTCAATGGGTTCTTGGTGTTTGAAAATTTTGATCTCTCGTCTATGGTAAATGAGGTTCTGGCAGCACCATTTTATGCAGATTTTGTAGTTGAAATAGATGACTTGGGGATACTAAGTGTGAGCATTGGACCTTCAAATTATAGCATGGCGCATGCAATTGATGGCATTCTTAATGGTGTGGAGGTCATGAAGTTGAATAACTCAATGGGTAGCCTTGATGGTGAGGTGTGTGGTGGATTTATTTTGAAAAGCTGGCCAAGGGGAAACATGGGCGTTTTGGTTCCTTTGGTTGTTGTAATTTGTTTGCTGATGAGTATGTCTGTGGTCATGCATAGGAGGACAACTGGGGTAAGCCACACTGCAGCATGGACCAGATTGTCGACAGATATTACAATATCCTCATTATTTTACCTGATCTCAAAGCACTGTGAAGCAATACGAATCACATAGAAGTTTGTCAAGTTTATGAGTGGGAAGGAGCTTGTATGTTGTAGAAATTAGCTTCTGTTTGCTAAAACCTTGCTCATCCAGTGAGTTTTCTCTAATTTCTGTTGATGACTTTCTGTTACTTAACGATCAATGGAAGCTACTGTTGTTTCTTTTTTTCTGACAATTGCCAAAGACATTTGCCGAGTGGTTCTTTGTAGGCATTCCTATTTGTATGCCTTAACTGGGTAGTCTCTGCTTCCCAGAATTTGAATCAAATTTACTCCATGAAACTTGAACTTGATTCATTCGCCGAACCATCTAAAATTATCATAAATACATTTTATTATCAAGAACTAATAATTAAATTAGCTATGCATAGATCAAACTAAGTATACATAATCTACTGAAGCCACTATCTTTTTCTACAACGTGATGAAATTTCTAGAGCTTTCTTAATTTTTTATCATAAAAAATTATCATAAAATTATCATAAATACATATTATTATCAAAAAATTATCATAAAAAAATTATCAAGAAATTTGTTTCATAAAAACAGAAAACCGAGCCATGAATAAAAAAGCAAAAAAAAACAAAAAAGAAGAAGAAACCGAAAATCAAACCGAACCAAACCGAACCAAATCGGCTTATCAGTTCAGTTCCAATTCGGTTCGGTTCCTATTTGGTTCGGTTCAAAGAGGAACCCTTAACAGTTCGGTTCGGTTCGGTTTTTCAAGAAAACCGAACCGAACCGAACCGTTTACACCCCTAGGATCTAGGGTCTTCCGAAAACAAGGTTAGAATTGGGCTCAGGGATGTTGGATCCCGAGCAACTCAGTCTTCTTAGTTGACTCTCTTCGCATCGACTCCATCCTATGCCGACTCTCTCCGCACTACTCCCAGGCAAAAAAACGTTGACGTTCGATTCTTACCGTCACCATCGTTCCCTCGCCACGGAAGGACACCATCATCCGCCGTTCGCTACCCGCCATCCATCACCCCCTCCGTAGAGGAAAAGACTCCCAACCACAGCCAGCCTACGCACGACAATTGTCGTCCCATGCATGGCCACCATCAATCATCACACCACCATTTTCCCGAAGGCATCACCCAACCAAGCACGAGCAGAGACATGGGTGGCCGCTATTAACCCACACCAGTCGCCAATTTCTCAGGCCGGCCATAGACTGAAGCCACTTGCCATTCATAGCCCTTGCTGGTCGCCGGCAAAGCCACAGTCAGTTTGTCCTGTTTCTGCTCTGTTTTTCGACAAAAAAGGCTTGAAGAGCTTGGGGTTTACCCGAAGCTCGTTCACTGCATCAACCACCAGTGATGGCTTTCCTCACTTTTTTCAAGCCACCGGAGCCAGTGCTAACCGTCGCCATTCGTCATCTCAGCGCAACTGTAATATTCGGATAATTTCAACAAAAAAAAAAGCCAAAAAGTCAGAAAGTCAAAAGTTGCTACAGTGACTGTTTTTCTTATTTAAGCCACGAACGGGCTCGGCCGAGACAAAGAGGAAGGAGAAGAAAGAAAAGGAGAGAAAGGGAAAGAAAAGGAAGAAGAAGAAAAAGGGAAGGCTCATGTCACCGGAGCCTCGCCAGCTCGGATCAACTTCATATCGCAACGCCTGGTAAGCATTCGCGTCCCTCGTTCCTCCGATTGGAGAAGTTTTCCGATTTAGGGTTTAAATTCGGAATATTGGGAAATTCGAGCGGCGAAGTCCAATTTTTGAGTCATAGAGCTGCGTATTTTTATAGAATTGATAGTTTATAGTGTTATGGAGCTGTGGGATTTTACGGATCTTGATTTGGACTTACCGTTTGCCCAAAACAAATTTTTGAAGTTGAGCGCACGTAATGAACAGTGCGCGACCAGCGGCTTTTCGGCCGATTTTCGTCGGTTTTCGGCTCGATTTTGCGACAGCCAAGTTAAGGCTTTTGTAATACTCGGAACGGGCTTTCTTTTGATTATAGGCCCACTTGAGACGGGGTTCGGTGGAAAAAGTTATGGCGCGATCAAGTTGCGCGTTCAAGTTTCGCGTTGCGGACGATTTGGATAATCGCTTTAAAGGAGCAATTTGTGGGCGTGTTTGAGTAGTTTTGATTAGTGTCTAAGCTTAGTTTAGTCTAGTCGTTAGTGAAATGGTGTTTTACTTGGTGTTGATGTTGATTCTCGTTTAATTAATAGGATTACGAGATCTTCGGTTTGGATGAGAGCCGTGGTGTGATTTTTGGGGATTCCAGGTGAGTGGTGCTATCTCTTCTTTGAGTTTATAAAATCATGTTTTGAAAATGATAAGAATTTGAGTATTGTATGAGTTACTGGAGCATAATTGTTGCATAAAATTCTGGATCGGGCAATTACTACCAGTTTGATTTTTGAGAACGATTTGAGAAATTTGAGAATGATTTTAGGAAAAATATTGTTAATGGATACATGTGTATTGTGTTGCGAATTGATTTATGAAACGAGTTTTAAGATGATTTGAGAAACGTTTTATGAAAAATGTTACAAAAAAAGTTACTCATATCAATTTGTGAATTATGTTTATGAAATAATATATATGTGTCGCTTTGCGAAATGATTATGGAAGCGTATTGCGATTTATAAAATGGTTTTGGAACCATATTATGATTTATGAAATGAGTTTGGAAATTATTCAAGAAATACGCTACGAAATGTATTTCTGGCGGATGAGCTATATTGTGAGAAAGTTATTTGTTTGGTTTGTGAAATATATTGTGGATTGAAATTCTAATATTGGATGATGATTGTTTGATGCTCAATATGACTGTGAACCCATTGAGGGGTTTTGGGGTATGCATACTGAGTTTAGGATATCCTTCTGGGCCGAGCCAATGGCTTTGTAAGTGAAGACCTTACCCAGGGGGAATCTTGGTAGCCTTGTCACAAGACTTTATTTCGTGACCATGGTTTGATATTGAGCAGTAGATTCGTCGATGGAATTGACCATTGATGTGCGATTTGAGATTAGTCAATGGAATGGACCATTGACGTGGTTTTTATAGAGATTGATCAATGGACTTGACTATTGATAGTTTGAATTGTGATGATGGATTTAAATGTGTATTTGGGATTTGTACAAAACTTTGATGAAATAAAACAGCTCGTATTTGAATTGATATGTATTTGATATCTTGAGTTTGGCTTCTAAAATTCTGGTATGGCTTTATGTATACATGCATAGTGGTTGCTCGATCTGTTTAGAAGAGATACGCACTGCTTACTGAGCTGTGATTGCTCACCCCCCTCTTTTCCCAACCTTTCAGATTCTTTGTTTAGCAGCCATTAGAACAAGAGCGATGTTATTGGAACTCTTGAGTGGTTTGAGGCTGCATCCTTTAGGCGAAAGGATGGCATGTCATTCCCCATCTTGGTAGGTTTCGGGGTGTGACAGCAACAGAGTAAGGCTCTGTTCTGCCTTGTTTCTCTTCAGTGTCAACTTAAGAGATTTTATTTGAACTCTACAAAGAGAAAATTTCTTAGATTTGAGGAGGCAAAACCGTGAAAGAGATCACGGAGAGCCAAGAGGAGAAATCAATGGGATATTTTTACTCGAAAATATGGCAGGCAAGAGGCAAGATCGTCAAGTGACTGAGCGGGGGTTGGAAAGAGATAAATTAAGGGAAAGAATCAAGAATTTAATGCTCATGGAATGAGCTGGCTATGAAATCGTGGAGGTGACGAGTGAACTTGAGATGTAAATTACAATTATGGCAGTACAAGATATATCTTGTTCTTCCTTATTATGGATACCTTAACGGTTGCTCCATCCAAGGATGAGAATATATCAATCCCCACTACATGGATCGGAGTTCTTTTTCCGACTAAGTTTCGAGAACACTCTGAATGCTATTGAGTGTCCCTGATACCATATTGATTTCCTGGTTTCAACTGAATTCTGACGGTCAGTGCTCCAACGGGAGCAAAGAATATAGCCACAAAGCGATATATGTACGCAAAAACACTTGTGTTAGAGCTACGGAGCATGAAAAAACCCAGTATCTGAATGCTACCGTCATGGCATCCACAATGCAATTTTCCTTGCACAAGAGACAAGCACTTAATGTATTTGTTTTGATTCAATGTTTTGAGCCCCCCGTTCCATGAATGAACCTGATAGAAAAAAATGAAAAGAACAATTGCAAGCCAAGGTGACGGATCAAGCGTAAGGCGACATTAACGTGATATTTGAACTGATCTTCTTTCAATCCTCCTCCGCCAGCTCTCTATGTTGACTCTGTCGCTTGCACCGGCACAAGTGCCGGTGCACGCTTGACATTGAAATGAACACTTTTTAACAACGACTGACATTAAAGTAATCATTTTTAACACCGATTGGCACTGAAATGATCGCTTCAAAAAAAATTTAGCACTCAAATAATCATTATATGCAACTTTTAGACAACGTCGTTTACAGGTTATATGCTGATTGGGCACGTCGGCGAGCCACGTAGGATTGAGAAATTAATAAAATATGGCTATATAGGATTTCCGGCGATTCAAATCGAAATTGACACTTAAGTGATCGTTTTTTTTTAAAAGTTAGCAATTAAGTGATCCGAAAAAAACTTTTAGCACTAAAGTGAGTGTTGTACATAACTTTTAGCACTTCTAATATCTTTTTTCCTAAAAAAAGACATTAATGGGATTTATCACCACTTTAGCTTCTTTAACGGCTTGGCCACTTACTCAAAGCTTCTAAATATACCAATTCTCTTTTTATTAAGAACAAAGTACAGCTATAATGGTCCAACAGGATCTCGAATTATCTATCTTCACTGTCTACGGAGACATCCATAAGGAGATCACAAAATATGGACAACAAACTACGGTTTGCGCCTTTACTGGAAAGCTAATTTGGGTATCACCACGACTAACCCTATATCGTTCTCTATATCATAGCCATCGATGTAACCTGATTACTTTTGGCTTGTACTCGTCAATGCATGATATCAACCTTTCTTTTGTAGTTTTGCTGATTTTCAACAGATGACAATCAACTTACCGCTTATGAATCTTCTCAACTCTAATTTTTGTTTCTGTGGTGTCTTTGTTAGCCATCTGTTCTCTTGGAGTAGGAATTTAACGCCTGTCTTTATCCAGCAGGGAGGGCTTCTTCCCAGAGACAACAGCTCGACTTCTATTCGGAGCTGTGATTAGCCGACAAATACGCCTCCATCAGTGGACAAAGTGTCAACCCGCTGAGAAAATTCTTGGACTGCATTTTCAATAACCTTTAGAAAAACTCAGAGCACAGGTGAACCTAATGTCGGAAATCATCCAAAATCCAATCAATGACCCAATTAATATTCAGTAAAAGTATAGTCACTATGATCTAGACCACGCAGTTTGTGCACTTGTTGCCCCACAGTGCCATTTAGAGATGAAACCTGCGAAGGATCATCAAATACTAAACAAAGTGTTGCGACCTCTCCCAAGAGCTCCTTAGGAAATACGTTTAGAGGTATTGCTTGAAAGATGTCCAAATAGTTTGTTGAAAAGATGATTCCGACGATCCAAGGGGACCATCAATTAAGAGTGCAAGCTCTCCCAAGACCATACATCGCTTGATGTTGAATTTCATTTTTAAAGTTCTTAACAACTTAAGTATTTCTAAGAGTCACCACTGGCCATTTGAGGTCAGCTAAAAACCAACCGAGACACGAAAGTATCATCTCGATTCCTACACAACCAGGTTTCTAATTCAAGGACTTGTTTACACGAATATTTGTTGAGAAAACTTCCTAATATGTTTTGAGGATTGACAAAACCTTCCATGGTGACTATTGAATCTAATGAAAATATTTTTATGTGATATTCACGAAAAAAACGATATTCAGACTCTAGCTATTGTCATATAGATATTGTGTATGAAGTTCCAATATTTACTTCGAGGACATCATAAATGTATGCCATGGATATGATTAGAGTAATATGAGGATATCACCAAAACTTGCATATGGATATTGTCAAGACGTTTGGCATCTTTAGACTCTATGTAAAGTCTATTCAGACTCAGTGAGTATTCAGACTCAGAATACAACGTATGTATGTGTGTGTATACATATATATCACAATGATTAGTAATCTGACTCGGATTTATCTTATAGAAAATATTGATTGATCTTCGATCTTAAATATTGTTTTGCAATGAACTTACTCAAAGCAAGACATCTTTGATTGATTGACAATCGTCCAAAGGCAAGATATTCTTTCCAAACAAAGAACTCTACTTATGAAAACCCAGCTTTGGTTGTATAGGTGATTGAATTAATGGGAAATTCTGATCTCATCACTCAACATCTACTCAATCTCTTTGAAGCATTTGTGTCCAACGGGTTAATTGGAGAATGATCCTTTGTAGGTTGTCCAACAGCTAGATTGGAAGTGGAGGAGTATAAAAGGAGATTCTGGTACTAAAGAAAATAAAGATCGTGAATCTGAAATTCCAAAATTCAAGAGAGCTTCTACCCTACACACTTGTCTTAGCAAGCTTCAAAAGTCTAGTATTTTAGAGGTTTTAAAAGAGTGACTCTAAGATAACCTATCAAGATTGAGTGTTATCACTCACTTTTGTAACCTCTGACATTCACTAATAAAATCCAGCCAGTAAGCTGTCTATGTGAAGAGTGGATGTAGGTTTACAATAAAGTGAACCACTAAAACTTTTGTGTGCAATTTTTCCTATCCCTTGACTATTTAGTATTATCTTTGATAGTATATTGTACACGAATAAATCTGATTAAAGCATAGTCTCTCTTCAGACTCTGTTTTCACATGATATTAATCTTGACTATTTTAATTCCAATTTAATTTGTCAAGTTTGCTTATAGTCACTTATCACCCTCTCTATGTGATATTGCTAGCCACCTCAATATTTCTGTTAACGCCCTTTCAATACCTCTAACTTGAAAGTGTGTTATCTAAGTGTTCATACGATCCTGGAGAAAATAGTCCAAAAATTCCTAAACTTGTTATACTTTTGTCAATTAGTAGTAAACCTTTTGATTACGCCAATTGAGTGCTAAACTTATGCACATTTTCTAATCATTTATATTTTTGTTTTACAAAATTAACCCCGCTTCAAAAATTTAAACTACGCACTACTCTCACTCATTTAATATAATTCACAAAAATTTAGTAATAACTCGCAACGCATCCACTCAATTAAATAATAATTTAAATCCTTAAAAAATTATTCCGCCCGATTCATATGTGACCCACGTGCGGTTATAACTTGCAATTTCTTTCACTTTCTCGTGTAGTATTATAGCTATTAATTTTCCAGCAATCAATACAAGAAAATGGGTATCTCGCGACGAAAAGATAACAACCAAATAAATTACAGAATTCGACCAATAAATAAATAAATGACAGAATTATGAGACAATAACTTAGGACACAATTTATTCCAAGGTTCAAAATGGTGACTTAAGTCACACGTCACCTTTTTCATGTGTATGTTGAATTAGGACATTACATGAGCATATCGTGACTTGGCAAAGAAGTTGAACTTAGAGTTTTGCATTAGATTAGGCAAATCACATTTGGATTGCCTAGAAAAGAAGAAAAATAAATTTCCTGTGAAATTCATAACTTTTATCAATTTCTAACCTAGATCAATAATTAGTAAATTTTATTATACAATGATAATTTTTTTCCAAATTGGTGTTGGAATTTTTGGGAATGTGTTAGTAAAGACGCTCATCCGATAATACCTTCTTGTGCATTTCAACGGGCTTAAGCCATTCACTAAGGTACAATCGAATGTCATGGAAAAATTTCAACAACAATTTAACTAATAAAAATTAGAAGAATTTTGCACTTAATAATGTTGGGTTCATGTATTATGAAAGATTTAGAGTTATTTGTACGAAAAAATGGGTCTCGAGTTTAAGAGAAATGGACATAATTTTACAAATGACTACTCGGATTTAGATTTTTTGGCAATTTATTAAATGCACTTCAAACACGTCCCTAATATTATCGAGTTGTGTAAATGTGAATGTGATGCCAAAGTTATCCTAAAACTCGCAACTCATGACGAGTTAAAAATCTTATTAAACTGAGCGCCTCGTTTCAAGGAAAATTAAAGGTTTAGAAAACATTTTTTTTAAATTAACTTACAAAAATGAATTAAGAAAAAATAATTTAAGTCTCATTAAAAAAATTAAAAATAAATTATTATTGATAATGAAAATATTTTTCACTTAATAATTTTTCTAAAACAATACAAATAATCATTCCAAAAAAGATATCTCCTAAATTATTCATATGCGAGGCAAACCTTCTTTTATTCGCTTTCATTTTCGATGCTCTCGAAAAACCTAATAATTATCAAAAAGATGCTAACTTAATAGGTCTGATTCCTTAAAGAAAGATTCTAAATTTTAGGTTTAGTTCCAATTCTATCTTAAACCTTTTTTTTTGTCTCGGAAAATTCCAAACTCCATATGCAGTCTCAAATCTACCCCGAGTTTTATTTTGTTTAAAAAATCATCAACTTTCAATCTATTCTCAAATCTACTTCTGTAGCCTAGTTCCAATTTGATGTGGCATTTCCTCGTTAATAATAAATCCACAGCAGCAATGCGAAATGGAAAATTATCTCCAAAATGAAATCATTTTGTGACATGAAATTAAGCTATGAATAATGACGATTTCTAGGACAAACGGCTAATGGGGACAGAATTATGACTAGTGTAAAAATTGATGATTTTTTCCTATTAGATAAAAAAAATTCGAGATAAATTTGAGACTGAACTTAAAATTGAGTTTTTCTTTTAATGAAGAAAAGTTTGGGACAGATTTGGACTAAACCTAAAATTTGAATTTTTATTTTATATAAATAAAAATTCGGAATAGGTTTGAATTAGATATAAAGTTGAGGGTGTTTTTTTTTAAAACAATTGGGCCAGCTGTGGTATTCCTTCCCCCAAAAACACATCCCAGGGGCAACACGGGGAATTGACCGTCAACTGCCACTTTCCACACGGTCAAAAACCAGGGTCAACATGGTAAATTCAGTCGTCCAGCTCCCTGTCCTCTTCCTCCTATAATATGTACACACGCGATTCCCCACGAAAAATTGCAGAGGCTCCGCCCGTGAAGCAGCAAGCTGTACAGTTAGCGGCCAGTAGCCACCCCCCGCCCCCGGCGGTAGCCATGGCCGGAGACGTGACCGGGACGATCGCCGCCTCCGCCACCGCCACCGCCGCGGCGTCGGCGCCGCCGCCGGCGAGGGCGGAGGCGCAGTACGCGAGCGCGAAGACGTCGGTGTGGTGGGACATAGAGAACTGCCAAGTCCCCAAGGGGTGCGACCCCCACGCGATCGCGCAGAACATAAGTTCAGCTCTGGTGAAGATGAACTACTGCGGCCCCGTCTCGATCTCCGCCTACGGCGACACCAACCGGCTCCCGAGCTCGATCCAGAACGCCCTCTCCAGCACCGGCATCGCGCTGAATCACGTCCCCGCGGGTAATCGGTCGCGAAAACCCTATCGTGTCAATCGGTTGTTTCCCTCGTTGCTTCTTTTGTCGAGCGAGGTTGTTGCTGTCGCGATTGCCGAGCGCGTGATTTGATGTTGCCGTAACCCTAGCTTGGTATATAGTGGTTCTTCGCATGTGCTGCAAACGAAACCTCTGTTAAACCAAATTTGACACTTGACGATTTTGCTGACTTGCTGTAATCAGTGCATTCGTAGTATCTTTTTGCGGATAAGTTGAGGCATGTGGAAGATTGGATGGACTTAGGCAGTAGAATCGAAACCCGCTTGGATTAATATTGTTTGATGTGATGAATTTGGGGGACTTGAAATATATTGTCATTTAGTTTGCAGAGGCACGGGCTCGTTCGAACGATGCGGTGTCCGGATATTGCTTTGAGATTTTTGTTTTGTTCTACAGCTAAAAAGTTCTTGTCTTTCCGCTTAATCAATCTGCTATGTGTAGGGCCATGTATACTGTTTCATGGTCAGGTTCTTATTTTTTGCCATTTCCCCCCGTTAGTTTGGAGGAAGGGTCGGCATTTTGATGTAGATGGTTCATGTGATCAAAACAGGTGTGAAGGATGCCAGTGACAAGAAGATTCTAGTTGATATGCTGTTTTGGGCTGTGGATAATCCCGCTCCAGCAAATTATCTGCTGATTTCCGGCGATAGGGACTTTTCTAACGCCCTCCATCAGTTGCGTATGAGAAGATATAATATACTCTTGGCACAACCACAAAAAGCATCCGCTCCACTGGTAGCTGCTGCGAAGAGCGTATGGTTGTGGACAAATCTTGCTGGTGGAGAATCTCCTCTGGCAAGTGGCGAATCATTGCAGCTTGTTAATGGTAACTATCCATGCATCACTGGGATGCTACAGAACCCAACTTACGAGCCAACCCAGACGAGTCAACTCTTGACTTCTGATAGTATGTCCCTGTCTTCAGTAAGGTACCAAACTTCTACTACTGGGAGGTTTGGTGATAGCACACATAGTGCTAATGGAAAACAGGGTTGGAGATCTCCTACGCCGTCAAGCATGACCAGAGCGGCTAGTTTTCCTGGTAATGGTGATACAAAAAATACTAATCATAACAAGTGGGAATTTACACAAGAAAAGCAGTTTAAGAAAGCACCCCATGAATTTTTTAGTGCTGGTGAGTCTATTGTCTCTGCCAGTAGGTCTGAACCAAACAGTTCTCCTAGCAAACATGATTCCTATGGGACTATCGGCTTTCCACAAAATCTCTATCCTCGCCCAGTTACTCCAAACAACCCGCCAGTGCAACCTAATTTTGGCCATGGTGACCCAAGGCGTTCTTATCCTAATCGCGACTTTCGTCCGGTTCCTCCAAGGCCTGACACTTTTCTACCTGCTTCTGTTCCCGTCACAAGTATGCCCAATATTGGCAATCTAAGGCTATCTGAATCCCCAAGCTATGCACAATACCGCAATCAAATGGACAGATATGAGAACAATTCTAGCTTTGATGAATCTACTAAATCAGTTAGCTATAATACATTGAACAGGAGCCATGTGTCCATGGGTCAACAATTTCAACCTGATAGCAGATACACCAGTGCTCCTGAATTTTCATCTTCATCTCCTCAAATTGTTAATGTTGATTCTGGCAATGGTGTCTGGGGAAGTCAGGGATACATACCGCCTTCCCAGTATGTGCAAGGCCTTATTGGTGTCATAATACTGGCATTGAACACTTTGAAAGAAGAAAAAATTATTCCTACTGAAGCAAACATTACGGATTGCATACGTTATGGGGATTCTAAGTTCCGGAATATAGATGTGAAAAAGGCCTTGGCTAGTGCGCTTGAGCAACGTATGGTTGTAAAGCAAAATATAGGGACACTGCAGTTATACGTGGGTAGAAATGAGAAATTATGGAACTGTGTCAACATTATTGGTGGAAATCCTAGTGAATACATGAAAGAAATATGGGATCGCATTGAAAGTTTCCTGTCATCTGCCGCTGGAAGATCAGCCTTGTTTGCTTCTAGATGCAGGTTAACATTCTGTTCTTCTTGATTCTAGTTTATAATCAGTTATCATTATTTCACTGGTTTGCTCCTTTATCTTATACATACGACTGCTCTGTTCTTTCTATTTCAAATAAATGTTCTTGACAGGTACGAGGCAGCTTTAATTATCAAGAGAGCTTGCTTAAAAGATCTTCCTTTGGGCAACATAATCCAACTATTGAACATGATAATTACAATCAAGAAATGGATCATTCACCCCCAAATAGGATGGCAACCGATTACTATCACTCTTGCAGAGACTAAAAGTGACGTGGATACTACAGTCGAAGCTTGATTTTGGCGATGAAAATCATTTATGCATCAATACTTAGACTTTCGGATGCTAAAGAAGCTATATTATAGAAACTAGTTATGTACTCTACCTATAATTTGCATCGCAAACAAACTTTCTTGTTGGATTTTGCATGATTGGAAACCTTAATGTGGTCAAGGCCAAGAAAAACTTTGAGGAAATTACTTGAGATTGCAGACCAATTGTCTATGCTGGATGATTTGAAGCTTCATTTCCAACAACCAGATAGTGCGGAAGATCTTACTCTTTTGACAAGTATATGGACTTATAGAAAATGCTTCAACATGGTTAGTTACAAATGGAGTCTCCATGGAAGAATTTGCGGTGCATCTGTTATGTGTGCCGGAGGTTTCAACGACTTTTCTCAGCAGCTCACAATATATGCTCAGTCGAATGTAGGTTCGCATTTATGTTCTATCAGCACATTCTGATCTTTGTGGGTGTATGATTGATGAAGGCATTGCTATTGATGCAAGGCATGACTGTGGTACTAGCTGGGGAAGAAGCTTTTTACTGGCTGTATTTTTGTATTGAACTAGTAATTTCGATGGATAGGTTTAAGTTACTATTTGGCCGTGTGTCTGTTTCTCTTGAACATTATGGAAATAAAGCCTACAATCTGGGACTGTTCCTGTATCCTCCTTGAAATTATGTTGGTTTCTCGTATACCCATTTATGGTTAGAAATGAATCTCAACATTGTTAAATAGAACCCTGTGACATGTACATTTGTCGCATTGACCCCTGAAAAAAGAACAGTATGACAAGGGAATGACCTGCGTAGCTGGGGCAATTCGACCAATCGATACTGCCTAACAATTTCTGTCACCTGTACTTCTGGCCAAACTAAAACTTACGATGTTTTGGACTATTTTGATATTGCAGAGGGTGTACGACTCATTCGTTAATTTGATTTGATGTTCACTGGAGTCCTAAGTTGGCCCCGCTTTGTTGTTTTTGAGGGGTGTAAATCTTGTGAGCTGACCTATCTTTTTAATAACTCGAGATACACATGGAAGCTTCCCAGCGCTTCTCCTGATTCATAGTCGAGACCGACCAAGCACACATTTCCTCGGCTTGAGAGTTGATGTGATTCGCCGGTACCGTTGAACTATACCGGTTTCACCTAAGTGCTTGCATTTTTTCGTAGCTTATCCACAGTGACAAGTCCATAGACAGATCATACAATTTGAAAAATTGATAGTGATATATGGAGGTGCTACATGACCAGATGACATAAAGAAAGAAAATATACATCAAGAAAAAGGATCTTGCGGAGTGTTTAATCAGCAAGCTAAGATGACCAATGGCTGCAGACAAATTGTATATGACTCTTCAAAAGAATGAAGAAGGTAATCTGGAGATTGATATTCTTGATGGTGTATTCATTTACAGGATTAACAAACACGTACAGGAAGACATCGCATGTTTCTTTGCCTTAGCGCCTTATCTGTCGAACATGCAACTTGATGACCACGATGCCAGACTTAAGTTTTGGCTATGGTTCCGAAATCAGGGAAGAAAGGGATTATGAGATGGATAATTCTCCTTTTCCCTGTTGTATGCCCTAGACAACACAAACAAATGAAAAGTTGAGTATGTCATCAGCCATTGCTTGTGACTGAAAAATTACGTTCCCACGAGCCTGGCAATCTCAAAGCTGGAAAAACACCTGGAAGCGTTAAATCCACCTAGTCCGACTGTTCCCAGAACGATGAGTAGGAAAGGTATCCCCACGAGGACACGATGTCCTTTTGCACCATTTGCCGATGAAACTCCCCTTCTCACAACACGAACGTATGAACCTGTAGACAAAAGGAGATCATTCTGTCACCACAAACGCCCTTCCACAACCCACACACACAGACACAGCGATTTCAAAGTTACCTGACTCTGAATATTCCCATTTCGCGCCTATCATGCAAACATGAAACAATGTCAGAAATTCATAATAGGGGAAAGACTCTAGAACATGATTCTAAACCGACAGCCACTAACATCGCTCACGTGCTTTACAAACTCAAACCCAGATGCACTCATTATTATTTGACAACCTGAGACGAGACCACTACCAATATCGATAGATGAAATTAATATACTAATGCCGCCTTTTAGTTGGCTTCGTTAGAATATCGCAATAAGAGTAGTTCTGTCTCTCAATTTATTCAAGTGAGTCATGACCAAAGTTGACATAGTAAAGTAAAACCTACCACAAGAGCAAGCACAAACAGCTTTGTCATATACAAGAAGCGACTCAGAAAGCTGTCAAGGATGCAACTTTAAGCAGGAATCTGTTACAAGCTAATTATGCCATGCCCTTAGAATTTCAAAGGCAGCACGCAAATTATCAAGCGAGCCCTAGTTCTAACAAACAACAACTGTTCAAGATGCAATTGATTCGTTCCAAATTCTGAAAGACTAGAGAGAATTACCAGACAGCAGACAGTTGCAAGCTTCTGAAATCTGCAACAAATAAATATACCAATTCAAGTAACTCAGTTCCTAGAGATATTACCAAAATGCAGCTAACTAAAGATTGAACACAGAAAAAATAAAGAAGAAAAAAAAAATACATATATATATATATATATAAGCTCCAACATTTCAGGAGTCACAGTAGTTACCAGTTTGAACTTAGATTCGGCAGTTGGCTTTTCATTTACTGGGAAGAGATCGGGGTGCGACTCCCATACCTTCTTCTTGAAAGCTGCTTTAACCTACAACAAAATCGACCCAACCGCAACAAACCGACATCAAAGTTGGACACTATAGCTCCCACCAAAATGCAGGTCGTGCACATAAGCAAATCTTGATCAAGACCCACAACACAGTCCGACGTTTCATAATTACTGAACCGAGGTAGGTAAAGATTAGACCCATCATCATCCTACGACCACACGAGTCGCCAACCTCGCGAACCCTCTCGCCCTCTAAAATTTTCGATGAACCGAAGCAAAATGGACCAACGAAACAGCAAGAAAAATATTGCCAACAGAGTGGGACGAATTCCAGCGATCAAGAAAGGGCCGGAACAAGGAAAAAAAAGACGAAGACCCAGATCGAGCCCGACGACGAATCAACTGTTTTTTTGGGCAGAATTCTTGCAAGAATCGGAGATGGAGAAGGAGAAAGATCGAATCGGAGCGTACCTGAGAAGGAGTGGGACGAGAATTTGGAGGCAAGCCCAGAAGGACTCTGGCTTCGTCGCTCCGCATCTCGCCACTGTTTTGCTCTTTATTTTTTTTTTTTTCACTTTTTCAATTATGTCGTCGTGATTTTTATATTAGTTCCAAAAAGAAAAAATGACATGAGTAATTCTGAACTTTGGCCGAACGTGTAATATTGTCCATGAACTTTTAATTTGTTCAATATAGTTCATGAACTTTAAACCAATATGTAATATTGTCCTTAAACTTTTAATTGGTTCAATTTTATCATTGAACTTCTTGTACATGTTTAAAGGATTATATTAAATATTTTTATATAATTCAAGAACTAAATTGAATCTCTATCGAAAGCTCATAGACCATATTGAATAAATTAAAAACCCAAAAATCATATTGAGCATTAGGCTAAACTCAAAGGATTACATTAAACAAATTAAAAGTTCACGGACTACATTGCACATTAGATCAAAATTTAAGAACTGTTTATGTCATTATCCTTTCCGAAAATCATGCGAGGATTGAGGGTCTAGCTCTGGCCTAGATAATAATAATGATAACTATAATGATGATGATGATGATAATAATAATAATAATAATAATAATAATCTTATCCGTGTTAATATATAAAAGTGAGATTTTCTGAACTAATGACGCGGGCTTTTGCGAATATTGTTTGTAATTAGGATTAATGTTACATTCACTACCGATTTAATAACTTTTACACATTTACCGTTGTTTTTTTTTATGATTGGATACATTTATTGTTGTTGAACGGGTGACATGTGCGCTTGAAATCGTATTTATTCATATGTCACTGATCCAATAATAAATGCTTAACCTCATATGTTAATTAATATATATAGAAATGTTTTCGAGTATTAATAACACGAGCTTAATTAATAAGATTAATATCACAAAAAATCCAAAACTGAAAATTTACTCAAAATTAATTTTTTGACAATCAAAAATCCAAAACTGGTACAGTCGTGATAAATTTACCTTCCATTAATTTCGGTTATATTTTACCGTCAAATTACTAAGTTGGATAGCTCATGGCAGTTAACGAGTGTGGCAGTTTAGGGTTTTCCCTCTTTGTTTGTCACAAATTTACCAATTTATGATTTTTCATGATATTAATCCAATTTAACAGATGGTAAATCTGTCATAAGTGTACTAGTTTGGGGTTTTTTTATGGTTAAAAAATTAGATTGGGATAAAATTTTTATAAATATATCAGTTTGGGGTTTTTTATGGTCAAAGAATTAGTTTACAGTAGATTTATTACAAGTGTATCGTTAGGAATTTTTCGTAGTATTAACCCTAATTAATATTCCACTTCTTTATTAACTTCAAAAATCTAAGGTTCATTCTCCACCCCTCTCCGCCATTGCCATTGTCTCTCGACGCCACTTCCCGTGCCCCCTTGCCGGTAAGCCCCTCACCACCAACGACCCCGTGTCCTCTCCTCTCTCACACGGAGCTCGCTGATGCCCATCGGAAGTCAAGCTTGCGCAAGCTGTGAGCTCGGCCTCGTGAGGCTCCCGCAGACCTAGCGAGCTCCTAGCCAAATGCTCGCAGGTCTTCCAGAACAACCAAGCCCCGACCTGGCCCGCATTGGGTCGCCCAACCGGATGTGGATCAGATTTGAGTCGGCGACAATTGCAGAAGGCGGGGGTGGGGGCTGGTTGGGGAGGCGGCGGTCGGCCAGTGAAGGATAAGAGAGAGGTGGCGGAGAAATGAGAAACGAGAAACGTGTCTCCAACTTTGTGGTGTTTTTTTTTTGGAGGTAGTTTGGGAAGGAAAAAGTCAATTTATGTTGATAAGTGAAGTTGTGAGGATGCAAATTGATACGAAAGCGAAAAGCTCACGATCTAAATTGTGGGTTTAAAATGTAATAACGATATATATGATCCGCGGCTGCAAATTGCGAGAGACTTCATATAATTCTCACTAGAATTCTTAATTCCGTTGTCCATCTTCAAGCAAAGGACTCTTGGAACCTCCTAATCTTCCCCAGGGTCACTAACCATCAGTTCAATTCCCCCTGTAATGACTTAGCGCTCTAGTCGCGATCCACAAGTATGCTCATTTTTCTTTTGGTCTCAGTTCCTATCACGACATTTTTAATGTTGTGCTTAGATATTCTCCTGAAGCGAGCAAGATTTGTATTGCCCTTGCCTGTTCATCTTTTCCTCTATTGTCCATACATGTTAGGCTCTCTGATCTCTCTCTCTCTCTCTCTCTCTCTCTCTCTCTCTCTCTCTCTCTCTCTCACGTGTATAAGAGCAGCGGACTTGAGTTCGGATATGTCCATACATGTTAGGCTCTCTGATCTCTCTCTTTCTCTCTCTCACTATCATGTGTCTAAGTGTAGCGAACTTGGGCTCGGATTTGAAGTGAAATCGGGCTGCTTTCGTAAAGTCGCATGGATTTTTCAATCGCCGGAAGGTACAGATGGTACAATCACTCTCCACTCATCCTCAATCCTCAAGTAGGTTAACGTCTCTAGTGCCTCAACCCGAGCATGAAAGGGAAGCCAGTGGCGTTCAACCACAGTTCTCCCGAAAGGAACGGACCGGCGGTGAAAGCCAGAGCCTCCTTCCTGCTGATGACCCTGACATTCTTCCACTTGACCCTGCCATCAGTCCGGGCCCCGAGCCCGCGGTTGCCGTACTCGAAGTAGTTGCACGTGTCGTTGTGGCCCCATGATTGGTACGCAGTGGGCTGGATGAAGTTGCCGAGGGTCGACTGCATGAACACGGCCTGCGCGTATGGCCTCCAGGGGCGGCTGAGGTACGTCTTGATGGCGAACCACTCGGGGAAGAGCTTCTTCTCGGGGACGATCCTGCAGTTGTGGATGACGAACCCCGAGGTCTTGAGCCACATGTCACGGCCCTGGGCGGTGATGGTGTTGGCCTGGCCGGGGCCGGGCTTGCGGGCAATGATGAGGGAGTTCTGGATGAGGGTCGACGAGTCACCGAAGATGAAGTCGACGGTGCTGGAGATGACGCAGTTGCGGTAGAACTGGAGGTGGGCCTGGACATAGAGGGTGTCTTGGTACCCGTCCATGCGGCAGCTGAAGAAGGCGGACATGGCGGACTGGACACGCAGCGCCACGGCCTGCCCGCCCTCGTAGCCCGCCATGTTCTGGAATCCCATCTTCTTGCAAAGGAATCCGGTTCCAATGGCAGCTGCATCAAATTGTTCAATTCATTAAAAATTTCGTCTTTTATCATATGCCCATGTTTCCGAGAGATATGGAACAAGGCTTTGATTTGATTTGGTTGTGTGTTTTGTGGAAAGAAAACTCGCAAAAGGTGGCGCTTTGCCATGTAAAATAGCCAGCACGATTGTTCTTGTGACCGGTCACAAGGGTCTTCCTCGATCCGTCTCCGTACAGGAACACATTCACTTGGTGCTTGTCCACCGTGATGTACTCGTCATACACCCCGGCCTTCACGTAGATCATGTACCTCCCTTGGTTCCCCTTGGGGTAAGCCGCAAGTGCCGCCGCGATCGTGCTGAACTGTCCGCTCCCATCCTTGGCCACCGTCGCATTGGGCTGGATGTTCCCGTTGTCGACCTTCGCCAACAGCTTCCTGTCGGAGGCCGAAAACCACGAAGGACATTTCCCACCCTGGTCCATACTTAGCAGCCTGCGGGAGTTGGGAGTGAGGTTTAGCTTGATGTTGAAGGCAGCGAGGACTTGGGATATCTCCGAGGCGATCGCGAGCGCATTGCTCGTGAGCTGAGTCGCGTTCTGGAGGTTGTTTTGCAAGTCAGCCTTGAGCTTCGCGTCTTCGACGCCGTCCAAGCACGACTGCTGGTACGACACGATGGCGTTGAGCCAGTTTTGTATCTCGGCGACACGGTCGTTCATAGTGTGGAGGTCGCTGTCGCCAACAAAGGAAAAAGCGGCCTGCAGCTCATCGATGGCGAACTGATACAGGTCCTTGCAGTCATCCAGCGACATCTTTGTTGGAGTTGGCGAATACTTCGGGACCCTTGTTTCTCACATCGGGTACGCCCATGTGAGATTAGAGAAACTGAAGTGTTATTCAACGACATGTGATCCCTGCATGCAGAATGCGGTGGTTCGGGTGCAACGCCCCCGACACGGGTGCCCCAGTGTCCGGTCAGCGGGCAGGGGTTCGGGGGTAGCGCCCCCCGACGGTGGTTCCACTGCCCGGTCAGCGGACGGCTGTCCCGCTCGCCAGTGAGCGGGCGGGGGCTCGGGGGCAGCGCCACCAAAACCTCAACGGGTTTGGGCTTTTATTTAAGCTGGCCCGTATGGTACGAGATTAAGAGATTTCATATAGGTTTAAGTTTTAGGCCCGTTTGGAACACATATATATTTTGCTCATTTTTCTGATTATTATAACAAGTTGAGTGGCTGTAAATCGAAAAATATATATAGTGAAGTCTATTTGCAGGACGTAGCCCTATTCGAGGGTGAACCTGGATAAATTCGTGCATCATCTATTTTCTCTATTTTTTGCGTAATCGTTCTGTTTCGGTTCTCGATACATCTCTTTAATCTTGACCCTGGCATCCGTGAGGTTGGCATTGGCTGCCAGAGACACGGAGAAGTTGAAGGAGCCCTTCATCTCCTCGAGGGTCGCGAGCACTGCGGCTTCGATGAGCTCCTTAGGGTCGGCGGTGGCATTTGCCACGTACGTGCCCAGGGTCTTCATGCATAGCTCCTTGTGATCGATCGGCGCACAGATGGTGGAAACCGCCTTCATCTGCAGTGTCAACCTCTCGCCAGAGGACCCTAACTTGTGGACTCCTGCGACGACACCGATGACGACGCCAACAAGGAGGATGATCGAAATACCCGACACAACCACTTTACCTACCATCTTTGCGGTGTTCTTTACTGGCCACGTGCCGCCTCCGTTTTCCTCTCGGTTGGGACGTTCGATGGAAACCGGACGTTGGCCGGAGAATAGTAAGAAAGAAGGATTACGGAAAGAGAAATGGATTATCTCTCTCTCTCTTGTCTAAAAACTAAGGGGATTGAGGCGATGCATGGGAGTTTTATACTGCATGGGGTTCCCTAAAATTAAGGTTTTTATACTCTTCAATCAAATGAGCTGGGGTGCTAATCTTCACGATTAGATGGTTGGGCGGCGTTTAAGCCAACGACTGGGGCTTCCTGGCCATGGGTTTAAGGACCAGAAGCGTTGGCAGTAAATGAGGTGTCGTGAAGAGATACGCCCAAAAGACTAAGAAATTAAGTGACAATCTAGAATCTACTATGAGAATAACAGACTGAATTAGAAAAAATAACAAATTGTTATAAATTGTTATAAGGGTCTACTCTTTCAAAAATTTATAGCTCATAACATTATGTTACTTTCATAATGGCTCAAATATTGTTATGCTAGCAAAACCCGTCGTTTACTTTTGTGTTGGAATATATGGAAATTTAGCATTAATAGTTCTAAGATGGCGGGGAGATTCATAAGATAAACTTGAGCTCCCACTACAAAAAAACATGTTTTTTCAGACGAAATTTCCAACGAAAAATTTGGAAAAATTCGTTGGAAAACGAATTTGAATTTTCCAACGAAAAAAATTCGTTGGTAATAAGTTGTCGCAAATTTTTTCAACGAAAAATTTCAATTTTCGTTGGAAATTTGCGACAAATTTTTTTTCGTTGGAAAACTTGCGGCTAAATTCGTTGGAAACGAATTTTTTTTTCCAACGAATTTTTTTTGTCGGAGACTACAAATTTTTTTTTGGTCGAAAAATCGTGGAAATATTTTTTCCTTCAAAAAAAAATTTTTTTTGGTCGAAAAATAGCCCTTGCCATGGCCGGCGAGGGCCAGCCTCGTCGTCGGCAAGGGCCAGCCTCATCGCCGGCGAGGGCCGAGCTCGGCCCTCACCATGGCTGGCAAGGGCAAGCCTCGCCATGGCCGGCGAGGGCAAGCCTTGTCGTCGGTGAGGACCGAGCTCGCCGGCCATGGCAAGCTCGGCCCTCGCCATGGCCGGCGAGGCTGTTGCGCCGAAGAACAAGAAGATGATGAAGAAGAAGCAGCAGCAGCAGGGGCGAGAGCAAGCTTCAGGGCCGTTGCCCGTCAAGTCCGTCGTCGTCTCCTAGCCTCGCCGGCCATGGCGAGGGCCGAGCTCGCCATGGCCGGCGAGCTCGGCGCTCGCCGGCAACGAGGCTTGGTGGCGTCGGGGGCGTCGGAGGCTTGGTGTCCATGGTGCCGGAGCCGGAGCCAGAGCTGGAGGAGGAGGGGGGTGGTGGGGGAGGAGGCGAAGGGGGAGACAGAGGGGGGGTGGTGGGGGAGGAGGCGGAGGGGGAGGCGGAGGGGGAGAGAGAGAGAGAGAGAGAGAGAGAATATGAATGTGGAAATTGAGAGTTGTGGGAATAACGAGCGCGAAAATATTGAATAAGGAACAAGTAGGGTTTTCGTTGTAAAATTCGTGAGAAATTTTCCACGAATTTTGTAACGAAAATTGCACACACTAAAATAATTGCCCGGAAAATTGAAATTCGTTGGAAATCTCCAACGAATTTTCCAACGAAAATTATACACACTGAAATAGTTGCCCGGAAAATTGAAATTCGTTGGAGAATTCGTTAGAAATTTTCAACGAATATAAAAAATGCCGAATAGTACCGGGTTTTTTTTGGAATTCGTTGGAAATTTCCAACGAATTTTCCAACGAAAATTGTATACACTGAAATAATTTCCCGGAAAATTGAAATTCGTTGGAAAATTCGTTGGAAATTTCCAACGAATTTTCCAACGAATTCCAAAAATGTCGAACAGTATCGGGTATTTTTGTAATTCGTTGGAAAATTCGTTGGAAATTTCCAATGAATTTTCCAACAAAAATTGTGCACACTGAAATAATTGCCCGGAAAATTGAAATTAGTTGGAAATTTTGTTGGAAATTTCCAACGAATTTTGCGACGAAAATTTTGTCGTTGTAAATTTCCAACGAATTTTCCCACGAAAATTTTGTCGTTGTAAATTTCCAACGAATTTTCCCACGAAAATTTTGTCGTTGTAAATTTCCAACGAAATTTCCCACTAAAATTTTTTCATTGGAAATTTCCAACGAATTTTGCTACAAAAAATTTTTTGTTGGAAATTTCCAACGAATTTTACTTTTTGTTGGAAAATTTGTCGCAAATTTGCAACGAAAATTTTTTCGTCGCAAATTTTCGTGGCAAAAATCCAATTTTTTTGTAGTGTCCAAAGAGATTGAAACATATTATATTTGTCATATATCAATTTGGTTCGTTTGCTTCCCGAAAAAAAAAGAAAAGAAAGGACAAGTTCGTTTGGAAATAGCTGACTCGATAGAATTTTATTTCGCAAGCTCAATATGAATCAATACGATATGTTTGATAAGCGCTGTTCCATTTAGATTCAGTTTTGGTCATGACAACATCACAATTAGCTCAAGTTGACGTCGAACTTATATCTTAATACTTATTTCTTAGGGTCGAATATCTTAATACATAGCGACGGTGCTGAAAAACCTAGCAAATCTTTAAAAAAGAAGAAGATGAACTTGCATTCGGATTTAAGTACGAAGCCTGTAAACTTTGTCAGGTGATCTCTCTCTCTCTCTCTCTCTCTCTCTCTCTATATATATATATATATATATATATATATCACGTAGCACGTTTTAGGCTTCCAACGAATCATGGACGTGCAAGAGAGATATGTATACGTATAATAGAGTAGCAAACTTGGATTGGGATTTAAGTAAATTCGGGCTCTTTTTCGTGAATTTCACATGGATTCCTCAATAGCCGAAGGTACAAATGGTACAATCACTCTTCACTCATCCTCAATCCTCAGTGGGTTCATGTATCTAGCGCCTCAACCCAAGCATGAATGGGAAGCCGGTGTACTTCAACCACAGATTGCCCGAAAGGAGCGGGCCGGCGGTGTAAGCCAGAGCCTCCTTCCTGCTGATGACCCGGACGCCCTTCCACTTGACCCTGCCGTTGGTGCGGGCCCCAACACCGCGGTTGCCGTACTCCGCGTAGGTGCACGTGTTGTCGCCGTTCCACGAGAGGTACCCAGCGGGCTGGATGAAGTCGCCAAGGGTCGACTCCATGAACACGGTCCGGGCGTACTGCTTCCAGGGGCGGCCGAGGTACGTCTTGATGGCGAACCGCTGGGGGAAGAGCTTCGTCTCGGGGACGATCCTGCAGTTGTGGAGGACGAGCGCCGTGGTCTCGAACCGCTCCTCGCGGCCCTGGGCGGTGATGGTGTTGAGCTGGCCAGGGCCAGGCTTACGGGCGATGATGAGGGAGTTCTGGATGACGGTCGACGAGTCGCCGAAGATGAAGTCGACGGTGCCGGAGATGACGCAGTTGCGGTAGAACTGGCGGTGGGTCTGGACGTAGAGGGTGTCTTGGTACCCGTCCATGCGGCAGTTGAAGAAGGCGGACATGTCGGACTGGACGCGCAGCGCCACGGCCTGCTCGCCCCTGTAGCCCGCGGTGTTCTGGAATCCCATGGACTTGCAAAGGAATCCGTTACCAATGGCAGCTGCATTGAATTTGTTCAATTCATTAAAAATTTTGTCTTTCATCATATGCTCGTGTTCCCGGTATGGACCGAGGCTTTGATTTGATTTGGTTTTTTTGTGTGCTGTGGAAAGAAAACTCACAGAAGGTGGCGCTTTGCCATGTGGAAATGCCGGCAAGAGCCTTGTTCTTGTGACCGGTCACAATGGTCCTCCTGGGTCCATCTCCGTACATGAACACATTCACTTGGTCCTTGTCCACCGTGATGTACTCATCATACACCCCGGCCTTCACGTAGATCACGTACCTCCCTCGGTGCCCCTTGGGGTACGCTGCCAGTGCAGCCGCGATCGTCCTGAACCGCCCGCTCCCGTCCTTGGCCACCACTGCGTTCGGCTGGATCCTTCTGTTGTCCACCTTCGCCAACAGCTTCCTGTCGGAGGCCGAGAACCACGAAGGATAAGTCCCACCCTGGTCCATGCTCAGCAACCTGCGGGAGTTGGAGGGGAGGTTTAGCTTGATGTTGAAGGCGGCGAGGACTTGGGATATCTCCGAGACGATCGCGAGCGCGTTGCTCGTGAGCTCTGTCGCGTTCTGGAGGTTGTTTTGCATGTCAACCTTGAGCTTCGGGTCATCGACGCCGTCCAGGCAGGACTGCTGGTAAGACACGACCGCGTTGAGCCAGTTCTGTATCTCAGCAACACGGTCATTCATGGTGTGGAGATCGCTGTCGCCAACGAAGGAAGAAGCGGCCTGCAGCTCGTCGATGGCGAACTGATACAGGTCCTTGCAGTCATCCAGCGACATCTTAACCCTGGCTTCGGTGGCATTGGCTGCCAGAGACTCGGAGAAGTTGAAGGATCCCTTCATCTCGTTGAGGGTGGCGAGCACTGCCGCTTTGATGAGCTCCTTAGGGTTGGTGGTGCCGTTTGCGGCGTACGTGCTCAGGCTCTTCATGCAGAGCTCCTTGTGATCAGTCGGTGCGCAGATGGTGGAAACCGCCTTCATCTGCGGCGACAACTTCTCGCCAGAGTCACCATCGGACCCAAACTTGTGGACTCCTGCGACGACGCCGATGACAACACCGACGACGAGGATGATCGAAATACCTGATACTACTACTTTACCTAACATTTTTGCTGTAATTTTTTCCCCCTTCTTTGTGGAGATTACTCAGGGTCTCCCCTCCGGCCGAGCAAAGTGTGCGCGTCGCCCGTGCCGTGTCCCTTTTCCTCTTGGTCGGGATGTTTAAAGGAAACCGGAGGTTAATCAAAGAAGAGTTAAAAGGGATTATCGAAAGAGAGATAAATTATCTCTCTCTACCATCTGCGCATTAAGATGGCTCAGGCCATGCATGGGAGTTTTATACTGCATGGGGTTTCCTAAAATTAGGGTTTTTGCTTTCCTTCAACCAAATGTGCTGTCTCGCTAATCTTCATGATTAGATGGTTGAGCGGTGTTTAAGCCAACGACTGGGGCGTCCTGGCCATGGATTTTAGGACGAGAAGCGTTTGCTATATAAATGAGGTGTTGTGAAGGGATAAACCCTAAAATAGCAGAAAACAGTTCATGCAGATATCCGATTAGCAATGACGCTTCTTTGTCGGAATAAGCTCTTTTTGCTGTTTACATTTGCGTCGAAATATAGGGAAATTCAGCAGTAATGATTCTAGGGTGGCGGGGAAATTCGTGAGACAACATTGAGCTCCAACGAGACCAAAGTCACAATCGAAACATATTTTGTTTATTAGATCCGGATGTCAATCTGGCTCATTTTCTTCCAGGAGGAACAAGCTTTTTTTTCGAAATATCCGACTGAATAGAATTATATTTTGTAAGCTGGAATTGAATTGAGATGATATGTTTGATAAGCGTTAATTTATTTAGATTAAGCTGATTTCAAACTTATTTCTTAATTCTTAGCACGATGCTAAAGAGCCTAGCAAAATAAAAATAAAATTAAAAAGTTGAAGAAAATATTGACTTTTGAACTCGAGTTGGCTTCATAATAATTACTATAGAGTTTTCTAGTCATTCTTAAAAAAACTGATAGTCGAGTGTTTTTGGGGGTGATTTTTCGCTCTTAATTTATACCTTTTTTGTTAAACTAACGTTGAAAACCATAAACCCTAAAGGAGGACAGATGGGGAGAGAGAGAGAGGCGGAGGACGGCGGCCATTGCGGTGCCGGGCATAGGCCAGGGTTTGGCATTCTTTGTCGGGCTCCGACGGAATAGCCGTACCAAACTAGCGCGCGCAGAGAGAGAGAGAGAGGTGGGCGTGTTGAGAATGTTCCCAACTCACAATATGGAGATAGGTCTGCGTTGAAAGAGCATTCGCGCCGCGGAGCTTGGTGAAGGTGATAAAGGTGCGCCAATCGAGGGTCAGACGACCAAGCAGAGAGATGGACATGGTGATGATGGCAAAGAGTCTCCTGGGTTTTACCTTCTCCTGTTTGTGGCTCCTCAGCTCCTTGTGCTCCCTCCCATGCTAAGATTTATCATTTATCATCTCTTGAGAGGCCTTGAAGGCATGCGCTTGAACGCTCCCGAACTCCATAAAATGATGGATTTCTCAGCAATTGAAAGCCTAAAAACTTCAGGCTCTCCTTTACCAAATAAAAAAAAAAAACTTCAGGCTCTCCAACTTTCAGAGCAGAAAAGCTTTCAAATCCATCTCCCTTTTCTCATGACTGCACTCCCCACAGATCCAGCACCGCGATAACGTCCGGCTCTCTCTCTCTCTCTCTGGGTGTGATTTGTGCCTGTGGCTCTTGCTCATCCGTTCAAGCTCAGCTAGGGACACCGAACCCTGGCCGGTGACCTCCCCCTCTGCCTCTCTCTCTGGCTGTGGTTTTTCAAATTTGACATTCTGTTTCTTAATTTCATGTACTAATTTGTAGACGAAAAAATCCCGGCGATTCTTGCAAAATCTTGTCCGGGTCGATTCAACCACGGAACGAGACCAGCCTGACCTGACCGATTCAAGACCGGATCTTCCTAAAGCTTATATCGATCCAACTCGGGAGAATGGAACCCATGACCTCCAACTTGAAATAAACGCACAAGACCACTAAGCTAACAAAACTTCGCTAATAATAAGCTTCAGAAAACAATATATAATATCAATCATGTGATTTTTATGTAGTAAAACTGATTCCCAGGTTGAACATGAAATCAAAAATATAACCCAGTTTGGTTTCCAATGTCAATTTTTGGAACTAAAACCTACAAAGAATATTTGAAATCCTGATCTCGAAAGTTGACCTACCTTGAAATCAATCAGCCATATACGTGAGATGATATGATGCACGTCGTCCGGTTTAATAGTGTTGATTGGTTGTGTAAGACATTTTTAACGTTAGCCATTTGCATGTCATTAGTTTAGATAGAAGGATAGAGGTCGTTTGCATTAAAAAAAATTATTATGGATTGTATACCATGTAAAACTATAAATGTTTATTTCTAAAATTTTGCATCAATAATTTTCATTTTTGTTGGTCAAACAATCATTTTCATTTTATGCAGCCTATTTAATTGGATAAAACATGTTATCGTAGTTGTAACATGTGAATATGTGAATCAAATCAAATCAGACATAAATTAATCTATAGTAAATGACTAGAGTTAACTTTCATAGTAGGGATGAGCAGTTCCAAGTTCCGTACAGGTTCCACTTGAAACCTGAAACCTATCCATGGGAACGGATTCCTCATTTTTTTTTTAACCTAGAACATATCTTATATACCTTGGAAGCTGAAACCTACCCGTCACAAGTTCTAAGGTTGGGTCCAGGATCTATTCAGGTTCCACCTGTATTATTAATTTAATAATTAGAGTAAATCATCACTTTTAATGACCACCACTTGTAACTACAATCCACTAATCACAGCTTATATTTAGACATATAAAGAATATGAAACATTAATAATTCATAAAATAAAAGTTCAAATTAGTAATTTCAAATTATACACTCATCATTTAACGTCATGAAATAGCATAAGATCAAACCAAGAAATAGACAAGAAAAAATACAAAAAACTTTTTTACGGTTTTAGGTTCCACCTAGAATCTGGAACTTACTAGTAGAAATAGGTTCCTCAAGTTTTGGAACCTAAAACCTACCTTACATACCTTGGAACCTAAAACCTACAAGTTTCCACCGATCAGGTTCTTAGGTTTCAAGTTCTACTCTAAAACCATACTCACTCTTACTTCATAGGTAGACTGAGCAACAAAACATCCCAACACTTTATCCTTTGTGCATGAACGATTTGCTTAAATATTTAAAATCAATTGAGTCATTTCGAGCTATAAATAATTTAGATATTATGTAAAGTAAAGAAGATTTTCTACTTCTAAGGAATCTCAATCATTTTTTTCCCGATGATGTCTATGATTAATTATATATATATATATATATATATATATATATATCAAAATCATGGTCAAACGTGTAAATTTAATACTTCTATATAATCTCTAATGTTCTAATTAAAACATCCATTTTGTATCGAAAAAATGACAAAAAAATGCTTCAAATCTCGAAATATTTGGCTTTTCACATGTACCTATATATTTTCTAAATAATTTCTCCATCATTTAATAAGCCAAATATAAACTAGGGAAACAACCATCAAAAACCTCAAACTATATTTACTGTGACACATTTACTATAAATTTTCTTTTAACACATAAAAAACCTTAAACTATAACTACAGTGACACATTTACCCTAATTTTTTTCTTGTGAACAAAAAACCCTAAACATGTACCTGCACGACACATTTACCCTACATCAAGGTTCAGTCGTATGATTTTTTAGTCTAAACGACATAGTTTTTTATTTAACTTAAGTTACGTAAGCACCATTGTCAACACAATTTAACTTCTGCCATCCATAAAGGTAGAGTTTTAACGATGCTCATTGATGGAATATTGATGTAGGGTTAAAGTGTTGAAGTTTCACAAAAAAACAGTTTATAGTAAATGTGTAAAAGTATGCATAGTTTGAGGTTTTTATGGGCTTTTTCCCTATAAAGGCTATTTTTGTTTCGCGAAAAACATAATTTTCTTTTTATGGCATTTGAATTGTGTAACGTCCCCACATCATGTAACAGCCCGAATTTCGATCAATTTTTGGGATTTATAGAACGCGTGATTTGTCAGTGTGCTTATAGAAAAATCTCGCCCGAGAACTGATCACTCTCGGTTATTATTTTAAATTAGAGATTTCGCTAGAATCGCACTCGATCGAATTTTGTCGTTATTTAGACCCCAAACTTGGCAGTCGACTTTTGGGAGTTTCAGAAAGAAATAAATTGGACGGTGTCGATATTATTGTGGCCAACATCGAGATTGTCAGAAATAGTGGAAAAGTGGACTTTTGATCGAGTGCGAATTGGAACTGGTAGACCTCCCCGTAGTGTGGTTTGAGGTATTTGATTTTGACCGTGTGCCCTAGAATATTGTTGGGATTTATCGTGGATTATTAGGCCTTTTTCCCAAATTAAATCGAGACCGATAAGTCGATCTTTGGTTTAAACCGTGTCCTTTGGTTCGCGCTTAAAATTTGAATTTACTCTTTTTCCTTTCTTTTCTCTCTCCTCTCTCTCTCTCTCTCGGCCGACCCCCCCAATGCGCACGTTACCCCTCCCCTCTCTCTCTTCCTTTTCTCTCTCTCTCTCTCTCTCTCTCTCTCTCTCTCTCTCTCTCTCTCTCCCTCTGCCGCTCACATCCTCTCCCTCGCTCCCTCCCCATGCACGCCCACGTCCTCCCCCTGCATGCCTACCTACCCCCCTGTCCCCTCTCTCTCTCTCCTCTCTCCTCTCTCTTCTCTTTTCTTCTTCCTCTTCTTCTCTTCCTGGCCGCCCGCGTCTGGTTCTTCTTCGTCCCGCCTGCTCGCCGACACAGCCCGAGCCTGCCGCATCGCCGTGCCGCCACGCCGCCGTCGCCAACAGCTCCGCCGCCGTCGCCAGCAACCCCGCCGCCTCCGTCCAGTCGCCGCCGGCCCCTACCCCGCGACTGCTCTCTCTCTCTCCCTCGCTGTCCTCCACGTGCAAGCAGCGAGCTCGTCGCCGCTGCCGCCGCGTCCGGCGCTCGCCCAAGCCACCGGCACGTCGTCCGACCGCCGCCTCCGCCCCGTCGACGCCGCGCGAGACCAGCTGCCACCCCCTCCCCTTTATCTCTTCCTTCTCCGGCCTCCTCTTTGTTCGGTCTCGACGAACCCGAGCCAGCTCGCCTCAGCCGGCCGCCTTATTCGGCCTCGCGTCGCCGCCGTGCCTGGCCGTGCCGCCCCGCCACCGGTCCGTCACCTTCCCCTCAGCCTCCCCGTCTCTCTCTCTCTCTCTCTCTCTCTCTCTCTCTCTCTCTCTCTCTCTCTCTCTCTCTCTCTCACCCCGACTATCTCTCTCTCGTTCCAGCTCGCCCTGGCCGCGCCCGACCGTCGCCGCTCGTTGCCGCCGCACCGTCGTCGCCGCCGCGTCGCTGCTGCCACCAGTCGCCGCCCCCGGGCGACCGGCCAGCAAGCCCAGCCTGGCCAGCCAGTCAACCGGCCGGCCAAGCCGGTGCTGCGTCGCCGTCCGCCGCCGCGTGCCGCCCCCGCCGGCCAACCTCGCCCTCACCACCTCTCTCTCTCCACCACCGTCAGCCTCCACGACCAACACTCCGCCGTTTTTGGCCAAGTGAACCGTGAGCCCCGACGCCGTGTGACCGACGACTTGCACCGGAGCGCCGCCGTCGATTCTTACCGCTCGCCGGTAATCGACCGCCCGCTCCCGTCGCCTCAAGACTATCATAGGCGAGTAAAAATTTCTAAACCCCTAATTAGCCTAATGGTGCGATTTAGAGGTAAATGTTATGGTTAATTAAGCGTAATTGGGGCCTAATTGGGTGTTTATATGTGTGGGCTGATTTAGGGACTTAATTGGAGCTTAATAAGGCTGTTTAGATGTGTTTTAGAGACTAAATGAGGGCTGTTGGGTACTGTTCATGATAGGATCCGAATTTGGGATGATTTGCCCAAGTTGAGATTAAATGGGCTCTTGTACGATTGTGTAAGTCGGGTGATTCAATGCTTAATTTGGGATTTAATAAGGTCAATTATGGATGATTTAAGGCTTGTTGGAATGTTAGGATTGCGCCATGATCGAGGAATTAATGGCTAAGTTTGATTAGAACATGGCGGGCCTTGAGTGTATCGCATTGAATCGGAATAAGTGCGCGAAACGAGCGCCGGGTTACTTGGGGTTAAATGGAAAGGATTGATCGTACCCCTATGGCGTTGAAATTGATAAATTCGCGTGTTGTTTATTTGGCCTTAGCATGAGTAGTGCAATTAATTTGATTCCCGAATATGTGAATGGCTTGTGTGCTGTTTATTAGCCGGTTTAGAGTACAGGGGTATGCGTGACAAGCCTTTTGAACTGTGGCCTTCGGGTCGAAACAACTGTGGCCTTCGGGTCGGGCCTTCGAGTCGAAACAACCGTGGCCTTCGGGTCGAAATAACTGTGGCCTTCCGGTCGAAACAGTTGTGGTCTTCGGACCGGGCCTTCGGGTCGAAACGGTTGGGGTCTTCGGGCCGGGCCTTCGGGTCGAAACGGTTGTGGTCTTCGGACCGGGCTTTCAGGTCGGAACGAACTGTGGCCTCCGGGCTGGGCCTTCGGGTCGGTTTAATGGTTATTGACCTTCGAGTCGGGCCTTCGGGTCGGGACAATTTGTGACCTTCGAGTCGGTTTAACGGTTATTGGCCTTAAGGTCGTGGCCTTCGGGTCGATATAACTGCACATGTTTCATATTAATATTGAAAGTCTCACCTGCAGGACGGTGTAGTGAATTGGGCTATAGGCCCGGGTGAATTGACATTAATTGTTGCACTGGTTCATTTAATTATGTATTTTATTTACCTCCTAGAGGTGCACTTTAGCCTAGTTTGGGATTAGCGATTTTGTACTTGCTGAGTTTTTCTCACGGTTATGGTAAAACCGAATTTTCAGACCCCGTCCGTAAGATGCCAAGGGAGGCCCCTCTTTTTGGATACCCGCTGCGGATCGAACGGTCATCTAGTGTGCACCCCTGCGGGGATGGAACGGCGTATGTTAGATACCGTTCGGTTTTATTAGTAAACGTGGGAGAGGACTACAGCCACACCCAAGAATATGTAGTCTGGTGTCATAGGGGAGTAGATGGCGTGACAGGACCTCCGATCAGGACCTTCGATGTTCCAGTGGATGTAAAACGGCGTTATAATCCCTCAGATGGTGAGTGGTGAAGTATCGGACCCTCCGTCTTCCCTTAGTGTGAGTTTCGAGGGTGAGACAGTGGATGGACCGGCGGTTATGGTTGAGGAGGAGCAAGAGTAGCAAGTCATAGCCGAAGATATAAACCCGGTGGGCGACGAGGAAATTGATCCTAAGGCAATGGACTTGAATATTGATGCAGCCGGAGAAATTGCTCAAGTTGGATCGGACGAAGAGATAGGAACCGAGGGGGATTTCTCTGAGGAGTCTTCAGTACCATCCGACCCAGACTGGGAGCCGTAAATTAGGTCTCAGTATTAGCTGTAGAGGCTAACCCCCTTCTTTTTTACTATAGCCCTCCAGTAGATAGGTTGATATCCCTGGCCACTGATCCCTTTTGCTTCGTGGCCCTTTTGATGTACCTTTTTGTTGAGAGATGGATATTGTATGTAAGTTCGTCATTTGAGGTATATTTTGGTATGATGGAATGGAACGGTGGTTATCTCACGCTATTCATGGTTACTAATAATTTGTCCAGGTGTATATATATTTATTATATATACGTCGTTTCCGCATGCGGCGTGTTAGCTCTGATGTGGGTTTTCAGGTCGGTGACGTGGCCTGGGAGCGTCGCACCTTATTTCGACCATACGCGGATGTTCATGCTATGTGGGGTACGGCGCGTGACACATCAGGGTCATAAATGTGATGTCCCATTCATTATTATCTTTCTTTACACACAAGCTGAAGTATAATTTCGGGACAATCACATTCAGAATAACAGCGGAATTTAGATAAATAGCATCATAAACAAACCTTATGTTTACAGTGCATGCAAACATATTTTAACAAGCTTTTTGGGCCATGGCAAACAATACATATTTTACACATTTATTCTAGAGGTTCATCCGTTCCTAGCCAACTATGAATAGCAAAACTCGACTTAGGTGATCCTATCCCCTCTACTTCATCTTCTCGCTTCTAACTCCATCCACATCTCCTCTCCGCTTTCCGTTCGCATGGCCAATCTATACCCCACCCGTGGCATACCCGGAGCCGGCCCGCCTATAGCACCAAAAGGTCCATTGAACCCACGTAAGTGTCTAACCTATTCTTCGTTAGTGTAGCTATGCCGTGCTATGTACGGGTGAGGCACCAAGCTCATTAGGCTCTCATCGACCGTCACATACTTTGTGCTTCGGCTGTAGGCTTGGCCTTCTCGGGCATCTATCATGGTGAGCACTTCGGCTCTCATTTCCACGGGGTTGCCAAACTGGGTCGGGGGAGACACCATTCTTCGGACCTGAAAAGGAAACAACGGGGGATGAGTCGGGGAGACTTAACACGTAAACCTACTAATATTAAGTGAGGACGAGGGGATCGCCGTTGGCACAAGTCGGCCCTTACCGCACCCGCATCGATGGCAGATCAATAGCAAAGTTTATACACAAAAACATCAAGCATGGCTATAACATATGCACCTTGCCATTCAAGTCTCGATTCTATCTCCAAAATAAACATCAAACACGAAACATGATTAAATCAGAAATAAACTAACTACAACCAACCAAACGACCGAGAAACGGTCCAATCAAACTGTGTCACAACGTATCAGAACTTCCTTTCCTGATATTAGGAAGTTTATTTACTCTATGAAATAAAACTAGAACAAGAAAGGAACACGGAAGTCTTAGTGAATCTCGAGCTTGAACACAAACACACGGGCCTTGGATGTGGCTTCCTATTTGACCGAATAACAAGGAGAGACACGGGCTAGTCAGTGAGCTCTCTCTCTCTCTCTTTTTCTCTTTCTCGATATTAACAAGAAGCAAGGAAGCAAAGAGAGAAGGGTGACTGAGTGTGCGAGGAGAGAGTGGCATGAGATAGAGGGGAAGGCTTCAAGTGAGGCTCTCTCTCTCTCTCTCTCTCTCTCTCTCTCTCTCTCTCTCTCTCTCCCTATTTATAGAAGACCTTTCTCAATCATCACTTTAGGCCATTAATGCATGTCATAATAATGGTGCCTCCAAAGTCCAACTAATTATGGCTTGTCATGATGAAGAGGCCTCCAAAGTCCAAGCTAATTAATGCTAGTCATGATGAACCTTAATAAAAGAAGCTTGAAGGAGAAGCTTTGACCATATCAAAGCTTTATCTTCTAGTTTCTTCCCAACAAAATAAATGCGGAGCCTATTTTGGCCTACTAGAAATGTCGGTTTGACTCACAATAACTCAGCACTATTAGGTTGCACAATAACAACTAAGCGACATTTAAGTCGTAAATCCGCATCATAATCAATTCCATGATTTCCGAGGTTTTTCCACGACAAAATATGTATAATAATCTCGTTCAACCTGAAGTTCAACGCAGGAACGTTCTCAAATATCACTAAAAGACATCAAGTTAGGATTTCAAAGTTTTCATATAGAAATTAATGATTCTTTGAAATTTGACAAAACCAGATAGCTTTGCATTGTTCATGAAATCGAACTTGAAAACATAGTAAATGAACTCTAAAAATTCTCAAATTTGAATATGTCATAAAGAAGGCCTTAACAAACATTTTTTTTATAAAGAACACGAAATTTGAATCTTTCTATAACCACAATTTTTAGTAGCTCAAAGATAGACTAAAAATAGTTCGTTGGAATAAAATTCTTATTTCGCAAAGTAAGCTCTTTCCAAAATCTAAATCATCTTGAAAAATTCTCAAATTTATATATGTTATAGAGAAAGAAGTTCTCAACAACTTTTGTGAAGGAAACTTTTCCAAAATCGGCCTAGAAAAGTTTGTAGAAAATAAAGAAAGTGTAAACATCACCGAAATATCCATTCTGGGCAGTTTTACATGTTTCGAAAATTAGACTATCGTACTACTCATGTCAAGTCCAAAAATTATGAAATTAAAGTATGTAAAATTTCAAGATATTTAGAGAAACTTTTAAGAAGGAAGTATTTGGAAATCCGGATCACAAAAGTCTCCATAAATATAACAATACGAAGGGGTGTAATGGATTCGAAATTGGGTTTTCCTAAATAAGAGTAAAAATTAGTTCCAATTGAAAAACTACTAAACTTAAACCATAGCCATTTCCCAAAAACTGAAATTGAGGATGTTACGATTCTCTCCCTTTAAAAGAATTTTATTACCGAAATTTAAAACGTACCTGAAATTTAACTTACCATTCCTTCCGAAATGTGACACACCCCTCATTAGTGACACCTTCAAAAAGGCATGGTCGCCTACTTGAAACTTAAGTGGTTTCTAGCGCTTGTCAACCTACCTCTTTTGCCGACTTGTGCCGTCCTAAGTCTTTCTCTACTTATCTAGATGGCATCTATGGCGAGTTGGACTAGCTCTAAATCCGTGACCTTCTTTTCCCGATCTCGTTCCAAGAGACTAAAGTTCTGCAAGCTCAACTGTATAATGCCTCAAATGGTGCCATCTTAAAGTCTAATTCCCTAAAAAACTCCCAACTTTAGGTTAAGTACCAAATCTGCCCCAAACTTTTTTTGTCTCAGGAAAAACTCCAAACTTTAGGTTAAGTCCCAAATCTGCCCCGAGCTTTTTTTTGTCCAAAAAAACCCCAAACTATAGGTCAAATCCCAAATCTGCCCCAAACTATTTTTTTATCTTGAAAAAAACCCCAAACTTTAGGTTCAGTCCCAAATCTGCCCCAAATTTTGTTTTATGTAAAAAAATCACAAAAATTCAATTTATTTTCAAAAATATACTCCAATGATCCAGTTCCAACTTGATGTGGCATTTCCACGTTGATAATAAATGATTTTATTTGGTTTTATTTTGGAAAATTTCAACAATTTTTATTTGATTTGATTTGTTGTCGAAATGAAAATGCAACGTCGATCTGTTCCTATCGCCCCATTACTTTGCTGATGTTGATTTGTTATGACGTAGAAGTGTCACATCAAGTTGGGACGGGATCACGGGGGTAAGTTTTTGAAAAAAAATTAAATTTGCTGATTTTTTCTACATAAAACAAATTTTGGGGTAGATTTGGGATTGAATTTAAAGTTTGGGATTTTTTCCGAGAAAAAAAAACTCGAGGCAAATTTGGGACTAGACCTAAAGTTTGGAGTTTTTTTCAAAACAAAAAAAAGTTTGGAGTAGATTTGGGATTTGACCTAAAGTTTAGAGCTTTTTTTTAGACAAAAAAAAAAGTTCGGGACAGATTTAGGACTTGACCTAAAGTTTGGGGTTTTTTAGAGAATTCACCCGCCATCTTAATGCTTTGTTGATAACCGTTATTACAGTTGGATTCTACCTTTATTTATGAAGGTAGCCCTACTAACTTTTTTGGAAAAATGCCGAAAATTTTCTTTACGGAAATGTCTTCTAACTTTAGCTTCCCCATGCTTCTGCTAAGCCACTCTAATTTGTCTTTTACCATCTTTAAATATTTCATATATTTGCTTGGATCTTTCGGGTATATTGAAATGTCATGCATAAATACTATGACAAAATAGCATAAGTACAGTTTTAGTCACCCGATTTGTCAAGTCTCCGTAATAAAATTCTTGGAGTTTTCTACTTGTTCTTGTGTAATTGCATAAATCCTTCCTTGCGCTGAAGGATGATTATCATGTGGTGGAACTCCGTTTTGTTGCATCACTTGTGGTTGTTGTGATTGCTTCACTTGCTGTTGTTGCGAGCAGTCCTTTATGCAGTGGCCTTGTTGACCATAGCTGAAACATGCTTCCGTTTGTTTTGGACACGGCCCATTTCCATGAAACTTTCCGCAAGTATGGCATGCATCGCCTACAGTGGAAATTAGCTTCTGATTTTTTATCTTTTTGTTGGGAGTGGAGAAACGTTTTTCTCCCAACATCAATCTCTTGTCATGATGCCGGTTGGATTGAGAAGCTAGATGATAGGGCTTTACTTGGTTAGTCATAGTAGCAGCTCGTTCCAAGGACTCTTTCTCCACCAGCTGGGCTAGTTAATACAGCTCGTTGTAATCCTTGAGGTTCAGCGGCACCAATTGATTCCAAATGTCGAGGTTCAAACCATCTCAAAATCATTTTGCCCTTTCCACTGGATCTTCAATAAATTTAAGGGTGTACCTCGACAGTTAAGCGGACCTTGCTTCGTATTGGTCCACCGTCATGTTATTCTGTTGAAGTTGCAAAAATTCCTTCATCTTTCGATCACGAGCATATTCAGAAAAATACTTTCCGTTGAATGCTTCGACGAAAGCATTTCAATTGACAGCTGCATTATCTGAGAACACGATTTCCTTGATCGTTTTCCACCAATAGCTGGCATTACCTTGCAGTTGATAGGCTGCTAAGCTAACTTTCTCTTTCTCAGAACATCTCAAAAGCTCAAATGCCTTCTGGAGTTCATCGATCCATAATTTCTCTTTTTTGAGATCTCCAGTTCTGATAAACTTCGGGGGTCGAAGCTTCAGGAATTGCTCGATCAATCCGTGCATCGTACGGCCACCATTTCCATTTTCATTTGCTATTACATTCTCAGCATTAGGCATTCGTTATTGGGCCTGCTGTCCCAATAGTTCTCCCACAGTCGCTAGAGCCTGCAAAATTCCGTCTATTTGGGAGTCTTGATTTGACTTCCTCTTTGAGGTCGAGGTCGTAGCTGGGTACCGAGCACTCATATTGGTATTCTAAGGGATCTTCCTACAACACAAGAGTAGGTCAATGATCACAAACAAATATTAGCACGCAACCTATTCAACCACAATCAATCATTCACAGGCGCGCATGAGTGTTTCCTAGCTAACTATCCCAATTTTAGTGCACCTTATCACTCCAGATCTTTATTTTCGCTTGGATTTAAGAATCGTTCACCCCCATTCAATGTATAGTTCGGTTTGTTCCTCTCTTACCCATCATCCTAGAAGCCTGCCAGGAGTCATACCTTATTTAGGTCTTCAACCCCAGCGACCACTCTTGCTAAAAGCCGCACCTTGATCAAGCCTCATGTCCCGACATCCACTTCATAGCCAAGAGCTGCTCCTTGATTAGGTTCTATCTCGGCGACCACTCCCTACCTTTATCGGATCGGGTCCTTTCAGGATTCCACAGCCTCTTCTTGGCTCAACACCAAACTTGCACTTACTGGAGGGGAACTTGCTCTGATACCAAATTAGACTGTAACGCCCCCACCTTGGGGTTATAAATGTGATGTCTCGTTTATTGTTATCTTTCTTTACACACAAGCGAAAGTATAATTTCAGGATAATCACATTCAAAACAATAGTGGGATTTAGACAAATAGCATCATGAACAAACCTTATATTTACAATGCATGTAAACATATTTTAACAAGCCCTTCGAGCCATGGCAAACAATACATATTTCATATGCATATTCTAAAGGTTCATCCATTCCTAGCCGACTATGAATAGCAAAATTTGGCTTGGGTGACCCTATCCCCTCTACTTCGTCTTCTCACTTCTAACTCCATCTACATCTCCTCCCCGCTTCTTGTCTGCATGGCCGATCTACAGCCCACCCGTGGCATACCCTAGAGCCAGCTGGCCTACTCCGCCAAAAGGTCCATTGAACCCACGTAGGGATCCAATCCATTTTTCGTCAGTGTAGCTATGCCATGCTACATACGGGTGAGGCACTAAGTCCGTTAGGCTCTCATCGACCGTCACATACTTTGTGCTCTAGTAGTAGGCTCGGCCTTCTTGGGCATCTATCATGGTGAGCACTTCGGCTCTCATTTCCACGGGGTTGCCAAACTGGGTCGAGGGAGACGCCATTCTTCGGACCTGAAAAGGAAATAACGGGGGATGAGTCGAGAAGACTCAGCAAGTAAACCTACTAATATCAAGCGAAGACGAGGGGATCGCCGTTAGCACAAGTCGGCCCTTACCGCAACCGCATCAATGGCAGATCAATAGCAAAGTTCATACACAAAAACATCAAGCATGGCTATAACATATGCACCTTGCCATTCAAGTCTCGGTTCTATCTCCAAAATAATTGTCAAACACGAAACATGATTAAATCGATAAATAAACCAACTACAACCAACTAAACGACCAAGAAACGGTCCAACCAAATCGTGTCACAACGTATCACAACTTCCTTTTCCGATATTAGGAAGTTTACTTACTTTATGAAATAAAACTAGAACAAGAAAGGAATACGGGAGTCTCAGCGAATCTTGAGCTTGAATACGAACACACGGGCCTTGGATGTGGCTTCATATTGATCGAATAAAAAGGAGAGACACAGGCTAGTCGGTGAGCTCTCTCTCTCTTTTTCTCTTTCTCAATATTAACAAAAAGCAAGGAAGTAAGAGAGAAGGGTGGTCGAGTGTGTGAGGAGAGAGTGGCATGAGAATGGCGTGAGAGAGAAGGGATAGCTTCAAGTGAGGCTCTCTCTCTCTCTCTCTCTCTCTCTCTCTCTCTCTCTCTCTCTCTCTCTCCCTATTTATAGAAGACCTTTCTCGGTCATCACTCTATTCCATTAATGCATGTTATGATGATGGTGCCTCCAAAGTCTAACTAATTATGGCTTGTCATGATGAAGAGGCCTCCAAAGTCCAAGCTAATTAATGCTAGTCATGATGAACCTTAATAAAGGAAGCTTGAAGGAGAAGCTTTGACCATATCAAAGCCTTATCTTCTAGTTTCTTCCCAACAAAACAAATGCGGAGCCTATTTTGGCCTACTAGAAATGTCGGTTCGGCTCACAATAACTCAGCATTATTGGGTTGCACAATAACAACTAATCGACATTTAAGTCGCAAACTCACATCATAATCAATTCCATGATTTCCGAGAGTTTTCCATGACAAAACATGTATAATAATCTTGTTCAACCCGAGATTCAGCGCGAGAATGTCCTCAAATATCACCAAAAGACATCAAATCAAAATTCCAACGTTCTCATATAGAAATTGATGAGTCTTTAAAATTTGACAAAACCGGATAGCATTACACTGTTCACAAAATCGGACTTGAAACATAGAAAATGGACTCCGAAAATTCTTAAATTTGAATATGTCATAAACAAGGCCTTAACAAATTTTTTTTTATAAAGAACACGAAATCTTAATCTTTTTGCAAACATAATTTTTAGTACCTCAAAGACAGACTAAAAATAGTTCGCTGGAACAGAATTCTTGTTTCTAAAAGTAAGCTCTTTTCAGAATCCAAATCATCTCAAAAAATTCCCAAATTTATATATGTTATAGAGAAAGAAGTTGTAAACAACTTTTATGAAGGAAAATTTTTCAAAATCGACCTAGAAAATCTTGTAGAAAATAAAGAAAGTGTGAATATCATCGAAATACCCATTCTGGGTAGTGTTTTACGGTCTGGAAATTAGACTATTGTACTACTCATGTCAAGTCCAAAAATTCTGAAATTAAAATATGTAAAACTTTAAGATGTTTGGAAAAACTTTCAAGAAGGAAGTACTTGGAAATTCGGATCACAAAAGTCTCCACAAAATAACAAAATGATGGGGTACAAAGGATCCAAAATTGGATTTTCCAAAACAAGAATAAAAATTAGTTCCAATTGAAAAACTACCAAACTTAAGCCATAGCCATTTCCTAGAGACTGAAATTGAGGATGTGACAAATCACTTAGAAAAATGAGTCAACTGAAAAACTTTCTTAATCAATGGAATATTTGTGCTTAAATTCAAAATACGGCTAGAATTGGCACTTGAACCATAAACTCTATGCTTTAGGCACAGGGACCCTAATGCTTGTTCTTGGGCCCTTAATAGCACCTCGGGCCAAGGCTAGAGTCCGTCGTGGCCAAGCCTAGGTATAAAGAGACCGAGCACAGACCTCGGTACTCGAGCCCAAGTCCACAGAGGTTCGACTTGGAACACTAGAGCTCGTGTTTGGGCTTAGAACTCCAGTCTAGTTGCCCAACTCCTCAATGCCTCGACCTAGGACCACAAATGTTGGGCTTGAGACCTTGGTGCTCGTGCCTAGATCTCTAACACCCGTGCTTAGGTACATTAGGGCTAGGCTCAAGTTCACAACGATCGGGACCGAGAACTGCGCCTAAGATCGGGTTCATCAAGGCCTGGGGACCTAGGCACTTGGACCTAGATTTATCGAGGAAGCCCTAGGTCCCTAGCACTCATGCTTGAGCTCGAGATCGCAATGCCCATGCTCAGGACCCTAGTGCCCAGCTTGAGATGGCGTTCTTGCTCTGGTTCTTGGGGTCCTGAGTCCATCGAGGCTAGCTCAGAATGCTATCACCCGCTTGGGATCAAGCCTAGGACCTCAATGCCCAAGCACAACCTCACACTTGCGCCTAGGTCTATCAAGGCTAGGATTCAGACCTAAAGGTCGTAACCTGGTCCCTGGCGCCCAAGTTCACTGAGGCTAGGCTTGGGTCGGCATTCATTGAGGCCAGACCTCAAAACCTGGTACTCGTACCTAATTTCCCAACTGCCTATGCGTAAGTTATTCATGTCTAAATAATGTATATCTATTAAAAAAAAAGCAAATCAAAATTTTCTTGCCAAACGACGAAATATATGTTTCGGTTCATTTTTAAATTTCAGCAAAATATCGGAAATATATTATTCCTGGAAAGAAAACTTCCTCAAGAACATTATCTAGAAATGTCACGCTCCGATCTTTCGAAAATTGTCAATACTTAGGTTAGTATTTATCACCAGTCCTGTGGCAGTTCGTAAAATCACACGTCGTATTGCCCCTTAAAAGAGTCGTCTTCTTGTTTTGTCTCCAGCTCTGAAACCCGGCGCGGCCTCCATAAAATTTCTCAGTAGTCCCACTCGAGCAAGCGAGCGAGCTTGAGAGAGAGGGATTGGTGAGAAGGGAAATCCCAATATGGGCAGAAATTCGCGCTTCTTGTGGAGAAACTTGATGTGGGTGACGCGCGGACTTGATGCTCTGCGCGCAAATCCTCACACCGGAGCATCGCTTCAGCGGTCGCCAATCGCCGGAGCTTCGCTCACCCTCTCTCGTTTCTGTTCGACTGGTACAATTCTTGTGTGCATGCTTGCGTGCTGTAAATTCGAACGGCGCCATTTTAGCTGTAGTTTTTAAGCTCAGTTCAGTAAAAGATGATTGTCATCTTGTGCATTTCGAGCTTCCGCTTCTCGCATAGGTTTTGGTTGGCTTCTTGGGTGAGAGAGATCTTGTTGTGCTTCTTGAAAATTTGTGTGCTTTGTCTCTTTTTTAAGAAAAAGTTGTTCAGATTACCTTTGACATTGGGATATGCTATCAAATGCTGCTTGATGATCAATTGGGTCATGGAAAAAATGAATCTTGGAACTGTAGTAGTTGTTTAATTTCGCCATCTTTGTTCCTGTTCTTGTTCTGCTCTGTTTAGTCGTTTGGGTTCCATCCGCATCACTTGTGGAAAGGTCATGTCAGATTATCTTTCTCTGGAGGAAACAGGCGGATTATAATTTGTCCATGTATATGTTTATTGCTCGTAGCAGGTTTTGTTTCTCTCTTGTCTTTTGGGTTCAATCTTTCATCTTCCTAACCATTTCGAGTGTCGAAATGCTTGCTCAACTCGCAGAAGTGCAGCCTCATTTATCACCCGATCTCATCAAGATAATGGAGCAACAGCTATCGGCAATTGAGCATAGGAGTGCATTTCTTCAGAATCTCATTAACCAGGTAACCGTGTGATCCTTATGTTTTTTATGTCTTCCTTCCATACGTAGCGGTTTTAGCTTTTCAATAAACAATGTTTCCTGTGTTTATGCAACTGCTGAGTGCTGAGGCTGTTGTGGTTGGTCTTTCGTTGATGATTAATTCTGTTGGTTGAAGACAGCCAGAAGCATCACCAACTGAATATTCAAAGGCTAATAAGGAGCTTCGGAAACTTAGGGACTCTATGGAGCTTATAAATGAGTTGAGGACGAAACAGAAGGTAATGGGTTACTGTTGAACTTACTGAGACATCTTCGGTTCTTTGGGTGCATTTTCATTTGAAGCTTCTAGGCTTTTAGATACATGATCAGCTATTGCTTTACACATGCCATTACATGGTTTGCCTTTTGGAGGAAACAAAAATGAGCAATACTATGGCTGTTTATTTATGCCAAATGCAAATTGTCCTCTTCCTCTTGATGCAGGAAATTGACGGTCTGAAGACCATGATGGATGAATATCTAGAAGACAGGGACATGCATGATATGGTAACTGAGGAATTGGACCAGGCTGTAAAAGAGGAGAAAAGATTGCAGCAGTTGCTTCTGAAGTCATTACTTCCTAGAGATGATGCCGATGAGAGGGGTTGCATTTTAGAGGTGAGAGCAGGTAACAGTTGTATACTTTATGGTGTTTCAATGCAGACTCAAGGGATTTTCATAGGGATCAACTTCACAAGTTGCTTGTTTAAATGTGTAAGCAGGAACTGGAGGTGAAGAGGCTTCCTTGTTTGCAATGGACATATTTAAGATGTAAGTTGAAAAGTTGAAAAGGAAAATCTCGGATATTATAATTATGGGAAGTCTTAGATAGTCATAACTCATCTTATGAAGAACCTGAATTTGGACAGGTATGAGAGATACTCACAAAAGAAAGGATGGAAATTTGAAGTAGTAGATATAACGGAATCTGATCTGAGAGGATAAAAGGTATTGCATCCATAATTGGCCCTAGACATGTGATTTCCCATCTTCAGAGGTTGCACTAGCATATATGAGAGGCACCACTTATATATTGATGCGGTTATATTTGTATATGTTTGATGCCAGGAAGCTAGTGCAGCAATTTCTGGTAATGGAGTTTATGGGAAACTCAAATTTGAGAGTGGAGTACACAGAGTCCAGGTATTACGTTTTGAGACAGAGAGAGAGAGAGAGAAAGAGAGAAAGAGAGAGAGAGAGATTCATGCTGGCATATGGGTTTAAAGGCATTTTTCTGGTTGCAGCGAGTTCCTGTTACTGAGAAGTCTGGACGTGTCCACACCAGCGCAGTGTCCGTTGCAATCCTCCCTCAAGCAAATGAGGTCTAGTTACTTTCATTTTGACGGTGAAGGTTTTGTTACTAGGATTAGTTTCCCTTCTTTTCTATTTGGTAGCATTGGGGTTTGAAAGAAGTTAGTTTATTGCAGTTGGCACTTATACAGTCAGGAATCCATGTTGCACTTGGCACTTAAACAATCCATGTCTCTTACTAGCTTCTGTCTTCTTATGCATCAATTTCCTTGACCTAAAGCTAAGTAGTTGGGAGCTTTCTCTTTTGTTTTTCCATTTTTGTGATAAGTGTTGGGTTCTGCAGGTAGATGTGCAGTTGAGGAATGAAGACTTGAGAATTGATACTTACAGATCTGGTGGTTCTGGAGGCCAGCATGCAAATACCACCAACAGTGCTGTTAGAATAACTCATATTCCATCTGGCATGGTTGTGTCCATCCAAGATGAACGATCTCAACATATGGTAAAGAATTCTGACATACTGTAAATTCTGCTGAACTTATTTGTAGAAACCTTTAACGTAAATCTTGTCCTTTTGTTCCTCCATCCAGAAATTATGGCACTTTCTTCGATTCGAATTAATTTTCCGTCACTGAAATTTCGAGTTTCTTTTTCCCTACTGATTTGGTAGCTGGAAGGAAGCAATGCTCTTGACAAATCTTTTATGTATATGAATTCTGGCCAATAAACATGTTTTGCTCTCACCTCATTATGAAGTTGAAGCTAGTTTGATTGAGCCATCTAGTCATGCTACTTACTTCAGTCCCCCCTCTTCCCAATTTTTTGACAGAACAAAGCGAAAGCACTTAAGGTCCTGTGTGCTCGACTTTACGAATTGGAGAGATCCAGAATTCACTTGGATCGAAGCAGGCTTCGATCAGAGCAGGTATGCAGCAACCAGATGATGGACATTAACTTATCCATGGCACTACTTTTTTCTTTTCCTTTGCAATGTGATTAAAGATTTATAACCTCGAACAGATCGGAAGTGGGGATAGATCTGAGAGAATCCGTACTTACAACTTTCCCCAAGGACGAGTCACGGATCATCGTGTTGGCATTACGCATCATGCAATAGATGATATGTTACAGGGAGAAATATTGGACGCCTTTATTGATGCACTTCTTTTGCAGCAGGAAATGGATGCAATTGCATCTTTCAGTTCAACGAGTGATCCTTAGAAGGGATTCTCTTGCTTGGAATTGTTCCTTTTTCAGACTTCTGTGCTATATTTTAACGTCAACCCATTTCAATTTGTCTTCTGTTTTTTGCCTTTTCTAACCCCTGTATCTGCAAGGGCATTTAACACGTTATATTTAGTATCTGAGTTGATTGTATTCTTACATTGTTTAGATAAGAATATTGATTCTTTCATTACTGGGTGATTGGAATCTATTTGTTGTGAAGATTTTCTATTTGTTGAACAGATTCTTTTGGTGCATAACAGGAGATGGATTTTTCTTTTTTGGGTTTGGTTTGATAGCAAAAGCAAACTTTGAGTTATGGTCTACAGTGTTTACGAGGCATATTGAACCATCATCTTTCCATGGAGGGAATCAGAGCAGGCTTCAGCCGTGTATTTCTGATAGACAGTACTTTCTCTGTTTTAGAGAGAGCATCAGCCGCATAAGAATTGTTTCAAAGAGGATGCATAACCAGAAAGGAGAGAATTGTTAAATCGCTCGATCTAGAAATGATGGTTTCTTGATTCTTCTCCAAAAACAGATCAACAAAGTGGCTACTTCCCGGCATCTGGTCGGGCATGACCCTTATTAACCTTGTTGAGGAAGCCCGCCTTACAAGCTTCCGAGTGTGGAAATTCCATATCTTGATGTATGCAGCTAAGGCTTTCCTTTGTACACTTGGTCTTTCATTCTGCTGCAAGCATCGAAAAGAATGATAAAGCTCGGAGCAATATAAGACATGCATGTATCCCAAATCCTGATAGGAAGTATGAATTAAGTAGACGTGAGAAGAACATCGAAATTGCTGAGAGTCCACTCTGCCATTTCGCCCTTGTCGGTGATGAAAATCTCTGTGCCGACGTCAAGTGATGTCCAAATTCTTCTAGCACGAGTAGTATCTGGATCCTGCTATTCAAAGATACATCATACATTATTAACTTTATCATTCTACAGTGAATGAAGTACTTCAACAAGCTTTGTGGTCACGTCACACATCCTCGTGATTCGAAGAGAGTTCTTTTTATTCTTTGGCCTGTCAGTACCTGTCAGATAATACTACTGACCTGATAGAAGTAGAGCCGGCTTGATAGGCCACCAACATCGAGCTCCCAAGTTCTTCCATCACCGATCCAACCATCGCCTTGTTTGGTTGGATACCCGTATTCAGCCCACGCAGGGTGAGGCAGCAACTGAACAAGCTCTTGTGCCTGGGGATTGCTATAAGGATCACACGTGCTCGTGGGACTCTCCAAAAACTTAGCATTCCCGGGTGCACAGTAATAGTGATAAGCCGAGTAGGGAAAATTTTTGGTGTCATTCCTGTGAATTTTTTTGTTATCTGGCGTGATGTGGTACGGCGGGCAATTGGCTAAACTCGTGGGGCGGCACCAGGAAGGAGTCTCCGGGTTGATGATCATCTCACTGTACCTTGTGACGTCGGTGAGCACGTCCCCGTCGCACGGTTTGCCGGTGTTCTTCCAGCAGCTGCCCATGTCTATGAGGTAGAACTGGCTCTTGGGGCCTCCGCCACTTTTGATGTCCAATGTCAATCTAACCTTGAAATTTGGTGACTCTGGAAGCTGAAAGAAGTAACTCCATTATTTTATCATCTGTGTCTGATTATCATACAATATGAGGAAATAAGCTGGTATGTTTATTGTACAGAGCAGAGAAAAACCTTATCGGCAACAGTTTCTGGGTCTTTAGAGTCTACATATAATAATAAGGGACGACTTTATGATCAAATGAAAATGACAGTAACCTTTTCAAAGCGAAAAGGATAGAGAGGAATAGTAGTTGAACAACGCTACACCAATCCAATAACTACCAACCCAGCGACTTTAAAAGATCATATGAAAACTGAAGCCTCTTTGTCAAGCATAATTGCTGATGCTTTGTCTGCTCAGTTGTTCTATTAGATTATGAATCTTTGATCTTCATACCCGATTTGTTAGAAGCACTGAATCCCTCAGCATCATTAGATTTCTCTCTTTCATATAAGGCAAAGCCACTCAAACCTTGAATTACGACTGCCCCCGTAACTATGACAGAACATTCGCTAAAGTGAACCAGAGGAAAATATAAGTTTTTTTTTTTTTTTTTTGGTAACCCAGGGAACCCCCGCACGGCCGACAGCTGGGAAGTAAACCTGGGAGCGACAAGTGCTAGCCACCACACACGTGCCACCGGTTAAGTCACCCTGCGGCGTCCGGGATTCGAACACTCAACCTTTTGCGAGAGGAAGAATGCGCGCTCCAGCAGTGCCACTCAGGTGGGTGGTAGGAAAATATAAGTTTAAATCTCCTAAAGTCAAAAAAGACTTACAGTTTTGAGCATCCCTCTGGTGTCATGGTGATACCCACCAGAGAAACCTTTGGTTGCATCAGCTCTGAGATACAGCATCAGCCATGGATACTTCTTCGAAGTCTTGAGCTTGTGATGGAATACCCAACTCCCTGCACCGATCTTCTTCTCCCAAGCCACTTCATAGAAAGAGATACTATCTATACCATCTGTGATGTCCGCACCCAGTTCGTAAGTTCCATTGAAACCTCCTCTCATCGTACCGTTTCCTAGAATCCGAGTCTGCTGATGATTCAGAATGGGTTGGTTCATACACCCGATTCCAAAGCACGGAAATTTGTTTGGACTAAAAGGAGCCACTTTTTTCCCATTTTCAGGACATAAGCCAGAGTTTGTGTCGTAGTTTCCATTTTTTAACATGATCATCCAAAATTGCCACGGTTTCGGGGTGTCTTGGACTTCGCAGAGAGAACCCAAATAAAGCTCCTTTTGTGCAGCATAGAGGTCTGCATTTTTTAGGACGTCTGTGCTTATACCAGGGAAAGAACTGCCGATTCCTAGCCTGTTATCAACCTCTGTGACCTTGTGTCTCAGAGTAACATCTGCATCTCCAAGAATAAGGAGTTAAATTTATCCGGATTAGAGTGAAGCAATGAGCATAAGTAGCAAATGAGATCCGTCAGAAGTAGAAAAACGAAAAGTAAATAGAGCAAAAGGGGCATCCCCAGTCACCAAGTTGTAATTAGTAAGAAGAAGTTTGGTCATTATTGTATTGTTTATTCCTTCTGTTAAACAATTAGCTGATTGGCTAAAGATCTTTCAGCATACGATGCACTGGAAGTTGGCTTGTGAAATCGGTAACCTCATGCATTCAGAAGTTAGCGAGAACTCAAGTTGCTTGTCCTCTAGGAAAGCAAGAAAAAGGAAATTTCCCTTCAATAGAGGCGTTTATCAACATTTATCAAACAAGTTACCGAATGGCTCTGCTTTGTTTCCAAAACAGAAAAAGAAACTGAAAGGAAAGGATAAAAAAGGCAAAATTGTTCTAAATCTGCAGATGACAAACCATTTGTCATGGAATGACCTTGTTCCAGCATTTGTAAACAAAATGCATCAGCACATGAAACATGTTGAACAAAAATTCCCTAAACAAACACATAAGCGGGATAGAGATAGGGACTCACTTTTGTGGAATCTTGCACTTCTCCTGTGTCTGTGTCTGCCTGAAATGTCAAAACAATCAGCTGCTCTTGGACTCCCCATACCAGGAGCTTCAATGCCAACTTCATTGCAGAAATTCCAAGCTTCGAAGGCCACTCTGAGACCATCTCTTCTCATTCCAGGATCACCAACTGCAGATTCATATCGAGCCACAGCTGCGACAGGACCAAGAAGCAATATCACCCTTCCGACTAAGAGCGTGATGTTCCAACTCAAGTGCCTCTTCATGGCCAAAAAAGTTACCACAGGTCTTTGGTCTTGATAGAAGTGAGCAGAGAAGAGGATGATGCATATATATATATATATATATATATATATATATATATGTAGATGGAGTTGAATATGGAATTAGGTAACATGGGTCTCGTCACTTATATTAGTGCATGTTGTCCTCTGTCCCATGTATCATCTCATCATTTTAATACAATTGAATATACTGTGGGTTTTGAGTTTTGTTATCACTATATTTTGATTAGAGTCAACTGTTGTCCCCCTGCTGGATTCCATCGCAATTTCACTACTCGCTAACTGCTTGATAGAGATGAAGGTTCGGCATCTCTCGACTTTTGTCAAGTTGAAACAGTTGAACCCCCGCAGCTCATAGGACTAAGTTTTCTTATGCTCGATTCGATCAAACAAAATATAGTTTCCAAGCCCTTTGATATGCTGATAATTTAGTGAAGTCGAGTCTAGTCCTGCATGAATGAGATGGTGTAGATTAGTCCAATCGACCTCAGGCTCCACAAATTTAATTACGGAACTTCAGGAATGAGTCGGTCAAGTTCGAATAGTAGACGGTGTCGATTCGAATCTATTGACATTTATTCTTCTAGGAAAAGAAAAGAAAAGCCCATTTCATTTTCTTCCTCGCTGCATCATGTTCTAAAGATGGTTTTGACTTCTGCTGCCAGAAGGCACGGCGTAACCACGAAAGGAGTAGGTCGTTTCTTGGTGAAATTATTGGCCCTCCAAATCAAATTATTAGCAACATGTGGGGTCTTAGTCAAAGGGCATAAATAGCAAAACGAATTTCTCACATTTCTATATTTGTTTATTTGTACATTTCATTAGTCCTAAAAATCGGTGAGCCAGGCTTACCGATTTGATTAAATCAACTTGATCTAAACCAGTTCTCCTGCATTTGGCTTAGTGCGATAGAGAGGGATGGAGCAGATCTTTGTCTTGTACTCTTATTATAGTTCTTCTTCGTTTCTTGCGGTATTTCTCATTTTGGTTGAGAATTTTTGGATCATGCATATGAGCATAAGTTTACGTCTGGTACATGTTTGAGTAACACGATATGCAAAAATCATAAGACCCATTTGTCCATGATTGAAGTAAGCGATAATGATTTGGTTAATTCCCTTCTAATCACATCACAGATGAATCTTCCCAATGTGGATTAAATGACAGTAATACTAATAGTTAAATACTCTGGTAAATGAATGACATTGTGTATTGGGAAAGAAATGTGAATGGATAGAACTTTTGATCATGGTCTGGGAACAGCTGAGGGTTTAGGTATTGACTAGTACAAATAGAAGACAACAAGACTCATAATATAATGAAGTTGACCACACCATCCTCATTTCCCTGTATCCTCATCAAACGTGAGACAGATAAAAACCAGATGGGGATAAGAAGACTGGATATATGGGGCAAAGATACCGAGTCACGAAGGGTCAAAAAGCTGCATCCGGATATCAAGAAACGCGTCGGTTCCAGCACGAGGTGATTCACTCGAGGACGAGGAAATAGTTTCCCGTGTACTATCTGGTCTCGATGCGGATGCTTAACTGGCAAGCTGCCCGAAACACGAAATCTAAGCTAGGATATACCAGTCCATTAGGTAGGCTATTAATTTAATGTTGATCTCTTCACTGCCACATATTGCTTGCTTAGCAAAAACGGGAGGCACAAGTACCTGTTCTACTTACTTTTGTGGGCACCTTGTTTCTTATTTGGTGTCATGGATGTATTTGGTGCCTCGGTGGGGTTTTGTTTGTTAGGAGTTGTTTTGTGTAGATATTGGTGCTATGATGTCTACCAACCTTTTTCCTCCGGATTTGCTGGATTTTCAGCTGCCCAGCTTGCATGCAAAAACAAGGAGTCAAAAGGTGACGGGGAAATAATGGTTTCCATTTGTAGCAGACAGTGAAGCCGGTTATATGGAAAACCTTTCTTTCTCGGGAGTCGCTAATTTACCAAACACTGTTGGTGGGACCAGGAATTTTCATTAAGTGATGATCCTTGGAAGGTCCACTAATGATGAGACAAAAAAAATTACTCAAAAAGACAATTTAGTATGAGCTCTAATGAATCTATTAATCCTGTTTGCTTCTGTGGTCTGCGACTCCAGTTGTTCTTGACCTTTTATTAAAAGACCATTGCTTTCTATTGTTTTTAAGTTTCTTCTACTAGTTGCTGCAGCTGCATTATTCGCCTCACATCCCCTAAACATTTAGCGGCAATGCTTTCCTATGGCAGAATGAGTCTCCTGATAAAGGTTATACCATAGCAAACCAGATGATTGAGTCCTTGGTGCTTCAGTACAACTCATTAGAAACAGCCTATGTGACTTCCATAGCAATAACCAGATAAAAGGATATTAAAAAGACGCTATCAACTGAAGCATCAAGTCTCCTCCAATAATACTGTCCAATTTCAATGTCATTTACATGCAAAGAGAATTAGCGCAGGCAGATATAGCATTTTTTCAGATTTTGATCTTTGATCTGTAGCACTGACGGAGGGAAAAGATGCTCTCCTTTCCATTTCTGATTGTTGTCTTTCACCTAGAGAATAGTCGCACATGTACACTTCATGCATATGTACAGCTTTTGCCACAAGAATAACATGCCTTGTAAAGGGGATCAGATTCGCAGGACTTATTAATCTTGCCAAAGACAATGTTCGGGTTATCTTTCGCGTATTCATCCCTCACCCATCTTGCAGAATGGGGCAAGTATTGTGTTGCTATTCATGGTCAAATGAAATCTTCCCCTGTTTTTTGTCATCATAGGTGATTGTCCAAGAGATCCGGGAGTGTTATTTTTCCAGAGTTGTTTCGATCAAGCTTGCTGAACTGATCACATATCTGTAATATGTCCATCTCGCCAATCTTCCCCATTTCTTTCAGCTTGTATATAACATACTCCGATTTACTGCACAATACAGCAAATTGTAATCTTTAACATTAATTATCGCTGCCAGTCTAGGACGAGAAACATTTGATCTGCATACACTGCTTTGGCCAAAAGCAAAATGTTGATTAAATAGCATAAACATCTTCTGAAGAATATTTAATAACTTCTCGCCAAATCAGGAAATCTACACATTGAAAGGACATACTTACTGGGATAAGCCTTCTACCTATAAAAGAGGTAAAATACCTCTCTTGATTTTCAGCAAGGATATGTGCAGTGAACAGAAAAGGCTGTATATACGTATACATACAATGAGAGGATAGTTCACAAAGAAGCTTTTGCAGAAGGTTATGCACCATTCTGTTTGAAATTATGCATCCATCTCTTCGCAACTAACAAGGCAAATCATCCCAGTTCTAGTTTATGCTCCTTTGACGGAGAGCAACACCTTTAAATTTTGAAGTGTGCTTCTAAAATTCCATCTTCAATCGGAGTAACACGAATGCGTATATTTTTATGTAAACATGAATAGACAGTGAATAACTAACACAACCTCAAGTAATTATCTCGTAAAATCAGAACACTTTCGAGTCAACTTTTAAGGAAGACTCAGCACTGGACAACACTTCAGCAAGCACTCGCGGAGCAAAAGCTACCTGCCACATAAAGCACTCATGTTCACCATTGTCTCATTAAGAAACAAATTCGTTGGATGATTGATTTTAGATCTCAAATTGTGAAATGCTTCCTTCTAATTTATATTGACAATCTCTAATCCAACTCATCTGCGGCGGCAATGCAGCTATCGTGTTAATTTCACTTAGAAACTAATCAAACCAGTCAACACTTAACACCTAGTTACTTGCTAGAAACTAACAGAAGGAGCTGGAATCATGCATCCTACCTGATGAAGCCGTTGTTGTTTAAATCGGCTGCAAACAAATCCTCGACAGTGACATCCCTCTGCAACACCAGCTTCGAAAGCCTCCGGTGCCTCTTATCAATCCTAGCCTCGGCCAGATAAAGAAACGCCCTCGCGACCACCAGCGTCGAGAACAGCAGCCAAACCGCGGCGAAGAGCCGCCCCGGCAAAGTCTTGAAGGCCCTGTCCCCGTACCCGACAGTCGTGACGGACATGACCGCCAAATAAACCGAGTCCAACCAATCCAAACCCTCCACAAAGCAGAGCACCAACGAACCCATCGCAATGCACAAAACCACCACCCCAAGTGCCAAACCCACCTTCAACCTGATCCTCATCCTTCCCTTCTCGACATCGACGATGTAATTCACGGCACCAGACCCTCCCCTCTCGCCACTCAACCTTGCATTAGTCAGGATCATTTTCTCCTGCAAATCGAGCGCGAAATTCACAACCCCACCGAGCAATATGTCTATGAAACCAAAACCCACCAACACAAACACGCAAGCGAAGGCCTTGGTCTCGGGGGTCAGGGGGGCTATGTCCCCGTAGCCTATGGTGCACATGGTGACGATGCAGAAGTACAGAGCGTCCACAACAGGGTGCGTCTCAACGCCAGAGAAATGGTCCCTGTTGAACGCGTAGATGCCCACACCGAGGAAGAGGTAAACGCAGAGAAAGAAGAGGGCCTGCCGGACGACGGATCCGGACCCGGGCCTCGGGTTCGGATCGCGGGTCGGGGCCCCCCTCTCGAGTTCTTTCACCACGGCCATCGCCGGGGCTGTCCTGCATCGGTGGAGGCTCTGCTTGCTCTTGCTGCGGAATTCGGCAAACGGGTGCGAGAACGCGTGGTCTTCAACGATTTCTTCTAGCCGGGGTCCCGTGGGGGAGGCGAGAAAAGGGTCCTCCTCCATGCGTGCGTGGGAGCGAAGGCCAAAAGAGCACGGACGAAACGGCAACGCTCTGTCGTGTTCTGTTCTTGAAGGAACCAAAATGGGGCCAAGGGGAAGAGAGAGAGAGAGAGCTGTGGGGGACGCTTCCGGAGGTTGGATGGAGAGGGGCCCTACTGGAGCTGGGTGACGAGGATAGAGAGTAGGAAGAAGATGACGTGCGAAGGTACTGTGTCTGGGGATTTTGGAGCTGCGTTTCGTCAATGGTAATCCGCGCAAGCTCGCTGCTATCTTATCCGGTGGCCGTGTGGTCCTGTGTGGCTGGTTAGCCAATGTTCTCTATATCTGCATTTTCCTCGTCGTCCTCGCAGAGAAAGTTCCCAATGACCTCCCTCGGGGCCAACGATGGAATGTTGCTGAGCCGGCGGAAGCACCTGCAGCGGTCCTTCAGCTTGCCATGGAGGCCCTTGTCCCCCTCCTTGTCCCCCACAAACTCAAGATAGATTTGAAATATGTCAACTTGAGTTTGGAGAATAGATCCAAAAAACGCATAGGTGGATGTGTTTTGGTAAAGATATCGGAAATTTGTTCAACAGATAAAGTAGAGGCAAGTCGAACAATGTCACGAAAAATTGATATCGGATTAAATGACAATCTGTTTCAAAGTGCTTAATGGAAAACAACTTTATATGCAATTTAGATAACACTTCGGTTGTCACAATGAATTATTGTTCCACTATGATGACACACTCTCATGTTTTTTGTAGTCACTGTAACTATAGTAATTCCAATGTCCTATTAGCAAGAGCTTGATATTCTACTTATGTGCTAGATGATGTGACAGTGGTATGTTTCTTGTTACGCCATGAGATAAGTGAGTCACCCAAAAAGAAACAGTAGCTTGTAGTGGTGTAATGATCTTGAGGGTCACCAACCCAATTAACATCAGAATAAGCTATCTACTCCAAGGTAGAATAAGCATAAAAGTGAAAGTTAAATTCAAAAAATTGCAGCAAAATGAGTTATATGAGACATGGCAATGAACTGATTAACAATGTAAATAACATAGGCGATGTCAGGACAGGTAATAGTGAGATCTATAAGACTGTCGACCTGCTACCGATAATGTGTAGGATTCGTAAGAAAAATTTCATCCTTGTCATTGAATTTGGCATTCAACTCAACGAGAGTGGAAGCAGTTTGATTAAGAGTGGGGCCAACTCAAGAAATAAGATTAGTGGCATATCTTGCTTGGGAGAGATAATAAGCAGAAGCATCAAACACAACTTCCAAGCCTAGAAAGTAGTTGAGTCGCCCAAGATTCATTCAAACTGTTTATTGAGATATTGCTGGAGTTTTGCGATGATAGTCTGATCCTCGCTAGTAATAATCATATTATCCACATAAACAAGTAGCATAATATACTATCAAGGTGAGAACACTTAGGTCTGTCTTTTTGGGTGAAAAATATATTGTCAAAGAACATTTTTCTCATCTTTAACATTTGGATCGCTTAGGAAAATGATCAAAGAAAAAATATTTTCATAATCAACAAAAACTAACCATTTTCTAAAATACCGCTGGATCCCAACACTTGGACTTGGGACCCCTAGACCGAGCCAAGGAGGTCCATGGAGATTGGTGTTGGGTCCCTTGTGGCCGGGCCCACGATTCAGCCCGAATTCAGGTTTTTGAGGTTAAATTCAAGACATTTTCATAAATGCGTGTTTAATAATTTTCCCTTAACAAACGTCAGAAAATGGTTTTCTCAAACTTGAAAAACATATGAAATGAAATCCTTTTCCCTAAAAAAGTTCCTTTGAAATTTTTTTTCTAGCAAAGTTTATTTACAGTAAACAAACAGGCTTAATAGGTTAGTCAACAAATTAAGACTAGTCAGAGTGCAATTTTCTCCTATTTTCTCTTATTCATAACTGTTCCCCCTTCCATCTATCTTCTATATTTTCTCAATTATAAGGAATTTTTTAACCGAGATTTTAAATTGAATGGGTAGCAGCAAAATAGTAAAAGGTAATGTTATCCATCAACTACTTCACTAACTTATCCTATTTGGGAGTTCCCGCTAATCTATTAGAGCCCACCGAAGGCCAAGTGGATAATGGGAGGTCGTTACACTTTCTACGAAGTAGAGATTTTATGGTTGGGAATTTAGTTACACTAATTTTTAAATTAGTGCACTTTTGGTATCTAATCTAGTTTGTTCGTCTCCTCAGTGATTCATGCGGTCTTGTTAAAGTATAAAGTCTTTTTTGTTTTTTTGCTATGTGCCCAACTGGCCATGTATGGTTGATTGGAGAGCGAACTCTGCTCATCGATACAAACTAGAAGAAATGAAAGTATGGAATGAATCATAGAGAAATCGACAAGTCACATAAAGCGAAAGAAATAAACAACCATGAAATGAAAATGCGATAATATGAGACGAGTTGGGTTAAAAAAATATTATATGGCCTTGTTTTTAAGCCACTGGACATGATCCTCATGAACTTGTTTATTGAATTTAAGCCTTATAAGAAAGAGGCTAATCTACCTAAGTTAACCGAGGAGGGTTTTGATTATATTATCCTATTAACTATTTGAAGACAAGCTATTCTAAAGCACATGGAAAGGATCATATGCCTACCTAGTTTATTTGAGCCAAAAGACTATCATTTTTTGCTTCAAAAAGATATTTCCTAAGCCATAGTACTAAGCCTACATCTAAGTGAAATTATTAAGCTAAGTCTATTCATAGATAGATCTAAGACTACCCAAGCTACATAATAAGACCTATGAAAGTAAGGACTATTCCAATGACCCCTAGATCAACCGGGGCCATCCAAAGATTACAGTGAATAATCAACAACATAGAAAATCAACACTTCATCAATCAACCATTCAAAAATGGACATCGATGGAACCATCACAAAAGCATCTCCGGCGGTTGGCACGGAAGAGATTACTATGGACGATTCACTCAAACCCATTCCCCAATTGTGATTACCCTATTACATGTCATTAATCAAATGGAAATCTATGGCCCGTGCACAACTCGCATGACAACACATTGACCCATTTGAAGATTCCGATATAAGCGCCCCTCTACTAAATGCTAGAGACCCGCCAATAATCACATGCATCTCAGATAATCGATCAAATCGGTTTTGTGTCAAAATCAAATCCAAAATCTACATGGTAAAGGAACGTCACAAATCATGAGCCATGCATTACAAAGCAAGAACAAGGAATGGGCACAACTTATCAACCGACATTTGCAACCCAATTCAGACTAAGGCCTTAACCTTCAGTTTACCGGCTTTTGCGATTTAGTCCTAGCCCAATCTAATGTGGCTCAAATTTGGTGAATCATACACAATTAAGAAGCTCAGAATGACTATTTTAAGTTCCTCGTTGACAACTTTTTGAGATAAAGTCCACATTTTCTTAAAATTAGGGATTAAGCCCAACTAGTCAGACTGAATTATCGCCTTAGTCCGAGTTGAGTTGAGATAAAGTCCACGTTTTCTTAAAATTAAGCATTAAGCCCAACAAGTCAGACTGACCCTGCATCTAAATCAAAACGGGAAAACTACCAAAACAGTCATAAACCTATTACAATTGTGCCAATTTAGTTATAAATATTTTTTTTGTGCCAATTTAGTCATAAACCTTTTGCATTTGTACTAATTTAGTCTATTCAACCAATTTTGGCCGGCTAGCACTGACGTGGACGCCAGCCGGCTAGCCAACGTTGACGTGGCCGGTCGGCCTGACAATTTTTTAATATATTTTAAAATATTTTTCAAATATTTTTTATTTTCTTCTTTTCTCTTTTTTTTTTGGCCTAGGGTGGGCAACGGCGAGTGTAGAGCTTGCCATGGCTGGGCGAGCTCAACCTTGCCCAGATCTGGCGAGGTCGAACCTCGGCATGGCTATGGGCGAGGTCGAATTCGCCCAAGCATGCCATGGAGAGCTCTACCCTCGTCATAGTTGGACGAGGCTCGCCAAGCCATGGGCAAGCTTGACCTCACCCAGCGACGACGAGGGTGAACCCCCCCCCCCCTGGCTAGTCTGGCCAGGGGGAAGAAGGAAAGGAAAAATAAAAGAGAAAGAAAAAATAAAATAAAAAATTCGAGAAAAATTAAAAATAATATTAAAAATTTGCTACATCAACGTTAGCTGGCTGACGTTTACGTTAGCGTTGGCCGTCAAATTAGCCTGATGGACTAAATTAGCACAAATACAAAAATGTTTAGGATTAAATTGACATAATTGCAATAAGCTTAGAACTGTTTTGGTAATTTTCCCAAATCAAAACTTTGCAAGCCTACTTGACCTATCAAACCAAACTAAAAAAGTATGAAATTTATATGGTTGGAAAGCTTATTAAAACCTCTCAAAATTTCTAGTTTGTCACTTTCTTATAGTCGGCTCAACTATTTATGAAATTTAAAATTTAGCCCAAGGGACCCAGGCCTGAAACGGGCCCAATTCGGAAATGGTAAATGCAAGCCCTAGATAACAAACCAAAAGACATCGAGATTTAATAATCCCCGATCAAATTGAATTGAATAACAAGAAGCGAGATTGGATTGAATAATAAGACACCTCAGAGGAAATCAGTGATAGACAAGTGAAAAACGAAACTCATTTGGCCAAATCGCAAACATAGGCAATCAAATGGCTCAAGGGTAGCAACTAAACGAGAATAAAACATTCATCTACTCATCTAAAATTCTACCCATAATGAAAGATGGCGGATTGGAGGATGAGTATGTAGTGTTCCAAGGAACGAGACGAACTACCATCTTTCATTTGTTCATTGCCACCATTCGGGATCCTTGGAAGACGGTAGAACAAAAAATGAACAACGAAATCCTACTTGGGACGAATGAGGAAAAGGGATGAGTTGCTGGAGAAGGGCGGTCTCAGGACCCGATTGATGCCCCTGAAGAGGGGGGGTGGGCGGGCGGGTTTGGTGGAAGTTGGAGGACTGAGAAATGCCAAGAGCCAAGGCGAGCTGTGGTGGTGAACCGTAGGGGTGTTAGAATCGAATAAAAAAACCGAATCGAAACCGAACAGAACCGAACATAAATTTTGTACATTTTCAGTTCAGTTTGGATAATGAGAAAACAATCATTTTCTTTCCTGGTTCGGATTTTTTCGGTTCGGTTCAATTTATAAATTGATCCGAACTGCCAAAACTTAATAACCCTATATCAAATCCAATCCATGGCTTTCTTTCTTCCCTTCGTCAACTCCTCAGCCTCTCTAAAACCCTAAATTGAGAAGCAAGAGGGAGGAATTCATTTAAAAATGCAACATCAACATTTTCCTTTAGATAAATTGACATTGTTAATTTTAAGATTTGTTTGAATCAATTTGATAAGTTTTATGATTTGATTGCACTTTTTATAAGTTTTAGGATTCAATTGCACTTTTGCGATAAGTTTTAGGACTTCTAGTGAACATATCCCTTTTATATTTAAGTACGAATATGTATTTGACCAATGATATTGTAAAAGAAATGGAAAATTTGTGAGAAGAAAAGTGACTCAAACTAAAATAGGACACACGATGTTGACACCTAATTTTGCCTAGTCATTTAGAGTTTAATTGTATAGAAAATTAGGGATTAATTTTTAACTCTTAAATAAAAATATTTTTATTAAATTACATGGCACATAGGTATTAGGTGCATTTGCATTAATAGGGTCTATTAGAACATATTTTTCCTTTTACATTATTTAAAATTTTCAATTTTTTTAAAAAAAATTATTAAAGAAAAAACCTCGAGCCGGTTCGGCCCGGTTCGATTGGACCGGTCCGGTCCGGCCCCTTATTTTTCTTTTCTTTTTCTTTCCTCAGTTGGGCCAACCCACTAGCCATTTCTTTTTTGCCTTTTACAGCCCAGCCCCTTGCGGCTCTTGGTCTTCTTTGCTTGTCGGCAGAAAGCAGGGAGCGGGGGAGACACAAGACAGGCCGTACGTACAGAGGCATAGGACGCGGAGCAAAGACGGGGGTAGACCGGCGTGATTCACGGGTCGGGATCAGGCCGGCCATGGCAGATGGCGGTGGCAGGAAGCCATGCACGCCTACTGTGGCCCTTAAGAGCCGGAGGGGGAGAACGAACGGAGAGGGCAGAGCCGAGAGAGAAGGGGAAAAAGAAGATATTTTTGCTCGCTCGCCGGCGGTCCGTTTGAATCGCCATAGTTCTCGTTGAAGGCTCCACCTACCGGCCACCATTCGTCGCCAAACAGCCCCACGAACTAGGTAGGCCCCAGTCTAATCCTGCTCTGTTCGGCCTCCCTTCCCCTGCCTCTCGGGCGCCGAGCACACCGAGCCTACTCAGTGGTCGCCCAGCCCCGTCAATGGAGGCTTACACTTGTTTCGCATTCAAACAAGTCGTTTTAAACATCGTATGTCAGAAAAAGGCCATGCATCTCGTTAAAATCGGCCCTGTAGCTCCATTTCCTAGCCGCCTACCACCTGTTTGACCAAATGTCTCAACCAGACCGTTCAAGCTTTAGAGTGTCAAATCTGGTCGTGTAAATTTTTGGCGTTCCGACACAAATTGAGATGAGCTGGTGACCAGATATGGTTGTTTAGAGCTTTACACATCACGTTTGAGCCAAAAACCGTTTTGAATCTCGGTCTAAAATCCATATTCGATCCCGCCTACTACCTGTTCGACAAAATGTCGAAACGAAACTCCGAATCTGTTTTTGCAAAACCGACACTTTAAAACTTTGGTATACTCATGTTTTGTTCTAATATGGTCACTGACTTCAAGTTTCCTTTATCTTTCATGTGATTTTGTCGCGATTCGCACATCGTCCGAGTTGGCCGTGCTTGAATCTCCCCTCCGTCGGAAGGCTTTTCGTCAACTGTGATGCCTGCAGTTCGAGGCTGCTGTCACCCGTTAGTTATTTTCTATCCCATTTCGTGTATGTCTGGTTGTTTAGGCTTAATGTTTTTCTGGTAGCCGTGAGTTTGAGGATCGGGAAATCGACTTCTTGCTCGCCGACTCATTTTCATGGTCAGGGTTAGTCGACGGTTCGGTGGCCACGTTGGCCAGCGGCGATGGTGTAGAACAGGTGGCGGTTGTCGGTGTTGGCTGCGCAAGCTGGTGGTCAGGGGGCGATGAGGTTCCCGGCGTAGTCTCGGTGACGGCATGAAGGAGGAGTTCTCGGTGAGCCCTTGGGGGAAGAAGACGTCCAGAAGGAAAATAGAAAATGAAAAAAGAAAAAAGAAAAAACAGAAAAGCAAAGGATAAAAAAATCATAAAAGAAATAGGAAATTAGAGTATAATCCGGGCGGGTCAGAGCACTGAATCAGACCGGGTCCCTCGACCCACTCCGAAGTCCCCCTTTTTTTAAAAAAATAATAAATTATATTAAAAAATAATAAAAATTCGAAAAATTTAGAAAAATTAGGAAAGGTTTAGAAATTAGTTTTTGGGTTAATTTCATTAGATTTTAGTGTTAATCTAATTCTAGACTTAGCATAAAAAAATAGAAAAAATGTGAAAACCTTAAAAAATTTTGCTAACAAATTGAACAAGCCATTAAGGCTTTACCATAGGGCTTTTGATTGGCCTTACTTTTTAAGAGATAATGTTAGGTTGTTGGTTGCTTATTTTCTTTATGATTATTTGATTGCGCATTTTTAATATATGATTGTTATTTTTCACTTTTAGCATGGTTAGGAGGAACTTTAATACCTTTGATAGGTTGCCCTGATGCATTAGTTAGCAAATTGATCAAATTTAGGTACCGAAAGGGTATTAATTAGATGAATAGTGCAATTAAGTCCCCGATCCATAAAATCTCTAGTTACGCATGTGTAGAGACAACACTCCCGCATCTCGATTAAGGTTTCTAGCCAACTCTTGATTTTAGCTAGTGACGACTCCTGTTGAATGCATAGATTAGAAAAACCCACATCGCATGAGGTATGAGGTTTCAGAGCGCCTCCGTCCTTGGATAGATGAGCCTTTTGGTTTGTCCTTCAAATGAACCAAGCGATGTTCATGTCCATCGACAAATACTTCTTGACTCATGCCTACACTGGGCCGGTTTGGTTCAACTTTAAAAATGTTACTTGGAGAAATACAAATACTTTTAGGTTAAAGTCACTTCGAGAAATGCAAGTGGCGTTTGGCAAACAATCATTTGTAAACTTACTTTGACCTAAGTAGTGTTTGGTAAAATTTTTTTTTTTTGCCAAAGGACTTTGGGAATTATCTTTTTTATTTAAAAAAAAGCCCTATCCTACTCTTCACCAAAGCTGGCAAAGGCCTACAGCCGCCGGTGAGGGCCTACGATTGCTGGTGAGCTAGATTTGGCATCGGCGATCGTCACCTGAGGCCAAAAGACCCAAGCAGCCAGCACTTGGGTCGCGTGACTCTTGTGGCCGGCGCCTAGGTCGCGCGACTCTCGTGACCGGCACTTGGATCGCAAGATCTCATGCGATCGTCACCTGGATCGTGCAACCCAGGCCAGCGACGCCTGAGGATAAAGAAGATATAATAGTAGAGAGAACCCTGAGTTATAACCCCGAGGCAGTTCCTTGGAGTTATAAGATGGGTGAGATTGACGCCATCACACGTTATGGCCGTTGCTACGCACTTGCTGGGATAGTTGAGAAAAAAGCCATCTCAAATGAAGAAGCGAAGCAATTCTTGGCAATTGTCAAGACAAGCGAATTTAACGTCGTAAACTAGTTGAGAAAGATGCTTGCTTAGATCTCTCTTTCGGATATCTTTAAATCATCCAAGAAGTATAAAAATGCACTATTGAAAGTCCCCAATGAAGTGCATGTGTCGGAGGATATCGATGACGGTCAACTAGGAGAGTTTGTTGGATCTATTTTATTGAAAGATCAAATCTCATTTGTCGATGAAGACTTCTCCGCTGAAGGCCGCAACCATACTAAGGCGCTACTTATCTCGATAAAGTGTCGTGATAGAATGGTGACGAGAGTGCTGATTGACAATGGATCGGGGCATTAAACATTTGCCCACTTGCCACCCTTCATCGTCTAGGGGTGAATGAAGAAAAAACGTTGGTATCTAAATCTACCGTTCGTGCTTTTGACGATATGAAGAAGGAAGTAATTGGTGAGGTTAAGCTTGAATTGCTAATTGTTCCGGTCCTTTTTCTGATCAGCTTCCAAGTCCTAGATATTTCTAGTGCCTTCAGTTTTCTACTGGAACGACCTTGGATACATACCACCGGAGCCAACCCTCGAGCTTGCACCAAAATGTTAAATTCATTGTGGATGGGAAACTGGTAACTGTTTATGGAGAAACTGACTTTAATGTCTTTCACGACACTGCGGTCTCATACATAAAACTCGAGAACAAGACTAAATTAAGTTATCAAACTTTAAAATAAGTCTCGACGGTCCATGTGCTCGTTGGAACAATCATGCGAGACCTAAAAATAGCTAAGCCTTCAATCATGTCGAGCAAGGTGTTGCTCGAAAATGGTCACGTCCCCGGACCTGGCCTAGGACTGTATGGCCAAGGTATCAAAGAACCCCTTCAGGTCTCCAGGTGGAGCAAAAAGACGGGTCTAGATTATCATGGAGGCGATTCTGATGGCTGAGATAACCATGGAGGACGAGGTAGTTTCGGAGGTCGCGACAGCTTGACGCTTGTACATACGCGATCTCCATATCCTTTTCTTTTCTATTCAGGTTATTGTCGCGACCGACTCCCGAGCCCTCTTTTGGACAACATGCAAAAAGGAGAGGGGCTCGCCTGGTATGTGCTAAGTCTAGATTCGGGACTTAACTCGGGCTCTCCCAAGCCCATACCATATCGCGACTTAAGGTTTAAGTTTTTTAACATTTGGGTGATTTACATGCAGGAGTCGCCACTAATCGATTTGGGGTAGGTCGATTAGAAACCCAAATAGGGTGATGGGAGAATCACCCTATTCTTACGAACTAGAGATTAACTGAATTCGGGGACTTGGTTACACTAGTTGGATAATTAATGCCCTTTCGGTGCCATTTTACCCTGTTCATTTTTTGAAAATATTTATCAGGCAATTTGGATTGATTTTAGGATCTTTCTCCTAACATGTGAGGTGATCAAGCGAGTGCATGATCAGAAATGATCAGCAGTCATGCAGATATACAGCCCTAGGGTTCTATTCCTAGATAAGTCAAATGACATTCAAAAACAAAATAGCTTATGCAATTGTATTAAAAACATACGTAATAACTACACTACGGTAAAAAAAAAAAACGCAACATACTACCGCGCGATTTCGGATTTATTTAATTTAAGTAAAACCACAACATGCATAATTATAAAGGATTAGAACACTCATATAAGTCATGCAAAAAAAAAATTTCGAATTTTTTTTCGTAAAAAAAAATCGAGATAAAAAACGAAATAAGAAAAGAAAAATAATTTTTTTTGAATTATTTTTTGAATTTTTTTGAATTTTTTTTTGGAATTTTTTTTTTCGGAAAAAAAAGAGATAAAAAATGAAAATAAGAAAAGAAAAAGAAAATCTTTTTTTTTTGAAAATTTTTTTGAAAATTTTTTTTTGAAATTTTTTTTCGGGAAAAAAAAGAAAAATAATAATAAAACGAAAATCTTATTGTTTTCTGAAAATATTTTTTATTTTATTTTTTAAAAAAATTTAAATTTTTTTTAAAATTTTTTAATATTTTTTTATTTAAAAAAAGGGAAAAGAAAGACCTTTTTTAATTTTTTTTTTAAATTTTTAAAAATATTTTTTAAATAAAATAAAAGGAAATAAAAATATAAAAAACGGCCAGGGCGGGTCGGATCCGGTCCGAACCGGTTCGGAACCGACCCGGTCTTTGACCGGGTCGGGTCGGCTGAATCGGTTCAGACCGAACCGAGGGAGCAGCCGCCGGCGAGGCCGAAAATCGGCCTCTCGCCGGCGGACCCAGACCGACACCAACGCCAATTAGGCTTCTGGGAACTCCAACCAGCCTCGCCACCTACCTGGGTCATCGTTCGGCCACCGTTTGCCGGTCGGCGGTCGAATTAAAACCAGCCTCCATTGAGGCATTTTTTCGAACACCGGGCATGCGCGACAAAAACCGGGGAGTTTTAACCTCCTCCGTCGATCCGGTCAGCTCCGACGAACTGGGTTCACCTCCGATTGCGACTAAGGGCCACGACCAACGTCGGCATGGGCCGAGACTCGCGCGAAACGGCCGACGCGAGTCCCGGCCAAACCGAGTGGGAAAACAGAGCAAAACAGGGGCTGCTCGGCCGCGGGGGAGCTCACCAGTGACGGCGCGTCGGGACGGCTTCCGGCTGCTCCGAGGGCAACGGCGACGCTTCTGGTCGTCTTTCTTGGTCCGGCGTGGTCTCAATGTACTCTCTCTCTCTCTCTCTATTCTCTCTTTATTCTCTCTCTTCTCTCTCTGTGAATTTTTTTTTTTCATGAAAATGGCAGATCGGAGGCCCTGGCTTCTTCACGGCGACAACGATGTTACTGGTTTGCTCCGGTGAGCCTCGGTCACGCCCTCTCTCTCTCTCTCTCTATTCTCCTCGTTCTCTCTCTATTCTCTCCCTCTGTTTTTTTTTTCTTTTCTTGCTCTGTTTCTCTCTCAAAATCGCCGACCGGACCTCTCTCTCTCTTTGGCTTTATATAGCCGACGACGATGATGGGCTCGGCCGTGTTGGCGTGACGATGGCCTGCACCGGCCTAGGCTCTGCGAATCGCGGCCATAGGCCGGTGCAGAGGGGGGGCGTCACTGCTGCTGTGGCAGAGAGCGGAACAGAGAACCGGGAGAGAGAAGAGGATAAGAGAGGCCGGGAAAACGGGGAAAGACGGGACTGGCATTAATTGCCAGTCCTGTTGGCGTGCTCATCCGGCCCTGGTCCGGCCGGATAGTGACAGGGCGAGGCTGCTCTGCCGCTCGTCTCTTTTGCGGGCGGAACAGGGGAGAACAGGGCAAGAAAGGAACGGCTCGCGCGTGGGGGAGAAGGAAGGAGGAGAAGGTGGCTGGGCCGGGCCGGGCCAGGCTCAACCCGTGCAGGGGGGAGAAAAAAGAGAAGGTGAGCTAGGCCTGAGGAGGAAGAGGCCCGCGGGGAAAAGGAAAAAGAAAAGAGAAAAGGCCTTGGGCACGCGCGGGGAGGAGAAGAAAAGAAAAACGGGCCGGTTCGGCTCGGCCCCGATCCGACCCGACTATTTCTTTTTTATTTATTTATTATCATTTCTTCATTCATTCATTTTTTTTATTTTTCATTTTTCATTTTTCATGTTTTTTATTTTTATTATTTTTTGAAATTTTAAATTCCATTTTTTTAAAAGCTCTAATAGACCCTATTAATGCAAAATATGCCTAATTTCTATATGCAATGCATTTAAGTATAAATATTTTTTTGTTTTAGGAATTAATAGAAATTAACTCCTAAATTTTGTGCAATTAATTTTGGGCAAATTAAAAATAGGTGTCAACAGTTATCTCGGACTCCGAAACTACCTCGTGCTCCATGGTTATCCCGACCACCAGAATTGCCTCCATGATAACCTAGACCCGTCCTTTTGCGCCACCTAGAGACCTGAAGGGGTTCTTTGATACCTTGGCTATGCAGTCCCAGGCCAGGTTCGGGGACGTGACCATTTTCGAGCAACACCTTGCTTAACATGATTGAAGGCTTAGCCATTTCTAGGTCTCGCATGATTGTTCCAATGGGCACATGGATCATTGAGACTAACTCTAAAGTTGGATGACTTGATTGACTCTTGTTCTCGGTATTATGTATGGGATCGCAATGTCGTGAAAGACATTAAAGTCAGTTTCTCCATAAACAGTTACCAGCTTTCCATTCATGATGACTTTGACATTCGGTGAAGGCTCGAGGGTATAGCTCCGACGGTATGTATCCAAGGTCATCTCAGTAGAAAATTAAAGGCACTAGAAATATCTAGGACTTTGAAGCTAACCAGAAAAAGGACTAGACCAATTAGCAGTTCAAGCTCAACCTCACTAATTACTTCCTTCTTAATATTGTCAAAAGCACGAACGGTAGATTTAGATACCAACATTTTTTCTTCATTCACCCCTAGACGATGAAGGGTGGCAAGTGGCCAAATGTTTAATGCCGATCCATTGTCAATCAGCACTCTCGCCACCATTCTATCACGACACTTTACCGAGATAAGCAGCGCCTTAGTATGGTTGCGGCCTTCAACAAGGAAGTATTCATCGGCAAATGAGATTTGATCTTTCAATAAAATAGATCCAACGAACTCTTCTAGTTGACCATCATCGATATCCTCCGGTAAATGCACTTCATTAAGGACTTTCAGTAGTGCATTTTTATGCTTCTCAGATGATTTAAAGAGATCTAAAAGAGAGATCGGGGCAAGCATCTTTCTCAACTGGTTCACGACATTAAATTTGTTTGTCTTGACAATTGCCAAGAACTACTTCGCTTCCTCATCTAAGATGGCTTTCTTCTCAACTACCCCAGCAGGTGCGTAGCAATGGCTTGAATGTGTGATGGTGTCAATCTCGTCTATCTTATAACTCCAAGGAACTGCCTTAGGGTTGTAACTCGGGGTTTCATCCTAAGGCGGAAGTTCAATCGCCATTGGCTCTATGACGCAATCATCGATCTCTAGGGTAGTGAACTCTTCGGCCATAAGGTTGATGACTACATGCTCGACATCTCCCTTATCCGGCATCCATAAATCTTCCTCGACGGATAGGTCAATCACTATAGAGGTAATCATGCCAACCATCTCCTCCTCGGGCTCAACTGGGTTGTCCATACCTCTCCACCCATTAGGAACATCCTTGGGATCGATGAAAGAAATTGGGTGGCGGCGAATACTTCACAAGATAGTCGAATTTGCTGCCAGGCTGTCCCAGTGTGTCAACCACTTCCCCATCCTCATGAGCGAGCTTTATGAACTCATGGTTCCAATCCATATTGCTAGCTTGAGGCCTAAGATCATCATACGAATTCTCTCTTTCACTGTCGGTTACAATTAGACCCTCCAACACACCCTTATTAGTTGGCTCGTCAGTTTCTATAAGCTTAGCAGGTGTCTCCTCTGATTCTTTCTCACAAAATGAGTCAATAACAGCCGTCATGGCCGTCATATTATCTTCCTTCATACTATAGATTACTCTTGTGTCCACCATCTGAGTGATACATTTCAATTTTTCTTCCGTCGAAATATTCTCCCCATTTTCAAAGTGTCCAGCTCACACTAGTAATTTATAGAGTCTATGAATATTCACATTAAAGGTCTGCTTACTCTCATCACCCTTATCAATAATCACGTTGACATTCTCAGCATGATTAGGTAATAGGTTTTGTTGAACATTAAGGTTGAATCCTTAAAGGATAAAATGCCTTTGTTGAGCAAATTCTGAACCTTGATCTTAAAAGTGAAGCAGTTGTCCACATTATGACCCTTTTCACCTCTATGGAACTCATAGGATTTTGACAAATCGAACTCGAGGAATCTTGGAGGATTATCCTGAGGCAATTCTTTAGCTATCATCCCCATTCTCAACAGCATGGGCAATAACTTGGATAGTGGCCTAGGCAGGGAAGTGAACTGCCTCGGTGTTCTCCTTTTAAATTCATGATTCTAATATGCCCTCTCTCGAAACACAGACGAGCCTTAGGAGGACGAGACAGGGGGCATTGTCACAACTGGCACTTGTACATACACGATCTCCACATCCTTTTCTTTTCTATTTGGGACCTTTCGACTAGTCCCTTCGCTCAATCTACTATCATGCATAGCCCCCTCTATCCTCTCCTCAACATCTACCGGCTGAGAGAAGGTCAAGCATCCAAAACCCACCAACTTTAAATAAAAATCACTAGGTATTGCCTTGAGGAAAAGGTCCAGTAGCTTCTTTTCACTGAGCGGGGGTCGAACTAGAGGGGCGAGAGTACGCCATTATTGAGCGAAAGCTTTGAAGGACTCACTTTTTCTCTTTTTAGTTCGAGTCAACACTTCACACGTGGGGGCTATCTCGGTATTATACTTGTATTGCAGGATGAACGCCTCAGCTAACTCCTCCCACTTCTCAAACTTCTCGGGTTTCGACAACACTTATCATTGCAATGTAGGCCTCGTTAGACTTTCTTGGAAAGTATGAACCATTAATAGGACATTCTAGGCATACCTCACCATTCTATTTAAATAGTACTTCAAGTGAATCGTTGGGTCTCCAGTCCCATCATACTTAGTGAAATCGGGAATCTTCAACTTCTCAGTAAAGCTCATCTGTGCATATCGAGACAAATCCTCGATCACGTGCTCTTCGTATCCTCGTAGCTCGCGGAGTTTTTCTTCTATCTTCGCGAACCTTTTTGTTGTGTTCTTCCTCCAAACGGGCAATGACGGCTTCCGAAATATGGTCTAGTTCGACCACTACAGGTGTAGAACCCAATGCCTCTTCAGTAACATTCCTTCTTGCGGGTCCTTCTACAGGCTCGGCAACAACTTGAGGTGCGACCTAACCAGCATTGGACGCTGTTAACACGACCCTCATATCATTGGTGAATTGAGCGAGCTGAATCGCAAGATCGTTGATCTTGTCATCAAGAGCGGCGAAACGGGCATTCTGCTATTTGATATTCATTTGCGTGACCCTTGATCGTGTTTGAATCGGCGATTGCCTCAAAGCCGTAGCTTTGCCTTGGTGGAGAAGGGAGCGTTGGCGGGCTGTCTGACTCAGTGTGGACACCGCGATCACCGGAAGATATCTTTCTCCAGCCTCTTGGTCTTTCAATGAGCTCAATTTGACGATTTGCGATTATCGTGTTGGACAAGATGCGCCGGAGGTTTGCCGGCCACGGTTAAGGCGTAGCGGTCAACGACAGGAGACCATTCGCCCCTCGGATCTCGCTCTTGAACACTCTCGAACTCCCTCTCTCTCTTCAATCTCTCTGGAACTCTCCTCTTCCTCTCTGTTTTTTTTCTATTTTTGTTCTTCCCTCCCCCCTTTTTCTCTTGAGCTCACTCTCCCTTTTCTCTTCATCCACTCTCTCTCGGTAACTCTTTGGAACTCGAACTCCTTGCTTCCCCTCCAATGGCCCCCTTTTCCTTTTCTTTTCCTCCGCCCTTTTAACGCCGAGAGAAGGAGGAGTATCTCTTCCTCTCGGCTTCTAGCACATGCAGTCGATATCCTCCGGCACATTCACTAATGTAATCACAACAACGCCCTCGAGATCGGCCTTTGATTTAAACATGCGTAGTCCTCATCTAACGACCTACCCACTCTATTTTGATAATGACTTGTGTACATTAGCCACTAAGCACGTTCGTTTATAGTGACTAACGTGACATAGTCCCTAATTGGAGTTCTATGTGAAGCCATGGATATTCCCTTGAGCATGCATTGGTTCCTATCATATATTTAGAAAGCACATGTATCAAGCTTAAAATAAGCATGTAAGTAGGTCACAAAAACCTTGATTCTCATCCAATCACTCAATTTAGTGAACCGACGTTGGGTCACTTCATTCCATTCATCACGCACCAATTTATTAAGAGAAAGACAAAAAAAAAATAGCAAAACAGGGGATAAAAGATGTATTCAATTGAAAAAGGATCTATGATTAAAAAGTTCTTGAAAATTTATAGTAGCTTAAGCATATAATGTGAAACAACTTTCGCAGAAAAAGTTTTCATGAAAAATGTTCGCATGATTTTATAAAAATTCTGGAATACGATTAAATGGGTCAGAAAAAGAGGATTACTGCAATTTTTGTTGCAAAGATGAGGCCATTTGCCCTATCATTTGTTGTTCAAAACTTATGGAATTTTGACACAAGATAGTTCAAAGAGTGTCCTACAACTTTCATTAAGGGTTTGACCTCTGATTATTTATAGAAAAATCGATAAAAAATCAACAAGAGGTTTGACTTACTTTGGACAGAACATGGGTTCCGAATTTACAAGTTGCTAATCCTAATGCAAACTTGTAAAAAAATGAAAAATGTCCTAAATGGCAAGCAAATGACATGTTCTTGGTGTTTGTGGAAGTTTCATAACATGTATGACGACTTACCAAGAGGGCATGAACCCGATTAAGTCCAACTTTAGATTTGATTTTCAGGAAAACATGTCAATGCATTAACTAGTATCAATGATATTTTATGGATGGCAAAGATGAACTAAAATAATGCATGAAATGTATGAAAATTTAACATGGATTAGGACTAGATGCAATGACAAAGATGATATAGTCATCTAATCATAATTACATGAGCAAATGACTATACAAGTCCATGAACTATTAAGCATGATTTAATGTTCATGATGCATGAAATGCAATATGATAGAACATGACAGCATGTTTATGTATGATTTTAACCTAACAAATGGCATGCAAAAAACACATGTAATACGTCAATGTGAAGCTTGAATAGCCCTTTACAAAAGTCTAGAAGATTCCACATTATGATTATGAACAGAAAAATTCCTATAAAATTGGCAAGAGTGCTACATGAACAACTTAATCCCTAATTGACAAATTTAGGAGTTAAAGAAATTTCAGTTGATTAAACACACTAATGACGAGCAATTGATGCATGGAGAGTGTCACTAGTAAGTTAACATGATGCTATATGATGTTCATGAATGTCACTTGAACAATTAAGTCCAATTTCACAATGAATTTTGTAGGAATGCAATTCGGATCAATATAGGGCAGAATGAACAACCTAAGAATATGAGATGATTTCAAGTACCAAATGTTATCTAAAAATTCTAAAAATATATATATGACGTGCATGAGACTTAAATTTACAAGTTTACAAAGGGATGTAACTCAAAAATCAATTTTTCTTGTTCTGTACAAAAATAGTAAAATGTGCAATTTCAGTTTGGTTACAGCAGAAAACCAATTTACTCTTGTTGCGACTTTGAAAATCGATTTCAGGTGCCAAATGAACTCCGATCAAGGATATCTTTAGCATTTTAAAGACTGATTTGAGTGTTTTACAAACTTCGTTAAGGACTCTAAGCCAGAAAATGTCAAATTCAAACTCAAACGAAGATGTTTGAGCAAGTTCATTTTGGGTTCTAGTATAGGCAGACAAGACATAGGGTTGAATTAAGGAATTTTCACCTATTGAATAAATTCCTAAAAATCTGAGAAAAAAGTATATCATGATTGAGATCCTATTGAGCAATTTTCATGAGGAAAGATCGCCAAAATCAACTTACAAAAATCGGCATAAAATCAGCAAAACAATCACACATTCAATAACAGATTTAAGCTTAAACAGAAACATATTGCAGAATAGAGAGCCGAGATTTCGAAAGGATTTTGAGGGAGTAAATGAACTTCATTTTGGATGCTTAATATGTTGAATCGAAGACTAGGAAGTATAGATCAAATGTCTAGAAGGACTTGAATCATAATTTCAACATCTAAGACCTCGTTTCAACTCTAATAGAATCTGTGTTCAGATAGCAACGAAATTAACAGAACACGCAATTATCATTCAATCAGCCACTCCGAGCCTCCGATCACACAATCAACTCATTATTCTCCATATATACATCAGCAGCACCCCTTATCTATCCATTACAAGCCTAAGGTGAGTTCTAGACCCGGACGCCAAACACATCCTTGTTGCATCGAACTCAGGTTAGAGGAGTATACCTTTGTGCGTTTAAGCCATGATTTCGTCAAAACCGAACTCCACAACCTCCACTGGATGATTATAGAATGCTTAAAGACTTGAAATCACAAAAAAAAAAAATTGCCAAAACGAACCTAAACAGGTCCGGTTAAGCTGCAAGAACAGAATCGGGTCCAGTTTGGACCCGATCTGTACATCGGTGGAAAAAGAAACACCGAAATTCCTTCGATGGTTGTCTGGTCACGTCCTGACCTCCTGGTGGTTGGGGACACATCGAGGAAAGGCTTGAGAGTGATCGAACCTCTTGGAACAGCCGCAAATCAGCAGCGGCAAACAAAATTGGTCTAAGTCGCCAATCTTGAGCTCGATCGATGAGGGGGTTGGACAGGAAGATCATAGGCTCCTCCGACGATGCTTCGACCAGCGAAACGTCAAGGAGAGGGAGGCGGACGTCGTAGGAGGTGACCGGAGGGGCGACGATGCCGGCATGTGGCCGTGGGAAGAAAAGAAAGTGGCGGTTTGGCAGCGGTTAGGGAGGAGGAAGAGAGAACGTGGGAAAGAGAGAGAGAAGAAGAAGAGAGCACGAGAGAAAGAAGAACTAGAGAGTTCTGGATTTTTCTAAAAAATGAAACCCCCCTTTTAGTTTTGAAGGGAAAATGGGTTATATACCATTCTCAAGACTCAATCTCGACCGTCGGTGTGATCCGACAGTCAAGATTTGGGTTATCTTTTACTTACAGGTTAAGAAAAGACCTCATTTAACATGTATTAATTTGAATGGTCATGATTTAATCTCATCAACGGTCTCGATTAAGTTTGCAATTAAGGACTTGATTAGGGGTATCCGTAAACCATGGATTTCCTACAAAACCCTTTCTTTTTCTTTTCTTCCTTCATTCTACCATATAAGAGAGAGAAGAGAAAAACACATGAATTAGTTGACAATCCAAATGGTCAATGGTAAATGCTTTAGGTAAGACTCTGATCAAATGTCTTTGTCTTTTCTTTCTTTTATTTCCCAAGTGGAGTTGACTAAAAATTTACAGGTGCCAATTGGTCTTTGAGTGAAACCTCTTTGAACTCCCACTCAAAGAGGGTACCTGTTGACACTTAATTTTTAGCCGACGCGTCATTAAAAGCAAAAAATTCGAGATTATGGTTTTCAATCGCGACGAAACCCGTTTCTTGAACAAAAAGTGTCTTTTTTTTTAATTCTGTTTGTTGGCCTAGCTTCTATAAACAATTTTCTATTCATTTCATGCAAAAATCCGAAAAGTCAAACGGTTGACTTTCGCGTTAACTTTTTAGTTAACTCTTTGATCAAAAGTTAACCCCGGGTCCAATTGAGGCTTTTCGCATAAAAAGATTCTTTTCAAGTTCAATTTCACTTTATAAGTGGAAATTTCAGAAAAATTCAAAGATTTAATTATAAAATCAAGCTCCTAGTGAAAAGTTAACTAAGGTTTGACTTTTAATCAAACCTTTGACCAAAAAATCGAAAAATATAGAAGTCCAAAAATCATCTTATGTTACATTTAATTTGACTTTGGCATTCGAATTTTTGCAAAAATTGATTAAGAACCTATTTTTTCCCAATTTGCGGTAATAGGTTCGGAATTGGCCAAAACAAAATTATTTTCATTTTGTTCATATTTTAGCTTAGTTCCTTTTACGACATTTGATCCAGAAGTCATCATAAGATTACTCGTGCGACCAATTTTGTGAATCGGCACTTTGAAATGAAAACCCCCAATTTTAGTCATAATTAGGGATTTGAACCAATCGTTCACAATTCGTGAATGGTTGATATCATTTGACTCGTTTTTGTGAGATAAACACGAATCTGAAGTTAATTTTGCGAAATTGATTTGAGAACTGTCCAATTTTTAGATTTTTCAAAAAAATTCTCGGATTTTGTGAAATTACAAAAATACCCCTAATCAGATCCTTAATTGCAAAATTAATCGAGACCGTTGATGAGATTAAATCATGACCATTCAAATTAGCACATGTTAAATGAGCTCTTTTCTTAACCTCTAAATAAAAGATAAACACAATTCTTGACCGTCGGATTACATCGACGATTGAGATTGAGTCTTGAGAAGGGTATATAACCCATTTTCCATTCAAAACTAAAAGGGGGTCTCATTTTTTAGAAAAATCCAGAACTGTCAGGTTCTTCTTTCTCTCGTCCTCTCTCCTTCTTCTCTCTCTCTTTCCCACGTTCTCTCTTCCTCCTCCCTAACCACCGCCGAACCGCCACTTTCTTCTCTTCCTACAGCCACACGCCGGCATCGCTGCCCCTCCAATCACCTCCTCCGACGTCCGCCTCCCTCTCCTCGACGTCTTGCTGGTCGGAGCATCGCCGCAGGAGCCTCCGATCTTCCCGTCCAGCCCCCTCACTGATCGAGCTCAAGACCGACGAATAAGATCGATTCTGTTTGTCGCTGTTGATTTACAGCTGTTCCAAGAGGTCCGATCACTCTCAGGACTTTCCTTGACGTGCCCCCAACCACCAGGAGGTCGGGACGTGATCGGACAACCATCGGAGGAGTTTCGGTATTTCTTTTTCCACCGGTGTACAGATCGGGTCCAAACCGAACCCGATTCTATTCTTGCAACTTAATCGGACCTGTTTAGGTTCGTTTTGGCAATTTTTTTTGTGATTTCAGGTCTTTAAGCAATCTATAATCATCCATTGGAGGCTGTGGAGTTCGGTTTTGATGAAATCAAGGCTTAAACGCACAAAGGTATACTCCTCTAACCCGAGTTTGATGAAGTGAGGATGCGTTAGGCGTTCAGGGCTAGAACTCGCCTTAGGCGTGGCATGGATAGATGCTAAGGGGTGCTGCTGATGTATATATGGAGGATGATGAGTTAATTGTATAATCGGAGGCTTGGAGTGAGCAAAATAAATGATGATTGCGTGTTTTGTTAATTTCATTGCTCTCTGAACACAGATTCTATTAGAGCTGAAACGAGATCTTCGATATTGAAATCAAGCTTCAAGTCTTTCTAGACATTTGATCTATACTTCCTAAGCTTCGATTCGACATATTATGTATCCAAAATGAAATTCGTTTACTCCCTCAAAATCCCTTCGAAATCTCGGATCTCTATTCTGCAATATGTTTGTATTAAAGCTTAAATCTATTATTGAATGTGTGATTATTTTGCTGATTTTATGCCAATTTTCGTGAGTTGATTTTGGCGATTTTTCCTTCACGAAAATTGTTCATTAGGATCTCAATCATGACATATTTTTTTCTCATATTTTTAGGAGTTCATTCAATAGATGAAAATTCCTTAATTCAACCCTATGTCTTGTCTGCCTATACTGGAACCCGAAAAGAACTTGCTCAAACATCTTCGTTTGAGTTTGAAATCGACATTTTCTAGCTTAGAGTCCTTAGCGAAGTTTGTAAAGCACTCAAATCAGTCTTTAAAATGCTAAAGATATCCTTGATTGGAGTTTATTTGGCACCTGAAATCGAGTTTCAAACTTGCAACAAGAGTAAATTGGTTTTCTATTGCAACCGAACTGAAACTGCACATTTTACTATTTTTGTACGGAACAGGAAAAATTGAGTTTCGATTGCATCCTTCTGTGAACTTGTAAATTCAGGTCTCATGCACATCATATATATATTTTTTAGAATTTTTAGATAACATTTGGTACTTGAAATCATCTCATATTCTCAAGTTGTTCATTCTGCCCCGTATTGATCCGAATTGCATTCCTGCAAAATTCATTGTGAAATTGGACTTAATTGTTCAAGTGACCTTCATGAACATTATAGAGCATCGTGTTAACTCACTAGTGACACTCTTCATGCATCAATTGTTCGTCATTAGTGTGTTTAATCAACTGAAATTCCTTAACTCCTAAATCTATCAATTAGGGATTAAGTTGTTCATGTAGCACTCTTGCCAATTTTATAGGAATTTTTCTGTTCATAATCAGAACATGGAATCTTATAGACTTTTGTAAAGGGCTATTCAAGCTTCACCTGGACATATTACATGTATTTTTTGCATATCATTTGGTAGGTTAAAATCATACACAAACATGCTATCACATTCTGTCATATTGCATTTCATGCATCATGAACATTAATTAATGTTTAATAGTTCATGGACTTGTATGGTCATTTGGTCATGTAATTAGGATTAGATGACTATATCCTTTTTGTCATTGCATCTAGTTTTAATCCATGTTAAATTTTCATACATTTCATGCATTATTTTAGTTCATTTTTGCCATCCCTAAAATGTCATTGATACTAGTTAATGCATTGACATACTTTCATGAAAATCAAACCTAAAGTTAGACTTAATTGGGTTCATGCTCTCTTGATAAGTCGTCATACATATTATGAAACTTCCACAGACACCAGGAACATGTCATTTGCTTGCCATTTAGGATATTTTTCATTTTTTCTACAAGTTTGCATTGGGATTAGCAACTTGCAAATTCAGAACCCTTGTTGTGTCCAAAGTAAGTCAGACCTATTGTTGATTTTTTTATCGATTTTTCTATAAATAAATATAAAAGTCAGACCCTGAATGAAGGTTGTATGACACTTTTTGAACTATCTTGTGTCAAAATTCCATAAGTTTTGAACAACAAATGATATGGCAAATGACTTCATCTTTACAACAAAAATTGCAGTAATCCTCATTTTTTTAACATATTTAATCGTGTTCCCGAATTTTTATAAAATCATGTGAACATTTTTCGGGAAAACTTTCTCTACGGAAGTTGTTCCTCATTGTATGCTTAAGCTACTGTAAATTTTCCAGAACTTTTTAATCATGGGTCTTTTTCCAATTGAATACATCTTTTATCCCATGTTCTGCTCTTTTTTTTTCTCTCTTAATAAATTGGTGCGTGATGAATGGAATGAAGTGACCCAACGTCGGTTCACTAAATTGAGTGATTGGATGAGAATCAAGGTTTTTGTGACCTACTTACATGCTTATTTTAAGCTTGATGCATGTGCTTTCTAAATATATGATAGGAACCGATGCATGCTCAAGGGAATATCCATGGCTTCACATAGAACTCCAATTAGGGACTATGTCACGTTAGTCACTATAAACGAACGTGCTTAGTGGCTAATGTACGCAAGTCATTATCAAAATGGAGTGGGTAGGTCGTTAGATGAAGACTACGCGTGTTTAAATCAAAGGCCGATCTCGAGGCCATTGTTGTGATTACATTAGTGAATGTGCTGAAGGATATCGGCTCCATGTGCCGGAAGCCGAGAGGAAGAGATACTCCTCCTTCTCTCGGTGTTAAAAGGGAGGACGAAAAGAAAAGGAAAGGGGGCCATTGGAGGGGAAGCAGGGAGTTCGAGTTCCAAAGAGTTACCGAGAGAGAGTGGGCGAAGAGAAAAGGGAAAGTGAGCTCAAGAGAAAAAGGGGGGAGGGAAGAACAAAAATCAAAAAAAAAAAACAGAGAGGAAGAGGAGAGTTCCAGAGAGATTGAGGAGAGAGAGGGAGTTCGAGAGCATCCGAGAGCGAGATCCGAGGGGCGAACGGTCTCCTGTCGGTGACCGCTAGCCTCAACCGCAGCCGGCGAACCTTCGGCGCATCTTGTCCCATACGGTTATCACAAATCGTCAAATTGAGCTCATTGAAAGACCAAGAGGCTGGAGAAAGATATCTTCCGGTGATCGCGGTGTCCATACTGAGTCAGACAGCCTGCCAACGCTCCCTTTCTCCACCAAGGCAAAGCTACGGCTTTGAGGCAATCGCCGATTCGGACACTATCAAGGGTAACGCAAATGAATATCGAAGAGCAGAATGCCCGTTTCGCCGCTCTTGATGACAAGATCAACGATCTTGCGACTCAGCTCGCTCAATTCGCCAATGATATGAAGGTCGCGTTAACAGCGTCAAATGCTGGTTAGGTCGCACCTCAAGTTGTTCCCGAGCCCGTAGAAGGACTCGCGAGAAGGAATGTTACTAAAGAAGCATTGGGTTCTACACCTGTAGTGGTTGAAATAGACCATATTTCGGAAGTCGTCACTGCCCGTTTGTAGGAAGAACACAACAAAAAGGTTCGCGAAGATAGAAGAAAAACTCCGCGCACTACGAGGATACAAAGAGCACGTGATCGAGGATTTGTCTCGATATGCACAGATGAGCTTTCCTGAGAAGTTGAAGATTCCCGATTTCACTAAGTATTACAGGACTGGAGACCCAACGATTCACTTGAAGTACTATTTAAATAGAATGGTGAGGTATGCCTAGAATGTCCTATTAATGGTTCATACTTTCCAAGAGAGTCTGACGAGGCTTACATTGCAATGATAAGTGTTGTCGGAGCCCGAGAAGTTTGAGAAGTGGGAGGAGTTAGCTGAGGTATTCGTCCTGCAATACAAATATAATACTGAGATAGCCCTCACGCGAGAAGTATTGACTCGAACTGAAAAGAGAAAGTCCTTCGGAGCTTTCGCTCAAAGATGGCGTACTCTTGCCCCTCAAGTTCGACTTCTGCTCAGTGAAAAGAAGCTACTGGACCTTTTCCTCAAGGCATTACCTAGTGATTTCTATTTAAAGTTGGTGGGTTCTGGATGCTTGATCTTCTCTGAGCCGGTAGATATCGAGGAGAGGATAGAGGGGGCTATGCATGATGGTAGATTGAGCGAAGGGACTAGTCGAAAGGTCCTAAATAGAAAAGAAAAGGACTTGGAGATCGCATATATACAAGTGTCGGTTGTGACAATACCCCCTGCCTCATCCTCCCAAGGCCCATCTGTGTTTCGAGAGATGGCATATCATAATCATGAATTTAAAACGAGAACACCGAGGCAGTTCACTTCCCTGCCTAAGCCACCATCCAAGTTATTGCCCATGCTGTTGAGAATGGAGATGATAGCTAAAGAATTACCTTGAGATAATCCTCTAAGATTCCTCGGGTTCGATTTGTCAAAGTCCTATGAGTTCCATAGAGGCAAAAAGGTTCATAATGTGGACAACTGCTTCATTCTTAAGATCAAGGTTCAGAATCTGCTCGACAAATGCATTTTATCCTTTAAGGTTTCAATCTTAATATTCAACAAAACCTATTGCCTAATCATGCTGAGAATGTCAACGTGATTATTGAGAAGGGTGATGAGAGTAAACAGACCTCAAATGTGAATGTTTATAGACTCTATAAATTACTAGTGTGAGCTGGACACTTTGAAACGGGGAGAATATTTCGACGGAAGAAAAATTGAAATGTATCATTGAGATGGTGGATACGGGAGTAATCTATAGTATGAAGGAAGATAATATGACGGCCATAACGGCTGTTATTGACTCATTTTGTGAGAAAGAGTCAAAGGAAACACCTGCTAAGCTTATGGAAACTGATGAGCCAACTAATAGAGGTGTGTTGGAGGGTCTAATTGTAACCGACAGTGAAGGAGAGAATTCGTATGATGATCTTGGGCCTCAAGCTAGCAATGTGGATTGGAATCATGAGTTCATAAAGCTCGCTAATGAGAATGGAGAAGTGGTTGACACACTGGGACAATCTAGCAGCAAATTCGACTATCTTGTGAAGTATTTGCCGCCACCCAGTTTCTTCATCGATCCCAAGGATGTTCCTAATGGGTGGAGAGCTATGGACTACCCAGTTGAGCCTGAGGAGGAGATGGTTGGCATGATTACCTCTGTGGTGATTGACCTATCTGTCGAGGAAGATTTATGGATGCCGGATAAGGGAGATGTCGAGCATGTAGTCATCGACCTTATGGCTGAAGAGTTCACTACCCTAGAGATCGATGATTGCGTCATAGAGCCAATGGTGATTGAACTTCCGCCTTAGGATGAAGAAGATATAATAGTAGAGAGAACCCCGAGTTATAACCCTAAGGCAGTTCCTTGGAGTTATAAGACGGACGAGATTGACGCCATCACACATTCAAGCCATTGCTACGCACCTGCTGGGGTAGTTGAGAAGAAAGCCATCTTAGATGAGGAAGCGAAGTAGTTCTTGGCAATTGTCAAGACAAACGAATTTAATGTCGTGAACTAGTTGAGAAAGATGCCTGTCCAGATCTCTCTTTTGGATCTCTTTAAGTCATCTGAGAAGCATAAAAATGCACTACTAAAAGTCCTTAATGAAGTGCATTTACCGGAGGATATCGATGACGGTCAACTAGAAGAGTTTGTTGAATCTATTTTATTGAAAGATCAAATCTCATTTGCCGATGAAGACTTCCCTGATGAAGGCTGCAACCATACTAAGGCACTGCTTATTTCGGTAAAGTATCGTGATAAAATGGTGGCGAGAGTGCTGATTGACAATGGATCGGCATTAAACATTTGCCCACTTGCCATCCTTCATCGTCTAGGGGTGAATGAAGAAAAAATGTTGGTATCTAAATCTACCGTTCGTGCTTTTGACGGTATTAAGAAGGAAGTAATTAGTGAGGTTGAGCTTGAACTGCTAATTGGTCCAGTCCTTTTTATAGTCAGCTTTCAAGTCCTAGATATTTTTAGTGCCTTCAATTTTTTACTGGGACGACCTTGGATATATACCGCCGGAGCCGTACCCTCGAGCCTGCACCAAAATGTCAAAGTCATCGTGAATGGGAAGCTGGTAACTGTTCATGGAAAAACTGACTTTAATGTCTTTCACGACATTGCGGTCCCATACATAGTACCGAGAATAAGACTCAATCAAGTCATCCAACTTTAGAGTTAGTCTCGATGGTCCATGTGCCCGTTAGAACAATCATGCGAGAACTAGAAATGGCTAAACCTTCAATCATGTCGAGCAAGGTGTTGCTCAAACATAGTCACGTCCCCGGACCTAGCTTGGGACTGCATAGCCAAGGTATCAAAGAACCCCTTTAGCTCTTTAGGTGGCGCAAAAAGACGGGTCTAGGTTATCATGGAGGCGATTTTAGTGGTCGGGATAACCATGGAGCACGAGGTAGTTTCGGAGGCCGAGATAACCTGAATAGAAAAGAAAAGGATATGGAGACCGCGTATGTACAAGCGTCAAGCTATCGCTACCTCCGAAACTACCTCATCCTCCATGGTTATCTCAGCCATCAGAATCGCCTCCATGAGAACCTAGACCCGTCCTTTTGCGCCATCTGGAGACCTGAAGGGGTTCTTTGATACCTTGGCCATACAGTCCTAGGCTAGCTCTGGGGACATGACCATTTTTGAGCAATACCTTGCTCGACATGATTGAAGGCTTAGCTATTTCTAGGTCTCGCATGATTATTCCAACGAGCACATGGACCATCGAGACTAATTTTAAAGTTTGATAACTCGATTTAGTCTTATTCTCGAGTTTTATATGTATGACCGTAGTGTCGTGAAAGACCTTAAAGTCAGTTTATCCATAAACAGTTACCAGCTTCCTATCCACAATGAATTTGACATTTTGGTGCAGGCTCGAGGGTACGGCTCCAGTGGTATGTATCCAAGGTCGTCCTAGTAGAAAACTAAAGGCACTAGAAATATCTAGGACTTGGAAGCTGATCAGAAAAAATACCGGAACAATTAGCAGTTCAAGCTTAACCTCACCAATTACTTCCTTCTTCATACCGTCAAAAGCACGAACGGTAGATTTAGATACCAACATTTTTTCTTCATTCACCCCTAGACGACGAAGGGTGGCAAGTGGCCAAATGTTTAATGCCCCAATCCATTGTCAATCAGCACTCTCGCCAATTCTATCACAACACTTTACCGAGATAAGTAGCGCTTTAGTATGGTTGCGGCCTTCAGCAGAGAAGTCTTCATTGGCAAATGAGATTTGATCTTTCAATAAAATAGATCCAACGAACTCTTCTAGTTGACCGTCATCGATATCCTCCGGTAAATGCACTTCATTAAGGACTTTCAGTAGTGCATTTTTATGCTTTTCAGATGATTTAAAGAGATCCAAAAGAGAGATCTGAGCAGGCATCTTTCTCAACTGGTTCACGACATTAAATTCGTTTGTCTTGATAATTACCAAGAACTACTTCGCTTCCTCATCTAAGATGGCTTTCTTCTCAACTACCCCAGCAGGTGGGTAGCAATGGCTTGAATGTGTGATGGCGTCAATCTCGTCCGTCTTATAACTCCAAGGAACTATCTTAGGGTTGCAACTTGGGGTTCTCTACACTATTATATCTTCTTCATCCTAAGGCGGAAGTTCAATCGCCATTGGCTCTATGACGCAATCATCGATCTCTAGGGTAGTGAACTCTTCGGCCATAAGGTCGATGACTACATGCTCGACATCTCCCTTATCCGGCATCCATAAATCTTTCTCGACGGATAGGTCAATCACCACAGAGGTAATCATGCCAACCATCTCCTCCTCGGGCTCAACTGGGTTGTCCATACCTCTCCACCCATTAGGAACATCCTTGGGATTGATGAAGAAACTGGGTGGCGGCGAATACTTCACAAGATAGTCGAATTTGCCGCCAGGTTGTCCCAGTGTGTCAACCACTTCCCCATTCTCATGAGCGAGCTTTATGAACTCATGATTTCAAGCCACATTGCTAGCTTGAGGCCCAAGATCATCATACGAATTCTCTCCTTCACTGTCGATTACAATTAGACCCTCCAACACACCCCTATTAGTTGGCTCATCAGTTTCTATAAGCTTAGCATGTGTCTCATTTGACTCTATCTCACAAAATGAGTCAATAACAGTCGTCATGGCCGTTATATTATCTTCCTTCATACTATAGATTACTCCAGTGTCCACCATCTGTGTGATACATTTCAATTTTTTTTCCGTCGAAATATTCTCCCCGTTTTCAAAGTGTCCAGCTCACACTAGTAATTTATAGAGTCTATGAACATTCACATTAGAGATCTGCTTACTCTCATCACCCGTCTCAATAATCACGTTGACATTCTCAGCATGATTAGGCAATAGGTTTTGTTGAACATTAAGGTTGAATCCTTAAAAGATAAAATGCCTTTGTCAAGCAGATTATGAACCTTGATCTTAAGAGTGAAGCAGTTGTCCACATTATGACCCTTTTCGCATCTATGGAACTCATAGGATTTTGACAAATCGAACCCGAGGAATCTTGGAGGATTATCCCGAGGCAATTATTTAGCTATCATCCCCAATCTCAACAGCATGGACAATAACTTGGATAGTGGCCTAGGCAGGGAAGTGAACTGCCTCGGTGTTCTCCTTTTAAATTCATGATTCTGATATGCCCTCTCTCGAAACACAGACAGGCCTTGGGAGGACAAGGTAGGGGGCATTGTCACAATCGGCACTTGTACGTACGCGATCTCCACATCTTTTTCTTTTCTATTTGGGACTTTTCGACTAGTCCCTTCGCTCAATCTACCATCATGCATGGCCCTCTCTATCCTCTCCCTGACATCTACCGGCTAAGAGAAGGTCAATCATCCAGAACCCACCAAATTTAAATAGAAATCACTAGGTAATGCCTTGAGGAAAAGGTCTAGTAGCTTCTTTTCATTGAGCAGGGGTCGAACTTGAGGGGCGAGAGTACGCCATCTTTGAGCGAAAGCTCTGAAGGACTTTCTCTTTTCAGTTCGAGTCAATACTTCTCGCGTGGAGGCTATCTCGATATTATATTTGTATTGCAGGACGAATACCTCAGCTAACTCCTCCCACTTCTCAAACTTCTCAGGCTTCGACAACACTTATCATTGCAATGTAAGCCTCGTCAGACTCTCTTGGAAAGTATGAACCATTAATAGGACATTCTAGGCATACCTCGCACATTCTATTTAAATAGTACTTCAAGTGAATCGTTGGGTCTCCAGTCCCGTAATACTTAGTGAAATCGGGAATCTTCAACTTCTCAGAAAAGCTCATCTGTGCATATCGAGACAAATCCTCGATCACGTGCTCTTCGTATCCTCGTAGCGCGCGGAGTTTTTCTTTTATCTTCGCGAACCTTTTTGTTGTGTTCTTCCTACAAACGGGCAGTGACGGCTTCCGAAATATGGTCTAATTCGACCACTACAGGTGTAGAACCCAATGCTTCTTCAGTAACATTCCTTCTCACGGGTCCTTCTACGGGCTCGGGAACAACTTGAGGTGCGATCTAACCAACATTTGACGCTGTTAACGCGACCTTCCTATCATTGGCGAATTGAGCAAGCTGAGTCGCAAGATCGTTGATCTTGTCATCAAGAGCGGCGAAATGGGCATTCTGCTCTTCGATATTCATTTGCGTGACCCTTGATAGTGTCCGAATCGGCGATTGCCTCAAAGCCATAGCTTTGCCTTGGTGGAGAAGGGAAGCGTTGGCGGGCTGTCTGACTCAATGTGGACACCGCGATCACCGGAAGATATCTTTCTCCAGCATCTTGGTCTTACAATGATCTCAATTTGACGATTTGTGATTACCGTGTGGGACAAGATGCGCCGAAGGTTCGCCGGCTGCGGTTAAGGCTAGCGGTCATCGACAGGAGACCGTTCGCCCCTCGGATCTCGCTCTCGGACGCTCTCGAACTCCCTCTCTCTCCTCAATCTCTCTGGAACTCTCCTCTTCCTCTTTGTTTTTTTTTTTTCGATTTTTGTTCTTCCCTCCCCCCTTTTTCTCTTGAGCTCACTCTCCCTTTTCTCTTCGTCCACTCTCTCTCGGTAACTCTTTGGAACTCAAACTCCCTGCTTCCCCTCCAATGGCCCCCTTTTCCTTTTCTTTTCATCCTCCCTTTTAACGCCAAGAGAATGAGGAGTATCTCTTCCTCTCGGCTTCCAGCACATGCAGTCGATATCCTTTGGCACATTCACTAATGTAATCACAACAATGGCCTCGAGATCGGCCTTTGATTTAAACATGCGTAGTCCTCATCTAATGACCTACCCACTCCATTTTCATAATGACTTGTGTACATTAGCCACTAAGCAAGTTCGTTTATAGTGACTAACGTGACATAGTCCCTAATTGGAGTTCTATGTGAAACCATGGATATTCCCTTAAGCATGCATCGGTTCCTATCATATATTTAGAAAGCACATACATCAAGCTTAAAATAAGCATATAAGTAGGTCACAAAGACCTTGATTCTCATCCAATCACTCAATTTAGTGAACCGACGTTGGGTCACTTCATTCCATTCATCACGCACCAATTTATTAAGAGAAAAAAAAACAGCAGAACATGAAATAAAAGATGTATTCAATTGGAAAAGGACACATGATTAAAAAGTTCTGGAAAATTTACAGTAGCTTAAGCATACAATGAGGAACAACTTTCGTAGAGAATATTTTCCCGAAAAATGTTCACATGATTTTGTAAAAATTCGGGAACACAATTACATATGTCAAAAAAAGAGGAATACTGCAATTTTTGTTGCAAAGATGAAGTCATTTGCCATATCATTTGTTGTTCAAAACTTATGGAATTTTGACACAAGATAGTTCAAAAAGTGTCCTACAACCTTCATTAAGGGTCTGACCTCTGATTATTTATAGAAAAATCGATAAAAAATCAACAATAGGTCTAACTTACTTTGGACACAACAGGGGTTTCGAATTTGCAAGTTGCTAATCCCAATGCAAACTTGTAGAAAAAATGAAAAATATCCTAAATGGCAAGAAAATGACATGTTCCTGGTGTCTGTGGAAGTTTCATAATATGTATGACGACTTATCAAGAGAGCATGAACCCAATTAAGTCCAACTTTAGGTTTGATTTTCATGAAAGTATGTCAATGCATTAATTAGTATCAATGACATTTTAGGGATGGAAAAAATGAACTAAAATAATGCATGAAATGTATGAAAATTTAACATGGATTAGGACTAGATGCAATGACAAAGATGATATAGTCATCTAATCCTAATTACATGAGCAAATGACCATACAAGTCCATGAACTATTAAACATTAATTAATGTTCATGATGCATGAAATGCAATATGACAGAATGTGGTAGCATGTTTGCGTATGATTTTAACCTACCAAATGACAGCAAAAAATACATGTAATACGTCAATGTGAAGCTTGAATAGCCCTTTACAAAAGTCGAGAAGATTCCATATTCTGATTACGAACAGAAAAATTCCCATAAAATTGGCAAGAGTGCTACATGAACAACTTAATCCCTAATTGACAGATTTAGGAGTTAAGGAATTTCAGTTGATTAAACACACTAATGACGAGCAATTGATGCATGAAGAGTGTCATTGGTGAGTTAACATGATGCTCTATAATGTTCATGAAGGTCACTTGAACAATTAAGTCCAATTTCACAATGAATTTTGCAGGAATGCAATTCGGATCAATATGGGGCAGAATGAACAACTTGAGAATATGAGATGATTTCAAGTACCAAATGTTATCTAAAAATTCTAAAAAATATTATATGACGTGCCTGAGACCTAAATTTACAAGTTCACAAAAGGATGCAATTGAAAATCAATTTTCCCTGTTCTGTACAAAAATAGTAAAATGTGCAGTTTCAGTTCGGTTGCAATAGAAAACCAATTTACTCTTGCTGCAAGTTTGAAACTCGATTTCAGGTGCCAAATAAACTCCAATCAAGGATATCTTTAGCATTTTAAAGACTGATTTGAGTGCTTTACAAACTTCGCTAAGGACTCTAAGCTAGAAAATGTCGATTTCAAACTCAAACGAAGATGTTTGAGCAAGTTCATTTCGGGTTCTAGTATAGGCAAACAAGACATAGGGTTGAATTAAGGAATTTTCATCTATTGAATGAACTCCTAAAAATATGAGAAAAAAATATGTCATGATTGAGATCCTATTGAATAATTTTCATGAAGGAAAGATCGCCAAAATCAACTCACAAAAATTGGCATAAAATCAGCAAAACAATCACACATTCAATAACAGATTTAAGCTTTAATAGAAACATATTGCAGAACAAAGATCCGAGATTTCGAAGGGATTTTGAGGGAGTAAACGAATTTCATTTTGGATACATAACATGTCGAATCGAAGCTTAGGAAGTATAGATCAAATGTCTAGAAGGACTTGAAGCTTGATTTCAATATCTAAGACCTCGTTTCAGCTCTAATAGAATCTGTGTTCAGAGAGTAATGAAATTAACAAAACACGCAATCATCATTTATTCATCTCACTCCGAGCTTCCGATTATACAATTAACTCATCATCCTCCATATATACATCAGCAGCACCCCTTAGCATCTATCCATGCCACGCCTAAGGCGAGTTCTAGCCCTGAATGCCTAACGCATCCTTGCTTCATCGAACTCGGGTTAGAGGAGTATACCTTTGTGCGTTTAAGCCTTAATTTCGTCAAAACCAAACTCCACAGCCTCCAATGGATGATTATAGAATGCTTAAAGACCTGAAATCAAAAAAAAAATTGCCAAAACGAACATAAACATGTCCGATTAAGCTGCAAGAAGAGAATCGGGTCTGATTTGGACCCGATCTGTACACCGGTGGAAAAAGAAATGCAGAACTCCTCCAATGGTTGTCCGATCATGTCCCGACCTCCTGGTGCTTGGGGGCACATCGAGGAAAGTCTTGAGAGTGATCGGACCTCTTGGAACAGCTGTAAATCAACGGCGGCAAATAGAATCGATCTGATTTGTCGGTCTTGAGCTCGATTAGTGAGGGGGCTGGACGGGAAGATCGGAGGCTCCTCCGGCGATGCTCCGATCGGCGAGACGTCGAGGAGAGGGAGGCGGACGTCGAAGGAGGTGATCGGAGGGGCGGCGATGCCGGCGTGTGGCTATGGGAAGAGAAGAAAGTGGCGGTTCGGTGGTGGTTAGGGAGGAGGAAGAAAGAACGTGGGAAAGAGAGAGAGAAGGAGAGAGCACGAGAGAAAGAAGAACGAGAAAGTTCTGGATTTTTCTAAAAAATGAGACCCCCCTTTTAGTTTTGGATGGAAAATGGGTTATATACCCTCTTCAAGACTCAATCTCGATCGTCGATGTAATCCGACGGTCAAGATTTGTGCTTATCTTTTATTTAGAGGTTAAGAACAGACCTCATTTAACATGTGCTAATTTGAATGATCATGATTTAATCTCATCAACGGTCTTGATTAATTTTGCAATTAAGGATTTGATTAGGGGTATTTTTGTAATTTCATAAAATCCGAGAATTTTTTTGAAAAAACTAAAAATTGGAGAGTTCTCAAATCAATTTCGCAAAATTAACTTCAAATTCATGTTTATCTCACAAAAACGAGTCAAATGATATCAACCATTCACGAATCGTGAACGATTGGTTCAAATCCTTAATTAGGGCTAAAATTGGGGGTTTTCATTTCAAAGTCCCGATTCACAAAATTGGTCGCACGAGTAATCTTATGATGACCTCTGGATCAAATGTCATAAAAGGAACTAAGCTAAAATATGAACAAAATGAAAATAATTTTGTTTTGGCCAATTCCGAACCTATTACCACAAATTGGGAAAAAAAAATAGGTTCTTAATCAATTTTTACAAAATTTTGAATGCCAAAGTCAAATTAAATGTAAAATAAGATGATTTTTGGATTTTTATATTTTTCAATTTTTTGGTCAAAGGTTTGACTTTTTTAGTCAAACCTTAGTTGACTTTTTACTGAGAGCTTGATTTTATAATTAAATCTTTGAATTTTTCTGAAATTTCCACTTATAAAGTGAAATTGAACTTGAAAGGAATCTTTTTATGCAAAAAGCCTCAATTGGACCCGGAGTTGACTTTTGGTCAAAGGATTGACTAAAAAGTTAACGCGAAAGTCAACCGTTTGACTTTTCGAGTTTTTGCATGAAATGAATAGAAAATTATTTTTAGAAGCTAGGCCAACAAATAGAATTAAAAAAAGACATTTTTTGTTCAAGAAACGGGTTCCGTCGCGATCGGAAATCATAATCTTGAATTTTTTGCTTTTAATGACGCGTCGGCTAAAAATTAAGTGTCAACGGCTACTCCTGTTTGAGTAGGAGTTCAAAGAAGTTCCACTCAAAGACCAATTGGCACCTGCAAATTTTAGTCGACTCCACTTGGAAAATAAAAGAAACAAAAGACAAAGACATTTGATCAGAGTCTTACCTAAAGCATTTATCATTGACTATTTGGATTGTCAGCTAATTCATGTGTTTTTCTCTTCTCTCTCTTATATGGTAGAATGAAGGAAGAAAAGAAAAAAAAAGGATTTTGTAGGAAATCCATGGTTTACGGATACCCCTAATCAGGTCCTTAATTGCAAAATTAATCGAAACCGTTGATGAGATTAAATCATGACCATTCAAATTAATACATGTTAAATGAGGTCTTTGCTTAACCTGTAAGTAAAAGATAACCCAAATCTTGACTGTCGGATCACATCGACGGCCGAGATTGAGTCTTGAGAAGGGTATATAACCCATTTTCCCTCCAAAACTAAAAGGGGGGTTTCATTTTTTAGAAAAATCCAAAACTCTTTGGTTCTTCTTTCTCTCGTGCTCTCTTCTTCTTCTTCTCTCTCTTTCCCATGTTCTCTCTTCCTCCTCCCTAACTGCCGCCAAATCGCCACTTTCTTTTCTTCCCACGGCCACATGCCGGCATCGTCGCCCCTCCGGTCACCTCCTACGACGTCCGCCTCCCTCTCCTTGATGTCTCGCTAGTCGGAGCATCGCCGGAGGAGCCTATGATCTTCCCGTCCAACCCCCTCACCGATCGAGCTCAAGACCGGCAAATCAGACCAATTCTGTTTGCCGCTACTGATTTGCGGCTGTTCCAAGAGGTCCGATCACTCTCAAGCCTTTCCTAGACGTGTCCCCAACCACCAGGAGGTCAGGACGTGACCGGACAACCATCGGAGGAGTTTCGGTGTTTCTTTTTCCACTGATGTACAGATCGGGTCCAAATTGGACCCGATTCTGTTCTTGCAGCTTAACTGGACCTGTTTAGGTTCATTTTGGCAATTTTTTTTTGTGATTTCAAGTCTTTAAGCATTCTATAATCATCCATTGGAGGCTGTGGAGTTCGGTTTTGACGAAATCATGGCTTAAACGCACAAAGGTATACTCCTCTAACTTGAGTTCGATGCAACGAGGATGCATTAGGCGTCCAGGGCTAGAACTCACCTTAGGCTTGCAATGGATAGATAAGGAGTGCTGTTGATGTATATATGGACAATAATGAGTTGATTGTGTGATCGGAGGCTCGGAGTGGCCGATTGAATGATAATTGCGTGTTCTGTTAATTTCATTGCTATCTGAACATAGATTCTATTAGAGTTGAAACGAGGTCTTAGATGTTGAAATCATGCTTCGAGTCCTTCTAGACATTTGATCTATACTTCCTAATCTTCGATTCGACATATTATGCATCCAAAATGAAGTTCATTTACTCCCTCAAAATCCTTTCGAAATCTTGGCTCTCTATTATGCAATATGTTTCTATTAAAGCTTAAATCTGTTATTGAATGTGTGATTGTTTTGCTGATTTTATGCCGATTTTTGTAAGTTGATTTTGGCGATCTTTTCTCACGAAAATTGCTCAATAGGATCTCAATCATGACATACTTTTTTCTTAGATTTTTAGGAGTTCATTCAATAGGTGAAAATTCCTTAATTCAACCCTATGTCTTGTCTGCCTATACTGGAACCCGAAATGAACTTGCTCAAACATCTTCGTTTGAGTTTGAATTTGACATTTTCTGGCTTAGAGTCCTTAACGAAGTTTGTAAAACACTCAAATTAGTCTTTAAAATGCTAAAGATATCCTTGATCGGAGTGCATTTGGCACCTGAAATCGATTTTCAAAGTTGCAGCAAGAGTAAATTGGTTTTCTGCTGTAACCGAACTGAAACTGCACATTTTACTATTTTTGTACAAAATAGGAAAAATTGATTTTCGAGTTACATCCCTTTGTAAACTTGTAAATTCAAGTCTCATGCACGTCATATATTTTTTTTTAGAATTTTTAGATAGCATTTGGTACTTGAAATCATCTCATATTCTTAGGTTGTTCATTCTGCCCTATATTGATTCGAATTGCATTCCTACAAAATTCATTGTGAAATTGGACTTAATTGTTCAAGTGACCTTCATGAACATCATATAGCATCATGTTAACTTACTAGTGACATTCTCCATGCATCAATTGCTCGTCATTAGTGTGTTTAATTAACTGAAATTTCTTAACTCCTAAATTTGTCAATTAGGGATTAAGTTGTTCATGTAGCACTCTTGCCAATTTTATAGGAATTTTTCTGTTCATAAGCAAAATTTGGAATCTTCTAGACTTTTGTAAAAGGCTATTCAAGCTTCACATTGACGTTTTACATGTATATTTTGCATGCCATTTGGTAAGTTAAAATCATACATAAACATGCTATCATGTTCTATCATATTGCATTTCATGCATCATGAACATTAAATCATGCTTAATAGTTCATGGACTTGTATAGTCAGTTGCTCATGTAATTATGATTAGATGACTATATCATCTTTTTCATTGCATCTAGTCCTAATCCATGTTAAATTTTCATACATTTCATGCATTATTTTAGTTCATCTTTGCCATCTATAAAATATCATTGATACTAGTTAATGCACTGACATGTTTTCCTGAAAATCAAACCTAAAATTGGACTTAATCGGGTTCATGCCCTCTTGGTAAGTCGTCATAAATATTATGAAACTTCCATAAACACCAGGAACATGTCATTTGCTTGCCATTTAGGACATTTTTCATTTTTTTTACAAGTTTGCATTAGGATTAGCAACTTGCCAATTCGGAACCCATGTTCTATCCAAAGTAAGTTAGACTTGTTATGAAACTTCCATAAACACCGGGAACATGTCATTTGCTTGCCATTTAGCACATTTTTCATTTTTTTTACAAGTTTGCATTAGAATTAGCAACTTGCAAATTCGGAACCCATGTTCTGTCCAAAGTAAGTCAGACCTCTTGTTGATTTTTTATCGATTTTTCTATAAATAATCAGAGGTCAAACCCTGAATGAAAGTTGTAGGACACTCTTTGAACTATCTTGTGTCAAAATTCCATAAGTTTTGAACAACAAATGATAGGGCAAATGGCCTCATCTTTGCAACAAAAATTGCAGTAATCCTCTTTTTCTGACACATTTAATCGTATTCCCGAATTTTTATAAAATCATGTGAACATTTTTCATGAAAACTTTTTTTGCGAAAGTTGTTTCACATTATATGCTTAAGCTACTATAAATTTTCCAGAACTTTTTAATCATGGATCCTTTTTCAATTGAATACATCTTTTGTCCCCTGTTTTGCTATTTTTTTTGTCTTTCTCTTAATAAATTGGTGCGTGATGAATGGAATGAAGTGACCTAACGTCGGTTCACTAAATTGAATAATTGGATGAGAATCAAGGTCTTTGTGACCTACTTGCATGCTTATTTTAAGCTTGATGCATGTGCTTTCTAAATGTATGATAGGAACTGATGCATGCTCAAGGGGATATCCATGGCTTCACATAGAATCTCAATTAAGGACTTTGTCACATTAGTCACTATAAACAAACGTGCTTGGTGGCTAATGTACATAAGTCATTATTAAAAGGCCGATCTCGAGGCCATTGTTGTGATTACATTTGCATTTTTGTATCTTCTTGCATATTGCGTTCTCTTGTATGGACAATTATTGTGTGTTTTGTGAACATTATGATGTTCATTTTCCTTGTATGTACCTAGTCTAGTTTAGCTTTGGAATTAGAATAGGTCCAAGAAAATGGCGGTCTTGAAGATGGCAGAGGTCGATGTCTGTTCCGACCCAATTCCTTGTATACGGTGATGGTCGATGTCCTCTCCGACCATTTCAATTGTAAAAATTCATTCATTATCCGACGTATGTCTTGGACTTTAAATTCGTGTTGTAATAAACACCCGACGAGTTGCGGGTTTTATTTTCTTACACTTAGAATTGGCTTTGTCTTTTCAAGTATTGGTTGTTTATTTTATGCAATTATTTTAATATAATTGTTTGTTTCTTTTTTTTAGACTAAGATAGAATCAGATTAGAATCTTAAATAAAAACACAAAAACAAGATGCATGATCATTTAGTAGACCAAGCTTTTGACATGAAAATGGTAAAAAACGAATGCATCACAACTTATATAATAACCTTGATAAGTTTAACGGTACCGAAAGGGCGTTAATAGAAATATTAACATAAACTAGTCCCCGAACCTATGATCTCTAGTTCTCGTAGAAACCAATATGAAATTCCCACTTATTAGTTGGGTATTCTAGTCGATCTCTGACCTAAGCTAGTGGCAACTCCTAAAAAAGATAAAGTCGATCCGCTAGCACGCGAGGTATGGATTTAAGGAAAATCCACGTTTATGATCAATGGACTATATGGATAACCAAAAGATCGATGCTTCAGTAAGCCGTCTTTTATGATGTGCCAAACGAACCATATGAATGACCAAAAGATTGACGCTTTGATAAGCCATCTTTTATGATGTGCCATGCGGACCATATAGATGACTAAAAGGGCGATGCTTTGGTAAAGCTATCTTTTATGATGTGCCATATGGATCGTTTCATGAACACTTATCTCTAAACCCGCCTTATCGAGTTCGGCCCTCAAGAGGTAGTTCACGACAACCCCTACATGGACCATACCTAGAAAGTTAGATCCGGCCTAATGAAATTGGGACTCAATGGATGCCCAATTCCTTCTAGTTTTTGAAACTTTTGAGGGCTTTTTTGAAAAGACCCATAGAAAAAGAAGATTGGACTTCGATTTTTTAATGGAAAAATAAAATAATAAACCCAAGAGGAAAATGGAAAAAAACACACTTTTCTTAAAATAGAAAAAATAAATTAAAAAAGAAAAGGACAGTTGCTTTCGTTTTGGCTAAGGAAAATATGAAAAAAGGTAGGGGGAACGGATCAAGGGAGGGAGGTCAAAATTTGCTGATTTGACTTCAATATCTTTCTCTTATATGTTCTTAATATCTTTCCCTGACCGATATCTTTTCCTCATCTAACCCCAATATCTTTCCCACTGTCTTCCACCCTATGCATACTTCACGCTGGGAAGAAGAAAAGAAAAAGGAACGGAGAGAACTCAAGAGTTTCTCCTTTCTAAAAGCATTGGAAATTTATTTGTAGAACAGATGAAACGAGATTCATCTTTGGTGCATCGATTCTTTCGGTATGTACTTATAGAAACCCATAAATATGATATTCTCTTGATTTTCCTTCCTTTTTGCGCATTTGTTGAATTAGTAGTACAAAATGTTGAAATTCAAAGTTGTTTTTTTGATGGAGTATGTTTTTGTTTCTTTCTTTTCAATCAGGGCTTATACATGCTCTAGATGGGAAAACCATTATTTTTCCCTTTTTCTGTACTTCCAGTCTCCAACCTGTTCTTTCCTTGTTTGGCACAACGTCTATCTCAGTCTTCTTCTTCTCTTCTAATATCCACTTCAAGTAAGACATTATATACAAAGAGACAATTTCTTTTATTAGGGCCGAAAAGTAGAAAGTCAAAACACATTTGTCAAAATCATTACCAGTTCATTTTTAGCAAATGTCACTATCAGTGAACCCTCTGCCATGCAACGGCTCCTACTCTGCATTGCCTTCAAATTTCAATCTTTCGCATATTTCTTCATCCTCTCTCTCCATTCTTTCTCCGTTTCTCTTTCTTTCCACTAGAAGATGCTGGGAGCTTTGATCTCTTTGATCGCACAGCAACAACAAGATTAATCTTTTTCTTTGTTGTGTTAAGTTCTGAGTTGTTTTTAGTTGTTAAAATGCCATATTGAACAAGTTGAGTTGGGTTTGGTTAGTGATTTTCTATATAATGGGGAAAGATTGTGAAGAGATCCCATCTGTGCAAATGGATGTGCATGATTTGATGAAGATAGAGGTTAATAACTAGACATTTTTGTGATTTTCATGTGCTGCATGCTAACTTCCTTTTAAAGTTAGGCTGACCTGGACAATCGTATCGAACTGGCTAAGTTGAAATTACAACAAGCCGAACGTCTCCTAAAACTAGCCGAGAAACACAAGGTATTCGCTTCATATTTATATATCTTTTCATATTATTTTTTTAACATCTATTTATGATGTTTCAGAGAGAACGGGAGGAACTACACCGCATGCTGATTAAAATGGAGACACAGCTTCTTGAGAAGCATATCCTATAATTGGAAATCGCACATCTGGGGGCACTGGTGAATGTGATGAACGACTTGGGGGAAGAAGAGGAGGGGCGAAGAGGTTCCACAGAAGAAAGGATTCTGGGAAGGAATGATGTGCATGAAGAGGGAACCCGGAAGAAGGGATTCCTGGAAGGAATGATGTGGGGAATGTGTAAGGTTAGCTTTTTCTTGTTTAAATTTTTATAATGCCTATTTTTAAGTCAATTTCAATAATCCGTTAGGCTTAGGACCTAGAAACTAGAGAGCTTAATATAGACGTTGTCAATTATTCATGTTGCTAGTGCGGAAAAGCTTACATGACGACATTGTTTACTTTGTCTGAATCAAAGATCACTTGCTGATTTAGACAAAGTAAACATTGTCCTCATATAAGCTTTTCCACACTAGCAATATGAATGATTGGCAATGTTTATATTGAGCTCTATAGTTATTTTGTTCTAAGCCTAACAGAATATCGAAATTGACTTAAAAACATGCATTATAAAAATTTAAACATGAAAAAGTTAACCTTACACATTCCCCACATCATTCCTTCTCGGAATCCCTTCTTCCGTGGAACCTCTTTGCCCCTCCTCTTCTTCCTCCAAGTCGTTCATCATATTCACCAGTGCCATTAGATGTGCGATTTCCAATTATAGGATATGCTTCTCAAGAAGCCGTGTCTCCATTTCAATCAGCATGTGGTGTAGCTCCTCTCATTCTCTCAGAAACATCATAAATAGATGTTAAAAAAATAACATGAAAAGATATTTAAATATGAAGTGAATACCTTGTGTTTCTCGGCTAGTTTTTGGAGACGTTCAGCTTGTTGTAATTTCAAGTTAGCCAATTCGATACGATTGTCCAAATCAGCCTGACTTTAAAAGGAAGTTAGCATGCAGTTCATGAAGATCACAGAAATGTCTAATTATTCACCTCTACCTTCATCAAATCATGCATATCCGTTTGCACAGATGGGATCTCTTCATGATCTCTCCCCATTGTACAGAATACTACTAACCAGACTCAACTCAACTCATTCAATATGCCATTTTAACAACTAAAAACAACTCATAGAACTTAACACAACAAAGAAAAAGACTAATCTTGTTGCTGCTACGCGATCAAAGAGATCCAAGCTCCCAGCGTCTTCTGGTGGAAAGAAAGAGAAATGGAGAAGAATGGAGAGAGAGGAAGAAGAAATATGCAGAAGATTGAAATTTGAAGGCAATGCAGAGTAGGAGCCGTTGCATTGCAAGGGGTTCACTGATAACTGGTAATGATTTTGCCAAATGTGTTTGACTTCTTACTTTTCGGCCATAATAAAAGAAATTGTCTTTATATATAATCACTTACTCGAAGTGGATATCAGAAAAGAAGAAGAAGACAGAGATAGATGTTGTGCCAAACAAGGAAAGAACAGGTTGGAGACCGAAAGTATGGAAAAAAGGCAAAATAATGGCTTTCCCATCTAGAGCATGTATAAGCTCATATTAAAAAGAAAGAAACAAAAACATACTCCATCAAGAAAATAACTTTGAAATTCAACATTTTGTACTACTAATTCAACAATTAGGCGAAAAGGAAGGAAATCAAGAGAATATCATATTTATGGGTTTCCATAAGTATATACCAAAAGAATCAATGCACCAAAGATGAATCTTGTTTCATTTGTTGCACAAATAAATTTCCAATGCTTTTAGAAAGAAGAAACTCTTGAGTTCTCTCCATTTCTTTTTCTTTTCTTCTTCCCAGCGTGATGTATCCATAGGCTGGAAGACAGTGGGAAAGATATTGGGGTCAGATGAGGAAAAGACATTGGTCAGGGAAAGATATTAAGATCAGATAAGGGAAAGATATTGAAGTCAGATCAACAAATTTTGACCTCCCTCTCTCGAGCCGTTCCCTCCGCCTTTTTTCATGTTTTCCTTAGGCAAACAAAGCAACCATCCTTTTCTTTTTTAATTTATTTTTCACTATTTTAAGGAAAGTGTTTTTTCCATTTTCCTCCTCTTGGGTTTATTATTTTATTTTTCAATAAAAAAATCAAAGTCCAATCTTCTTTTTTTTTATGAGTCTTTTCAAAAAAGCCCTCAAAAGTTTTAAAAACCAGAAGGAATTAGATATCCAATGACTCCCAATTTCGCAGGCTGGGTCTAACTTTCCAGGTATAGTCCACGTAGGGGTGTCTTGAAAAGAATAAAAAAAAATTAAACTCTGGGTGAAATTGATAAAGAGAGTGAACTGATGGGGCCACAAACATGGGCGGACCCTTTTTTTTAATATATATTTTTTAAATTTTTAAAGAGGAGGAATAGGGCAATTGAAATGCCACATTTATGGAGATAATCGGTGGCGCAACTCTTCTTCATTTTCTTCTTTTCGAATGACCCGAGTTTAGATGCAGCGTGATTTAATGAATTGCTCATCTCGTCGCATTGCATGAGTATCGATAGCTTGCCACGTTACACCCGAGGAAAAAGCTTTATAAACATTAAAGGGGCATGGACAATTTTTATAAGTAGAGAAAGGCTCATTAAAGTACAGATCAATGGACATGCAAAGATAAGGGAAATGGTCGGGGCTATTCAAAGTTTTGTTCTTCTACGGGCAAAGGGAAAGAAAGGTGTCTAGAATTAGGATTTTGATACGAAAGAACAGGAAGAAGGACGAACGCATTTACTGCAGTGTCGATGAGCTATTGCATGCACACTTTTTTTTTTTGGTAAGGTGTTGCATGCGTACTTTGTAAAAGATAAAAAATAAAAATGGTTATCCTTCTTTTTCTTGGGACTAAAAAAAGGTGGGGGCAGGGCTTGAGGTAGGGATCGTTTCTTGATGAATGGTCCCCATCATTATCCTCCCTACTCTTCCCAATAACGAGGTATTTTCACTCTTTGACTCCTTCTTTGTTCCTATAATTATTATTATTATCCTTCTTTGTTTTTTGGGACATTTGCTAATTTTTAAGTAAATTCAATATTTCGACCCAAAAAAAAGTAAATTCAATATGTTAAATTTACACAAGTGACAGAATTTGCTGAGTTTGCTAAGTTGTTTTCTGACTCACAATTAATGAATCCGATCTCTTGCTCTTGGTTTTCTACTTTCCATTTCCCACGAAGAGCGCAAGAATCTTTGCAGAAGTTTTCTCCCAGACGGAACCCTAAGATTAATAACCCAAGGTCTTCCCCAATAGCCTGGACAATGGGCCATGTTCACATTATGTTCTCAAGACAAATGAAGGAGTCGAGCTTTCTATTTTAGTTTCTTCACATATTTTGGTGGAAATTTGCCTTTTTTATTTATAGATTATCATTAATCAGATATATATTCGATAACTTGCAAATGATCTTTTACCAAATCTTCACACATTTGTAAGACTAATTACCCAAGATCTTTGCTAAGCCTGGACGAAGGGCCATGCGCACATTATGTTCTCTAGATAAAAGAAAGAGTTGTGCATCCTATTTTAGTTTGAGTCACTTTTCTTCTCACAAATTTGCCATTTCTTTTACAATATTGTTGGTCAGATACATATTCGTACTTAAATATAAAAGGGATATGTTCACTAGAAGTCCTAAAACTTGTCCCAAATATGCAATTGAGTCCTAAATCTTACAAAAAGTGTAATCAAGTCTTAAAACTTATCAACTTATCAGATTGGTTTAAACAAATCCTAAAGTTAACACCGTCAATTTATTTAATAGAAAATGCTGACGTGGCATTTTTAAATGAATTTCTCTTACATAGTGTACAATGGCAACATAAGGGGCAGGGCTTATTAGCAGAGCCGTGGAGTCAGGGGTTTTGCCTCCACTTCTATCGCTGCTGTCACTGCCACTGCCTTCAACGTCTCTTATCTCGCTTCCTCGAGGGTGAGGGACGTGGTGAACTTGGCTTGTCACGACAGATGGTGCTAGTGGGAGCTGTTGGAGGCTTGCCTTAGTTATGACAGTCAAGAGAATATTTTTTAAAAGGTCATGACACTCAAGTGATTAAAAAAAGGATTATAATACTCAAGTGAATACCATAAGAAGGTTATGGCACTTGTGGTGTATTATTTTCTCCAAAGCATTCCCTAATCCCCTACTCTTCCATCATCAAATATCCTTAGTGCATTCTTTAACATTATGTGCTTTGTTTTATGTGGTCTTTGTTGTTCTCGTCTCCCAATAGTGCTAAAAAATGAGTATAAGGAATGTTGGATAGAGAGAGGTACAGAGAGGAAGAGGGTGGACCGAGCACAAGATGGGCCCATCATGGGCTGACCTTGGCTCTTAGTTAGCCTCATCGTGGCCTGGTCTTAGGCCTCCTCATCAAAGATTCGAGTATATGTAATAAATTTAATGGTAGAGACTTTGATTTAAAAGAATATTTATTAAATACATATATTTATAATGTCTCTAAAGTTTAATATGGAATAACTCATTCCAGTAAAATGGTTATAGGTGTTCTATCGTCCCACTGGATAAGTCTATTTAGCACGGCATGTGGTGTTTGATGAAATGACATTTCCTTTCAAGGATCCAGGAAATTTTTGCGCTTCTCTATTAAACACTAGTGACATCTCTATTGCTTTGCAAACCAGAAAACTGTCAACACCACACGAAGATCAATTGTTTGATGCTATGCAAATTACTCAAATGCAGAATAATTCCATGCGGTGTTATCTTCTAAGCCAAAGTTTTTGAAGTCAGCACTTAAAATATTCTGGTTAGTTATCAGCAATGAAATAAGAAATTAACGCCCTGCATCAAAATGATACTTGAGAACTAGTTTCACGAACAGCAATGAGCAACCAGGCCGGTTTAATGTGAGAACCAAACTGAACCTATATTACGCTACCAGTTCCAAGTTGGTTTACATCGAATCAGCCTTGATTGATTACATGTGATAATTGGCATCTAGACAATGAAAAGAAAAGAGATCTTTGTTTTTTTATTTTTTTGGGGGGGTCAAAAAAAGAAGAAGGGACGGGTGGCTTTAGAAACAAAAAAGAAAAGGAAAAGAAAAAAGGAGGACACGATCAGAAAGAGGAAAAGAAGAAAGATGGGAAAAGGGAAAAAAAAAAAAAGATAAAGGAGAGTTTTGTGCATAGACGCTATGGAGACCTCGCTAAGCCAGATTAATTTTATTTCGTAGAGTGCGGTAAGGATTCATACTCATTCTTCATCTAATCGGAGAAATTTTTGGAGTTGGGCCATAAATTTGGATCCATGTGAATTCTAAATTTTTGGGTCAAATCTAGGAGTTATTAAACTGTGAAATAATATGTAAATGATAGTTTAGGTATCGTGGAGTCGTGAGATTTTATAAAATTCCGATTTGGATTTATGGTTTGGTCAGAATGAACTTTTAAAGTTTTGTGCGCGTTGTTGCCTAGTTCAGAATTTTTGTTTTTGCCGATATTTTCAGCCGTCTTTTGAGTAAGTGAAGTATAGGATCTTTTAGTATCTGAAAGGGCTCTCTTTTGACAATTAGATCACTTGAAATGGAGTTAGGTGAAGAGAGTTGCGGCGCAATAAAATTCGATGCGCGACTTGAAACAAAGCGGACAACAATGAGCGTTTACCATGAACGAGCTTTTCTCTAGCTGATAGGATCATTTTTTGGCCAATTTAAGCTTAGTTATGGTGCGTCATAGTGAACATATCTTTTTACTTGATTTTTTATATTGTTTCTCGCTTAGTTGATAGGATTTCGAGTTTGTTGGCTTGAATAAATTTGTTGTTTGATTGTGGGCATTCTCAAGCAAGTGGTGCTTATCTCTTTTCTGAATTTGTAAACTCATGTCTCGAAAGTAACGAAAAAAAGATATATTATGAGTTATGAAATGACATTTTTTTTGTATAAAATCCGGATCACGCATTTACAACTCTTTGGTTATTTATGAATGGTTTTAGAAACAGTGAAAAGTACAAAAAAAATTCATAAACCTATTGCATCGATGTTTTAAACATTTTAATTGGATCAATTTAGTCATAAACCTTTTGCATTTGTGCCAATTGAGTCCATCCTGCCAATTTAGGCAAGAAATCGCTGACGTGTACATCGACCGTCTTACAATGGACGATCGACATTGACGTGTGTGGCGACCTCCCCAAACCGGCCTCGTCGCCTAAGGGGTGGCTAATGGATTACTAAGTTTAAACATAACTCAAGCTCTCCCAAGCTCATACCAACTCGCGACTTAAGGTTTAAGTTGTTAACATGTAAATTAATTTCATCTAGGAGTCGCCACTAATTAGTTTTTGGTGGGTTGATTAAATATCCAAGTAAAACACGAGAGAAATGCTTTACTTCTACGAACCGGAGATTCAGTAGGTATGGAGACTTGATTACACTAATTAACTAATTAGTGCCCTTTTGGTACCTAACATTGTTTAATTACCGCCTAACATATTCATGCAGCAATTGGGAGTCTCGAAATTCCATCCCTAACCGAGGTAAAGGAAGCAATAATCAATATGTGAACCTAACGTGCTTAATCAACCACATGCAAAGTTAAATTAAACGTGCAATTTGAAATATGTAAATCAAGCAACGTGCAATCAAATGTGGGGCCAATTCCGAAGCCCAACAATACTTTTTGATTTTCCAGATTTTTTTGAATTTTTCTGATTTTTTTGAATTAAAATTTTTTATTAATTAAAATTTTTAAATTTAATGCTTTTTTTATTTTTGAATTTTTTAATGTTTTTTATGTTTTTCAGACTTTTTAATATTTTTTTTTACTTCTAAACATTTTCGAATTTTTTTGGGATTTTATATATTTTTTACATTTTTCTTAATAAAATAAAAATTTCAGACCGGGTCCCCTGATCTGATCAGCCCGACACCTGACCCGACTCTCTCTTACCCGCCCGGGATCCTTTTTTCTTATTTCTTTTCTGATTTTTTTTCTCTCTGTTCTTTTTCCTTTTTTTTTCTTTTTAGTTCCTCTTTATCCATTTTTGTCTTTTCTGGTCTTCCTCCCCCTTTCGTGCTTTCTGCCCAGAACTTCTTCACCGAGACTTCTTCTTCGTGCCTTCACCTTCAAGCTTACAGGTGGGTTCCCTCGCCGAGAGTCTGCCATGTCAGACAAACTCTCGGCGAGACCATGGCCAGTCCAACATCGGCCACCACCCCATCGGACCGTCGGCTAACTTGGGCCACAAAAACGACACCGTCGGTGGCTATTTTCCTCACCAAATCCATTCATCTCAAACAAAACTTCTCTTGCCAAACAAACATGCATATCTCATTCAAATAGCGAAGAAAAGACTCACGCTAGCGGCCTCTAACCGCGGGCAATGCTCGGGCAAGAGGAATGATTTTCCGGTGGAGGCTCCGTCCACGGCCGAGTCGGGATGTGCGAATCGCGACAAAACCACATGAAAGACAAAGAGAACATGAAGTCAGTGACAGTATTAGAGAAAGTCGCGCATAAATCGAAGTTATGGAGAGTCGGGTTTTACAGAAAAGGACTCGGCGTTCGTTTGGGCATTTTATCGAACAGGTGGTGTGCAACTCGGACCATCACTCCCAAGCCTAGATTTACCATCATTTAAGGCCTAAACCTGGTATATTAAGTGTTAACTCGACCATTTTTCATCACGAATCAGTGTGGGTTTCGCATGGGATGCTCAGAATCTCTTTGGTTGGTTCAACATTCCTAAAAAAAAGAGTAGGCGGAGAAAAAACAGGGAATTTTCGGGAGGCTTACCTGGTTCGAGCGACTCCTTCGACGACGAACGACAGCCAGCCGGTGGAGCTTTCGATGGGAACGATAGCTACCCAAACGGACCACCGGCGAACGAGCAAAACACTCTCGTTTTTTCCAATTCTCACCCAGTCTTGGCTCTCCTTCAAAACCAGCCCCCCCGTTTCTCTCTCGGCTCCCCCCTTTTAGACTCCCGCCGGTCGTCTCTTTTCGGCGTCCCTCCAAAACGGCCTCGGGTCAGTCAACCAAGCCAGCTCCTTTTCTTTCTATTTTCAGCTCAAAGCTGCCATTGATCAGTCTGTCCCACTCTGCTCTGCTCTGCTCCTTTGTCTCGGTCAGAAGGCACGCGGGGAGGAGAGAGAGGAAGAGAGGAAGAGAGGGAAAATGAGGTATGGGCTGGGCCAAGATTAAACAAAATAAGAGAAATACGCCTGGGAAAGAAAGGAAGGGAATGGGCTCAGGCAGTACGGGCCGGGTCAAACTAGCTCGAATCTTCTTCTTCTTCTTCTTTATTTCTTTAAACTATATTTTTATTTATTACGTTTTTTGTAATTAGAAAAAAAATGTTCCAATAGACCCTACTTATGCAGATGTACCTAGTGCCTATATGCCATGCAATTTAATGAAAATATTTTTGTTTATGGGTTAAAAATTAATCCTTAATTTTTTACGTGGTTAAACCCTAAATAATTAAGCAAAATTTAGGTATCAACAACGTGAAATTTTTTAAAATGATTTTTAATAATTTTATTTTATTTATCCTTATTTTTTTTTCCATCTATGGCCGGCGAGGGTTGCGAAGCCTTTGCCAGCATGGGCGAGGAGGAGGCAACCGCGGGCGAGGCTGCCTTTGCCCCTAGTTCGGCTAGGCCTTAGCCAAGCTAGCCTCACCCAGAGGCCAGGCGAGGGCCGTGACCCTCACCGGCGGCCGACAATCTTCGGAGATTGTTGCTGGCCATAGGCAGAAAAAAAAAAAAGAAAATAGGGAAAAAGAAAAGAAAATTTAATAAAAAATTAAAATTTTCAAAAAAATAATAAAATATTATTTAATGTCCATGTCAATGCCGATTGTGCTACGTAAAAAGGCTGGCGTCTATGTCAGTAATTTCAAGCTTAAATTAGCCGGATACTCAATTGGCATAAATGTAAAAGGTTTCAGACTATATTAGCCCAATCTAAAAGTTTAGGGTTGAATTAGCACAAATGTAATAGGTTTAAGACTTTTTTTGTACTTTTACCTTTGAAACGTGTTACAAAAGGTCTTGTGAAAAATTATATGTATTGTTTTGCGGAACTAGTTTATGAAATGAATTGAGGGACCGGCCCTGAATGGTTTGGTTCTCCAGTTGAGGCTGATTTCTAAGTAGAACGAGTTCAAAACCAAACCCTTTCAGTGTCTTAACTTTCTTAGATTCTGCCTCTCTCATTTCACGCTTTCTCATATTCGCTTTCGGTCTATCTCTGTCTACTCTCTATTCTCATTTTCTACACCCACACAGGATTAGATCCTTCGAGGGGTTGACCGCCTTACAACTGTTGGGCCTAGGTAAAGAGGTGAATGTGTGGATGAAATGGACTAACTTGCATATTGTCATTTTCTTGTTCATTTCCAATTCTTTCAAATTAAACATTCTTTAGCCACTCTGCAAAGCAACGAAAGATTGTTAGGGCTCCTGTAAAAATATAGAGAGAGTTGCTACTTTCCGAGGTTATGGCTTTACTTGCATGATTGTTGAATTGTCATTGGCAAAACTTTATGTGCAAACAACTCGAATATAAGCTGTAAATGAATGTAACTTTTATTACTATAACAGTACGACTCAAATTACCACAATATAAAGATGATCATGCGAGAATAGTACATTTCTTTGGATTTAAAGGGGGAGAAGTGGTTGACCAAAAAAAAAGGGAGGGGAGAAGTGTCAAAAAAGTCATAAACCTTTTGCATTGATGCCAATTTAATCCTAAACCTTTTTTTATGCTAATTCAGTCATAAACTTTTTGCATTTGTGCCAATTGAGTCCTAAACCTTTTTTTGGTGCTAATTCAATCCTAAACATTTTGTATTTGTGCCAATTTAGTCCTTCCGATTAATTTAGCTAAAAAAGATTTAGGACTGAATTGGCACCAATGCAAAAGGTTTAAGACTGAATTGACATCAATGCAAAAGATTTAGGACTCAATTGGCACCAAAAAAAGGTTTAGGACTAAATTGACATAAATGTAAAAGGTTTCGGACTAAATTGGCACCAAAAAAAGGTTTAGGACTAAATTAGCACCAATGCAAAAGATTTAGGACTTTTTTGACACTTTTCCCGATTTAAAGGTGATGAAACATGTGATCTTGAGACAATGCATACAAATAAATCGACCATACAGAGCTCTTAATTTCTCTGAGCCGAAATCGGAAGAATAATCCTTTCCTAATAGGGACACGAAAGAGATCAAATAAATTGATTTGGAACAAAGGTCTATGCTCACTAATGTTTGCACATTATAGAAAGAACGAAACATGACTTGTTGACTGCCATTTATGTGCATGCATGAGAATGATCCATCTCGGCCCTTTTTCTTGCTAATTGGATTCTTCTCTGCAGTATTAAACTCACGTTCACTTACACGTCCTATGTTTAAGTATGTCGGGGTTGAAGCGAGAGCCTTCTTTAGCGTTCGCGCAAAGTTTCTCTGGTCTGCTTTACTTTCTCTGTAACGATTGGTGTTTAAAAAAAAAGAATAAGAAAAAAAATTTAACTATTCAAAAAGGATGGGCATTAAAAATGGAAAAGAAAGACATAAAAGAGGGAACGTACATAAAGAAAGAGGAAAGGAAGGGGAAAAAGGAAAGGAAGAGGTAAAAGAGAAATGAAAGAAGAAAGAGGGGTCCGCTCGTACATGCCTAGGAGATTTCGATGAGTCAAATTAACGTCGTTTTGAAGCGCTTGGTAGAGATTCGTACTTTTTGTTCATCTAGTCGAAGGAATTTTCGAAGTTGAGCCCTAAATTCGGATATGTGTGAATTCTAAGTTGTTGAGTACAATCTATGAGTGATTAAGTTATGAAATTAAGTGGAGATAATAGTTTAGGGTCTTGTGAAGCAGCTAGATTTTACGGAAGTCGATTCTGAGTTATAGTTAGGTTGGAATGAAGTTTAAAGTTTTGCACGTGTTAATGTTCAGTTCTGAAACACCTATTTTATTTTGCCGCTAAAGACTTGGAATCTTTTTTCGTGCATCTTTCAATAATAATCTTTCTCTTTTTTTCCCTTTCGCTAAAGAGAAAGGGAAAAAAGGGGCTGATACCACGAAAAATTTCAAATTAGTACAACCGTCACAAATTTACCTAAAATTAATTTTTTTTATCACAAAAAACTCTAAACTGGTATACATATGATAAATTTAACCAAAACTAATTTTTTGACCACAAAAAACTACAAACTGGTACACTAGTAACAAATTTACTCTCAGTTAAATTAGATTAATACCACGAAAAATCAAAATATGACAAACAAAGGATCTTAAACTAATACATCCATCAACTGTCACGTATTATTCAATTCAGTAATTTGACGATAAAATTTAACGGACATTAACTGAGGATAAATTTATCATAAATATACCAGTTTGAGGTTTTTCATGGTATTAACTCCAAAAAAAAACCTCACTTGCAACAAGATTTGCTCTTTCTTTTTGTTTTTGTCTTTTTATCATATGGTGCCTCTTTTTCTCCCGATTCTTTCTGCAAGCTCTTACGCAAATGGTCGTAGTCTTTAGCGCCCATCATCATCGTCATATATCAACATTCAAAAGTTTTTATTAATTTCATTTAAGCATAAAATGGGCGTAAGTAATATCGTCAATCATCATGTGAAATTATAATGCTACAGTCCTGCCTCACATTAATCTCTCGCCCGCCTTTAATTCATGAACGTCAGTGCTAAGCGAGTTCGGACTTCTGATTCCTAAAGAAACTTCAAAAAATGACTCAAGAATGATAATTTGATAGAGAACAGATGCTCAAGATTCAGCCAGCTTTGGCCTCACACTATTCCAATGTTGTTCGTTTTATTAAAGGCTTTGCTTTTGCACACGATGCCAAAAAGGGATACAAATAGGACAAGGAACGAGAAATATAATGTGTTTCTTAGGGGAAAGATATTAATTTATAAACGAATGTACATGTCAGTTATAAACGCAAAAATATAACGAAAAATAATGGTTGACGAGAGAGAGTTCTATGATACTGACAAGAAAACAACTGATCAATTTCGGGTACAAGTCATAATAATGCTTGACCTTCAAGTGTTTTCATTAGGCTTGTAACATAGTAGTCGTTGAGTTTGCAATTTTCATAGCATTCGACAAAATAGGGGACAATTTCTCAGCTACTATTAGGGTTGACAAGTTTTAGGATGGATAGGTTATAAGTATAAAATCTAAAATCTACCCTGTTGAAACTGATTTCCAGTTTTTGGAATCTAAAACCTATCTTGTTTGTCCGATCCGGTTTAAAGGTCTACTCGATAATTGATTTTTTTTTTCTGCTTCATTCTAAAAAGAAATCAAGACAAATAGCAATTATAGCAAAATAGTATGAGTAGCAAAACAGCTCAAAGTAATAGGAAAATTAAGCTCATTTACAAAAAAACAAATCATCTTCTTCCAACTTCAAAAAATAGGTTCTAATCTATTCCCGAATGGGTGGATGGGTAGGTTCGACGCTTAGAACTTGGAACCTACATGCAAAAATTTGGAACTGAGGACTGAACCAGTTTCCACTGGAACTATGAACCAGATTTATTTTTATGGAAAGTTTGAACGGTTTCCAAATAGAACTAGACCGGTTACACAGTCTTAGCTGCCACTTCCATTAAAAGCTACCCTCTTGAGCTGTCTGCCTCTGGTGAGTAAATTTTTTTTCCCTCTCTACTTTTTCTGTTCTGTCTCTTTGTTGTGGAAAGAAAATGGCATCTTGGTTTTGGTTTATATCGGTCTGGTGATGTTGATTATGGTTGATCAGATCAGACCCTCTGTGATTGGCCAGGATCATTTTGCTGAGGGACGTTGGATCGGTGGTTGGAGAGGAGCCCCGCTGGAGTTTGGTGACGAGGATAAAGAAAGAGTACAATGAAGACAACGTGCAAAGCTACAGTTGCGAGGATCTAGGGGCTTTGTCAATGGTGGCGTCTTCTTCATCTTTTGTTTTGAATGTCTTTTTTGTTAGATCGTTTTCATTCAAATTTACTACCTTAAGAGTAGCTTTTGGAGGATTTTCTTGAATCAGTTTTTTGTTTAGTTTATAGTTAAAATTTGACAGAATCCTTGCATAATTGAGCCTAGCTTTTAATTTGCTTTGCACATCAAGGTTCTTTCTTTTCCAAGCAATTTATTTACCACTTTCATTATTGAATGCATTATTTGCTTGCGCACTCGCAAGTGGTATCCGCGTCAGCTCGCTGCTGTCTTATCTGCGGTCCCTTTTTGGCTGTTCAGACCACCTTTTTCAAGGTCTAGAATTATCCTAGCAGATTATACAGTCATTTTTCACGGACATCTTCATAAAGTCTCATGGCATGTATGATTCAGGTAATGAAATGCAATCTTTTCTCGTGCATTAATAATTTTTTCTTGCAACAGTAACTTTCTCTTTCTTTCTTTTTCAGACTAAAAAGAAAGAAAACCGCACTTGCAACATTTACCTGTTCTCTCTATTCTTTTCCCCCTTTCTTCGTATGGTGACTCTTTTCTCCCGATTCGTTCTGCTAGCTTTTACGCCACAGTAGTCCTCTTTAGCACCCTATCATCATCATTATCATCATCATCATCATCATGTGTTAGTAACGTAAGCAATCATCATGTGAAATTCTAATGCTATAGTCCGGCCTCACATAAATCTCTCCCCTGCCTTTAATTTATGAATGTCAGTACTAAGCGAGTGTGGGCTTTTAATTCTTTAAAAAATGACTCAAGAATAATAATATGACAGTCTTAGCAAATTCACTTCTTCCCTTACCAAAAAAATAATAATATGACAGAGAACAGATACCCAAGACTCCACCAGCCTTGACCTCTAACTATTATAATGATGTTCACTTTTTTAAAAGCTTTGCTTTTACCCACTGCTCATTTGATGCCCAAAAGGAAGACAAATAAGACAAGAAACTAGAAATATTGTTTGTTTCTTAGGGGAAAGATATTCAACTTATGCATGTGGTGGCTAATTTCATGTCACTGAGAATGATAGATGGAAAAAAAAAAAAAGACATGCATGCGCATGTTGTTTATACAAACAAAACATACAAAAAAAGTTTATGGTTGACAGTAATGCTTGACCCTCAAGCACTTTCAGCGGGGCTTATAATGTATTAGTCGTTAAATTTGCCATTCTCGAAGCATTCGATGAAGTAGGGGACGATTTCTAAGCTACTCCTTGTATTGAAAGCTACGCTTTAGAGCTCTCAGTCTCTGGTGGGTAAATCTATCTCACAGGTTCTTTTTTTACTTTTTTTCTGTTTTGTCTCTTGTTGTGAAAAGAAAATGGCATCTTGGGTTTGGTTTATTCAGCCTGGTGATGTTGATTATGGTGTTAAACTATGTTGGTGTTGATGATGGTCGATCAGATCAAATCCTTTGTGATTGGCCATGGTGGATCTTTTCGGGATTATATGACATGTATAAGATTCGAGAGTGAGTCTTGATATGTTTTTGAAGTCGCATTTGTTGAATTTCAACTTCGGTTCAGGTTTTTATGTGGGAAAAGGATGAGATTTGGTTTAAAGAGGAAGCGAAAGAAACCAGTCAGAATTAGTTGGTGATGTGAGTGGGTGTTCCTTTTTAAGCTTCTGGATAAATAATGAAGAAGAAACTACCATGATAATTTTCCTCCTTTTCGTCAACCATTGCTTATTCGTTCCGTTTGGCCTGGTTTTCATGGTTGACATTTTGCATAAGCAGAAGTAGATCGGAGGTTTGTCCGCTTGAAAGCAAGTTTGGTGTCTCCAGTATTCTTTATTCCTTATATACTTGGGCGTGGCTGCGTTACTAAAAGTTACTTGTTTTTGATTCTTGACTGACTAGAAGATTCAGGTTGACACGTAGTTGATCTATAGTCTAGTAGAGTTCGTGTAATTTGGGCCATCTGGTATACGAGTTTGGTGTCTTGGTAGTCAAATCTCGTCTGCCGGTTTGATTCAGATACATGACTTACTGATATCTTTTCAAGCATTTGAACATGTTACTTTACTGGCTTGTCTTGAAAGTGCAGAATCCTGGCGTTGACTTTGTCTTGAAGAAGCAATTCTGGACATACTCATTGAACTAGGTGACAAGCAACATACGTTGATCTTTTCCGGTATAATGTCTACAGAGAGCAGCTTGGACATGGATATAGAAATGCATGTGGCAACTAATACAATAAGTCATGCAAAGGCCAAGGACAGACCTAGAAAGAGCAAAGAAGATGAGAAAACTAATACAGTTCCATTCCACAAGCTGTTCTTGTTTTCAGACTTCACCGACATCGTTTTGATGCTTGTTGGTACGTGGGTGCTGTTGGCAATGGCTTAGGTATGCCCCTCATGGCGGTACTTTTTGGGCAATTGATTGATTCATTCGGAACTAACCAGCACAACACAAATGTGGTGCATCATGTTTCCAAGGTAACAATCTGTGAAGCACAATGTTCATTTTCTGAGGCTAGACGCTAGAGTTCTAGTCATCAGAGTACATTACATGAATCAATTATTAATAAAAGCATAAAAAATAGGTGGCGCATTATTTATTCCGGGTATTGTCACTCATAAGGAACAGGTCTTTCCTTCTGACTGATATGTTACGCTCATAATCTGTAAATTCAGATATCTCTGAAGTTTATCTACCTGGCAGCATTTACTGGTATGAAGGCATTTCTTCGTAAGTATATCTCTCGTCCAATCAAAATCTTGGAGTTTTGTTAGAAAGTGAAAATGAACAGGGGAATTGCTTGTTTTGTCAGAGGTTACCTTCTGGATGGTCACGGGAGAGAGACAGGCTGCTTGGATAAGGACATTGTATCTGCGGGCGATACTGAGACAGGACATTGCCTTCTTCGATAAGGAAACAAACAAGGGAGAGGTTGTGGGAAGAATGTCTGGTGATACCATTCTTATACAAGATGCCATGGGTGAGAAGGTAACGCTTCAGCTTGAAAGCCAGACACTAGTGGAGAAGGAAGCACAGAAAATTTTCCTGCTACCCAGGAAGTGATGGTGCTTTATTTTATTAAATCTCTTTGATTTCTGCAGGTTGGAAAATTCATACAGCTCATGTCGACGTTCTTTGGAGGATTCGTTGTCGCATTTATTAAAGGGTGGCTACTTGCTTTGGTCATGTTATCATCCATTCCTCGCCTTGTGGTTTCTGGTGGTCTCGTGTCCCTGATCATAGCCAAGATGGCATCACGGGGACAAAGTGCTTATGCAAAAGCGGCAAATGTTGTTGAACAAACAATTGGGTCAATTAGAACTGTAAGTCAATAAAATACAAAAACCTGTTGATTTACAATTTTGACTCTGAGATGATGGCTCTCTCTTGGTGCAATTAGGTAGCATCATTTACTGGGGAAAAGCTTGCGATAGCAAATTACAATGAGTTCCTTGAGGACGCATACAAGTCGGGAGTTCGCGAAGGCATGGCTGCTGGATTAGGTCTTGGTACAGTCTTGTTGATTGTCTTCTTCAGTTACGCATTCGCAATATGGTTTGGAGGAAAGATTCTGGAAAAAGGATATACCGGGGGCGAAGTACTTAATGTCATCATGGCTGTCTTAGCTGGTTCAATGTTAGTTGCACTTTTGACTTCATTCAACTTTTTATAAGGATACAAGTTATTTCTTGGAAGGAAATTCTAATTATTGATTATTTTGACAATGCAAGCGATAGGATATTTACTTGCGGGAGGGCTACACAATTGTACAAAGCTTTATTATGTCTATGCTACAGCAGACTCATAATAAATGAATTGATTTGGTTAACTTCTCAGGTCCTTAGGACAGGCTTCTCCATGCATGGCCACATTTGCCACTGGTCAAGCCGCAGCATTTAAGATGATTGAGACCATCAACAGGAAGCCCGATATTGTTTCTTGTGACCCCCGTGGCCAAACCTTGGATGGAATTCGTGGAGACATGGAACTTAAGGATGTTTACTTCAGCTACCCAGCCAGACCTGATGAGCTGATATTCAACGGATTCTCTCTTAACATACCGAGCGGGATGACTGCAGCCTTGGTTGGACAAAGTGGAAGCGGAAAGTCCACCATGATCAGTCTGATAGAGAGGTTCTATGATCCACAAGCAGGTGAAGTGCTCATCGATAGCGTAAATCTGAAGGAGTTTCAGCTCAAATGGATACGGAGTAAGATTGGCCTTGTGAGCCAGGAACCAGTGTTGTTTGCATCAGGCATCAAGGATAATATTTTGTATGGAAAAGAAAATGCGACCATCGAAGAGATAAGAGCTGCTTCTGAACTAGCCAATGCTGCTAAATTCATTGATAAATTGCCCAAGGTCTAGAGATGTTTAGGTTGATCATTTTACCTCTAAGCTAAGTGAGATTAATAAAATTGTGAGTCTAAACTTTTTTGCATCTTTGCATCGAGGGTCTGGACACAATGGTCGGTGAACACGGTACTCAGCTCTCTGGAGGACAGAGGCAAAGAGTAGCCATTGCCAGAGCAATTATAAAAGATCCTAGGATATTGCTTTTGGAAGCGGCCACGAGCGCGCTCGATGCAGAATCAGAAACGATAGTACAAGAGGCCTTGGACAGGATAATGGCTAATCGAACCGCTGTCGTTGTAGCACACCGTTTGAGCACCATCAGGAACGTTGATATGATTGCTGTCATTCATCGAGGAAAGATAGTGGAGAGAGGTACTAAAGCTTGACTTCTTAGCCACAACATTTTGCAAATGAAAGCCAATCCTACCTAGTTGACCTGACATGAATATCCTCTATAAAGCTCATAATACTACGGAGCAGCTAATTTTTTTGCAAATTTGATCAGGTACACACTTGGAACTTGTAGAAGATCCCAATGGAGCATATGGTCAGCTGATACGCCTCCAGCAAGTAAGCATGGAGCAAGACAAAGCAACAGATTACCCAAACGAATCATAAAATCTCCTTGACAGTGGTCAATCGAGTCCAAGAATGTCCTTGAGGTCTGGAAGTCAGGGATCATCAGGTGTGGGAAATAGCAGCAGCCACTTCAGTCTGCCCACCGGATTAAATGTCCCCGATGGTACACCTGCAAGTCCACAGACCTCTTCCTTGGAGAAAACAGAAACAGCTGCAGAAGTTTCTATTCATTGGCTCGCATATCTTAATAAGCCAGAAGTTCCCGTGCTACTAATAGTATCTATATTTGCAATCATTGCTGGTGTGGTACTCCCCATTTTTGGCATATTATTATCTATTGTGATCAAGACATTTTATGAAGCGCCTCATAAACTAAGGAAAGATTCAAAGTTTTGGGCATTGATGTTCATGACTCTTGGCCTGGTATCATTAATAGCATATCCAGCAAGGACGTACTTCTTCTCAATAGCAGGTTGCAGATTAATCCAGCGGATAAGATCAATGTGCTTTGAGAAGGTGGTGCACATGGAGGTGGGTTGGTTTGATGAACCGGAGCACTCCAGCGGTGTCATTGGTGCGAGACTATCAGCAGATGCAGCGACAGTGCGGGCCCTAGTTGGGGATGCGTTATCCCAGCTCGTTCAAAACAGCGCATCTGCAGTTGCTGGTTTAGTCATCGCTTTTGCGACTAGCTGGCAATTGGCGCTCATTGTCCTTGTGTTGCTCCCTCTGATATTTGTTAACAGATATGTCCAAGTAAAATTCATGAAAGGGTTCAGCGCAGATGCCATGGTACGCATTCCATAATTGGCCATTTGTGGTCTTAAAAATTAATGCATGTCTAGTCACTGTCCACTTGAGTGTTCACGAGAGCCAACAACTGAAAATTGACCTAAATATTGGGTGAATTGGATCGATTTTAGATATTAACGATGTTAATCAAAGTCTCTCTGTTCATAGATAATGTACAAGGAAGCTACTCAAGTAGCTGCTGATGCAGTTGGAAGCATCAGGACAGTTGCTTCTTTTTGTTCTGAAGAAAAAATCTTGAAACTGTATGCTAAGAAATGCGAAGGGCCAATGAACGCAGGATTTAGACAAGGGTTGATTAGTGGAGTCGGGTTTGGCCTATCTTTCTTCTCACTTTTTTGGTCTACGGTACCTGTTTCTATGCTGGAGCTCGACTTGTCCAGGATGGCAAGACAACATTTTCAGAAGTTTTCCGCGTAAGTATATCTTTTCCAGTTTTGTCGGTTTCCCTTAAACACTAATGAGTTCATTGCGCTGAAGACGACTATTTTAATTTCTATACATCATTTTATGGTTTGCCTATTTTGTGCTTTGGAGGTATTTCTTGCCCTGACAAATGCGGCCATTGCAATTACCCAGTCAAGTTCCCTCGTTCAGGACTCCACCAAAGCCAGGAGCGCAACTGCCTCAGTTTTTGAAATCATCGACAGAGAATCGAAATTAGACCTGAGTGGTGAGTCCGGAGAAACACTAGAAAATGTGAAGGGAGAAATAGAGCTTCATCACATCAGCTTCCAGTATCCTTCTCGCCCGGATATACAAATTTTCAAAGATCTTAGCTTGACCATACATTCTGGAAAGGTAATGCTTTATGATAACGCTTCCAATTTTTCTTTCAAAGATCTTTTTCTATTCTTCGCTGAGTTCCAGCCAATTGGGATGCAGTAAACACATGCTGATATAAAAACATGCACATATGGACTGTGATTTTTGCTTTTTCAGACTGTTGCTTTAGTAGGAGAGAGCGGGAGTGGCAAATCGACCGTAATAGCTCTGTTGCAACGGTTTTATGACCCCGATTCTGGTCACATTACCCTTGATGGGATCGAAATTCAGAAGTTACGGTTAAAGTGGTTTAGGCAGCAGATGAGCCTTGTGAGCCAGGAGCCGGTTCTGTTCAGTGACACCATCCGTGCCAACATAGCCTATGGAAAGGATGGAGGGGCAACGGAAGCAGAGATATTGACCGCATCAGAGTTGGCAAATGCCCATAAATTTATCAGTTGTCTGCAACAGGCAAGTTTATCTCATCCCTAATACAAGATGGACAAAATGCAAGTTAAGCGAGCAATAAGTATGCAAGTTTCCTGAAAATCATAGTTATTGATATCACAATGACTATGCAGGGTTATGACACATTAGTCGGCGAACGTGGAGTGCAGTTATCCGGTGGGCAGAAGCAGTGGGTGGCCATTGCACGTGCTATAGTGAAGGATCCAAAGATACTTCTTCTCGACGAGGCTACTAGTGCATTGGATGCTGAATCTGAAAGAGTTGTTCAAGATGCATTAGAAAAAGTCATGGTCAATAGAACAACGGTTATAGTGGCCCATAGATTATCCACAATAAAAAACGCAGACGTGATTGCAGTGGTAAAAAATGGAGTAATCGTCGAGAAAGGAAAGCACGACTCTCTGATTAATATCAAAGACGGTTTCTACACGTCCTTGGTTTCTCTTCACGTAAGCGCAGCAACATCCTAATTGTGTTTTGTACAAGCTATTTTGGTTATGCCCTGCTTTCCCATGTAAAAGGTGGAAATATTAGTTTTTTTTGTAGCATTGTTCATATATTTCTCTTATGTAAATCACCTGCAAGGTGATGAGAAAGAAAGGCAAAAGTGCATCGAAAACACAAGGGGCAAATGGAAACTATAAAAATAAGTATATTCGTGACAGCATAATTGTGTTATATGTCCTGTCTAAGTGGAAAAGAATTGTAAGAATATGTTCAGGAATGTCAAAACTGCAATGAATATGTTTTTTTGGGTTCAGCAAATAAAAGGAGTGGATTTAAATTTCCTGTAGTTATCTATATTGGGTGAAGGCTTCAATTTGATGGTTTTTGTGGTGGGCATCTCTAGCTTTCAAGAATGAAGGAACAAATAAAAGATATATCCAAGAATAGGACTAAACTAAAGTAAGGAGGAAAGTTAATATTACTGTCTTTTAGTTTTCAAAATAGGATTGCAAAAAGTTTCCTAGAATGTGAATTATACGATCTAGCTGATATGATATGCAGAGATCACATTAAGAAGGTGTTATGCCTTTACGTTGATGCTTTCGAGCGAAAAGAAAATAAAGAAGGTCAAAGTTATGCTGCCTGAGTTTCTTAGAGAAGAGAGCAACTTTTTGTACTAAACTAAACTGTTAACGGCAAAATAACATGTTAATATTTTTATTTTTGAGATAGAGAAGTACTTATAGGCTTAACCCTAAGCCTAGTACAATTACAATAATAACCTCAACTTGCTATCCAACACTCCCCCTCTAGTTAGAGCGTACAATAATAACCTCAACTTGCTATCCAACACTCATAACTTATGACAAATATATGTAACTCGTCCACTTCGAAGGGACTTTGTGAAAATGTCTGCTAATTGTTCTTCAGAACGTGTATGTATCATCCGTATGTCTCCACAGTTCACCTTTCTCGAGCAAAGTGACAATCCACCTCTATATGCTTCGTTCGCTCGTGAAACACTAGATTGCTAGCAATATGGCATATGGATTATCACAACAAAGAGTAGACGATCCGGTCATAGGCAGTCCAATTTCAGCTAACAACATACAAACCCATTGAAGTTCACTTGTAATATTAGCCATAGCACGATACTTGACTTCGGCACTAGATCGGGAATGACAGACTGCTTTTTACTTTTCCACGATACAAGATTACCACCAAGAAATACACAATATCCCGAAGTAGACCGGTGATCCATAGGACAACTAGCCCAATTTGCATTAGAATATCATGTTGCCTCCAAAGATTCAAGGTTAGAATAACTAGCTGTACGAAGATGACCCTGATTATGGAACACAAGTCCTTGACCTAGAGCTTCCTTCCAATATCAAACAATTTGCAGTGCAGCTTGCCAATGAGTAGTACGAGGAGAGCTCATAAATTAACTCACCACACTAACAGAAAATGAAATATCTAGACGAGTAATTGTAAGATAATTTAACTTCCCTACTAATCGACAATACTTTTCTAGATCATGAAGAAGTTCTCCATTTTCATTATCAAGCCTCACTCCTGGATCCATAGGTGTGTCACCAAGCTTAGCATCATGTAAGCCAACCTCTTTAAGAATGTCAAGAGTATACTTCCGTTGGGAGAGAGTAATGCTGCCATTAGCATAGGCAACTTCGATGCCAAGAAAATATCGAAGACGACCTAGGTTTTTAGTGTTAAACTCCTTTTGAAGAAATTGCTTGAGTTGTTTTATGCTTTCAACATCGCTTCCTGTGACAATGATATCATCATCATAAACAACAAGGATAACACACCCTTTTGAAGACGACATACTAAATGCCGAGTGATCCACACTGCACCGATGCATGCCAAAATTGATAACCGAATCACTAAAGCGGCCAAACCAAGCACGAGAAGATTGCTTAAGTCCATAAAGAGCTTTGCGCAACTAGCACACTTTCTTCCCTTGAGCAACAAACTCGGGTGGTTGCTCCATATATACTTCCTCATGAAGATCACCATGAAGGAATGCATTTTTGACATCAAGTTGATGAAGAGTCCACTAAGATGAAATAACGATACGAACAGAAGGAATTTTGGCTACCGGAGAAAAAGTTTTATCATAGTCAATGCCATAAGTTTGAGTGTAGCCTTTCGCCACAAGACACGCTTTTAAGCGCTTAACTAAACCATCTGAATAATGTTTAACAACAAAGACCCAACGACAACCTACCAATTATTTATCAGCCGGCAATGGAACTAGCTCCCAAGTGTTATTATGATGCAACGCATCCATCTCTTCCTCCATAGCACGAGCCCAACTTGGACGGGCCAAAGCCTCCTACACACTACTTAGCACAAACACAGATGCAAGGGATGACACAAAGATAGACATTTGAGGACTTAAGTTATGATAAGACACAAAATTAGAAAGAGGATACCGAGATCGAGTACGATGAGCAATAGGAGAACTTTCAAGAGATGATAGAAGAGAATCAGAAGCCTGGACAAGAGGTGGTGATGGTGAAACGCTCGCTGGTGGAGATTTATGGCCCTAAACAGGGCGAGGACCACATGTATAGACTTGGAGATGAGTCAATGCTGTTGACCCTAAATCCTGTGGAACATCATTAGAATGAACAGGCGATGGCTCCGGTTGAGATATAGGTGCTGAACGCTGTAGAAGATCCATGGTTAATGGTGCTTTTGGACAAACATCCCCAAAATATGCTTGATCCTCAAAGAAAGTCACATCAGCAGAAATATACTCTCGACGACCAGTAGGACTATAGCAGACATAACCTTTTTGGGTACAAGAATACCCACAAATATACATTTTTCAGCACGAGGTGATAATTTGTCCAACCCAGGAGACAAAGAATGGACAAAACAGACACATCCAAAAATACGAGGACGTGCATACCACAAAGGATGATTAGGATGAAGAAGAGCATATGGAATAGCTCCTTTCAACACAGATGATGGAAGACGATTAAAGCTCTCATACCATGTTAATAGCAAAAGAACACGTTAATGTTTTTATTTCTGAGATAGAGAAGTACTTATAGGCTCAACCCTAAGCCTAGTACAATTACAATAATAACCTCATCTTGCTATCCAACATTTACTAACCTATCTTATTCGTAATAACGCCTTTAACAAAACTGGTGCATACATGGTTCGGTGTGTGGTTGCTTCTGGGGATCGCATTAAAAGGATGATATAATGCTGTTGGAAGAAACACCTCACGATTACTGGGATTTGTTGATTATTTTAATCGTTCTCTTCTTTGTATAAAGCTTAGAGTTGTTACTAGCAATGCATGTAATCTTCATATTCTTATCTTATATTTGGAGGTTGTAAACATATTTTACATAAAGCCAAGTGTCCTCAGATTGAGAGCAAGTTGGCTATTCATTTCAAAGTCACTCTTAGACACTCATATGGTACCAGAGCTTTAGGAAGGAAAAGTCCATTTCTCTGAAATCTGTCTATCTGCAATGGCAAGCTCAACCTCTAATAAGTACCCTTACTTAAAAAAATTTTAGGACGTATTAAAAAAAATTTGACTTTGGAAGACTCAACTTATGGGCTCATTGAAAGCCCTCAGGATATGCTGGGATTTAGCACTGGAGATTATCCTGCACCGGTTCATGAAAATGAAGTCCCAAATGCTGAAGTTGTGCACAGGAAAAAGTTAATTGCCAATCAAGAGTACAATGCATGGAAACGGTCTAATTGTCTCCTGCGTGGTTGGATCACGGGAACATCGTCAGGAGGTGTTCTTGGCATGGTTGCCGGGCTTGAGACTGCTGCTGAACTATAGAATACCTTAATCAACTCTTTTGCAAGAGAATCTCAAGAACGTGAATATTATCAAATCGACAACCTCAATATGCACAAGAAAGGCACTTACACTATGAATGAATATATCAGCATTTCAAGGGCATTTGTGACGATCTTGGTGCTGTTGAAAAGCGTGAGTGACAGCTCCAAAATTTTCTTGCTTCTGCGAGGCTTATGGAGTATGAATCCTTTGTTACCTCTATGCTAAAACCTCCAAAAAATCTTTTTATTTACAACTGATTATCCCCATCTTTTTGAATTCTCATCCACCGGGCTTGTGATAACGGACACGGAAACTAAGTTGCAACCGGGGGGGGGGGGGGGGGGGGGGGGGGTTGGGCGTGGGGTTGCAGACTTGTAGTCCTTCAGGCCAATGACAGGGAAGCTTTATTTTCCAAAAGATTTCGGCCAACAAGCAGAGGAGTTTGGCATCAACTGCTTGGGCACCTCATGATCAGATTTTAGAATTCCTGAAGAACGATACATTAATAGTCAGTAATGGGAATACAGAGGAAGCATCTGTAGTAGTTGCCAAATGGCCAAGTCTTGTCATTTGCCCTTTATCTTGACCAAGGAATTTAGCAATGAGCCTTTTGCTAAATCCACTGATATGTCTGGGGATGATCACCAGTGCTTTCCAATAAGAAAGTCAAGTATTATCTAATTTCATTGACTGATTGCACTGATTGCATCATATTCGCTTGGGTTTTTCCCTTGCAGCGAAAGTCTGACTTTATTGCGCTTCATTGCTTCGATAAATTCATTCAAAAGTCAATTTGAAAAAGCAATTAAAGTTTCTCAGTCAGATGAAGGAAGCTAAGAAATGAGTTTAAAACTCGTTTTAGAGATGTCATTCAACACATGAAAGCTTGTCTAAAAACGCCTGAATAGAAAGGTTTAGCAGAGCGTAAACGTTGATACATTAAAGAACCTGGATTAAGTATGATGTTTCAAACTTCTGTCGTAAGCACTTTCGGGTTGAGGCATTTGCTATTGCAGTGTGGTTGATCGAATACCTTCACGGGCATTAGATATGGCGTCACCTTTTGAGAAGCTCTTCAACCAATGACCAGATTATGGTTCGCTTCGAGTTTTTGGCTATAATCACTATCCATATTTGATGGACCATTTCAAAACAAAGCTGAATCCACAGCCATTGCCTTGTGCTTTTTATGGGCTAGAGGCGTAAGTATATGGGTAGTAGGTGTTTCTATCCTCCCACCGGACGAGTCTATATAGCTCGGCCTGTGTTGTTTGATGAAATGACAATTTATTTTTGAGGATCCTGGAAATTTATGTGCTTCTGTATTAAACGTTAACGATATCTCTACTTTTTCAAATTGCTTTGCGGACCAAATAAACTGTCAACACCACATGAGGATTAATTGCTTGATGCTACACAAATTACTCAAACGCATAATAATTCCATGTGGTGTTGATCAATCTGGTGAATCATTGAATAACTCAGCATGTGCAACATCCTCTTCCATCAAGACACCAGCTCGTGAAGCACTTTCTTTAATCCAAAATCTAGACATTATTTGTCCTATAGCTCTAAGTGCTAATCCTGTTAGGATTAGGCACACAAACGTAGCAAAATAAAGAATAAAAACAAAAAAGAGAAATTGAGATACAAACCTGTGTCTTGATACACTCTTAAACAGGGCTGCATCTTAAACAGAGGCTACATCCAACATACTTATTACATCCCACCTCTCTATTACAACTATCAATTAAAAGAGAAAAAAAAATTTATATATAGGCGACACAAGAAAGCCCTAGGAGCCGAGAAAAACCTAGACCACTCAGTAATTATTCATGGGCTCTAGCCCAAACTATTAATAAAGTACATGCCCAAACTATAAAAGCCATCTGGTGTCATGGTGTTGCTGCCCAGCGACCCCTCGAACCCCGGCCTACTCATTGGAGAGTGAGACCCTCGTACCTTCTTGTCGATGGGGTGTATGAACCACATCCCAACATATCCTTGTGATTCCATGGCCAAATCTCTACATGACATTAACATGAGATACAACTTCGTCTACTATTGTGATTCCATCTTTTTCTCATGCTATTGAATGTGAGCATCATACTTCTTTTCAAGACAGAGGAATCAACGACATCCTTTCTTCACGTGGTTATCTAATTGAAAAATGGGATTATTATGTATGATGGAATCGTCATAGATTCCCCGTAGGATCCCCCAAGGACACCTTCGGGTTACTCGCCAATGAGGTATTTCTGAGCCAAATTCTTTGAAGTCAGCACTTAAAACATTCGGGTTGGCTGTCGGCAATCAAAGAAGAAACTAACGCCATTGTACCAAAATGATACTTTAGAATTAGTTTCAGGAACAGCTCATATGATTGTTGTCAGGAGAAGTGAGCAATCGAGTAGGTATAATGCAGGAGCTGAACCGAACCAAGCCGGTTTACATGGGAACGGATTTGGTCCCAGGAAAAAAATTGAGGAACCCGTCTTGACTGATTCAGTTTCCAATTTTATGCCACGACCCAGGCGCCTGTTCTACCTGAGAATCTGGCTTGCCGTGTTCCTAGGTTGAGGCTGAATTCTCTGGTAGAACCACTTCAAAACCAAATCCTAAGTCAAGTCTCTAAAGTTTCTTAGATCCGGGGTGAAGAGGTGAATGTGTGAAAGATGAAATGGACCGTAGAGATTGGACCCTTGTCCAAACACAGCCAACTTGCTCATTCTTATTTTCTTCTTCATTTCGAACTCTTTCCATTTGAACTTAAAGGGAGACATTCTTTAGCCACTCCGCGAAGCAACGAAAGATCATTAGAGCTTAACTTACCATGGAAGAAATATATGAACGTAATATACATAGCCAGCTCTCGATCCTTTCGGAAAAACATGAAAGAGAGATGGCTATCTGTATTATGTTCATATTATTTCTACATATTTATAGATTTGGAAGGCACAAAACAGAGATGTATCATAATAGGTAAAAATTGTTTTAACGCCAATCAACTATTTTTGACAATTTAAATTTTGGATCTGATGGAAAATAAAGTCAGTATTTAACTTAGCAATTAAGTAGATGTTATTTCTGCTGAGGGGGCAACTACTTTTATGGGCAAGCGCACGAAACTTATTCTTGCAACAAAGAGGAGACCATTCTAGTTATACAGTCCTAAGTTACACTTTTAAAAGCAAGACTTGAAAGAGACTGTCGGATGCGATGCAATTAAATAGATTTAGATATGTTATTGCAACTAAAGACTCGACGAAAGTTTATCTTTCTTCGTTCATTAATAATTTTTTCAAGTAATAACTTTCTCTTTCTTGTGAAAAAAGAAACCTCACACGCAACATGCTTTACCTTTTTTTGAGATAATTACCCAATTAGTCACAAATATGTTGTATATATGTTAATTCAGCTTTAAACATTCTAATTTTGTTAATATATATAATCTTACACCTTTACACGAAATTTCAATACCGTCCCTCTATAATCCTAAACCTCTATGCTATATCAGCAAAATTATAAAGTTTAGGATTGAATTGACATTTGTACAATGAATTTAGGACTGCATCGGTAAAATTTTGCATTTTCTCTCACCTTTTCCTTTTTCTTTTTTTCGTTACGGTGATTCTTTATTTCCCGATTCTTTCTGCCGGCTTTTACGCCATAATAATCCTCTTTGGCACCCTACCATCACCATCACCATCACCATCATGGGTTCACGTTTAAAAGATTTTATCAATTTCATTTAAGCATAAAATCATTGTAACTAATGTAACCAAACAATTACCTAAAAAGTCTTAAATCTATTATATTTGTGCCAATTTATTTTTGAACATCTCAATTATGCCAGTTGAGTCCTAAATATTTGCACATTTTACCAATTAAATCCATCCGTCCAATTGTGGTCGAAAATCATTGATATAAACCTTGGCCATTCTACATGACATAACCAGTGCTAGCGTGGACATTTTAAAATAGTATTTCAATAATTATTGAAGTCTTTTTCTAAATTTTTAGCTTTTTTTTCTTTCCTTTCCTTTACCTCTTTTTTGGATTGAAGGTTGGCAAGGGTCATTAGCTGACCCTCGCTGGTCACAGGCAAGGGTCGATGACCCTCACCAGCATGCCCTTGCCCGATACCCTCACTATGGCCGGTGAGGGCCTAGGTGAGGGCTGCCACACCTTTGCTGGCCAAAGCGGGGGCACCTAGCCCTTGTCCAGATTGAGCGATGGCCAGGACGCCCTCACCAACCACAGGCAAGGCCATGACGCCTACATCAAGGGAGAGCATCTCGACCTCCCACCCAGCCTATGGCTAGTGAGAGTTTTCCAACAACCCTTGATTGCCTTCGGTCCAAAAAAAAGCTAAACAAAAGAAAAGAAAAAAATTATAAAAAAAAATTCAAAATATCATTAAATGTCAACGTCAATGCTCGCCGTGTCAAGTCAGATAGTTAACATCCACGTCAAAAATTTTCGACCAAAATTGATTGAATGAACTCAATTGGCAAAATGTGAAAATGCTTAACACTCAATTGGCACAATTAAAAGGTTTATGTTTGAATTGACACAAGTAGAATATGCATAGGACTATTTCAGTAATTTCCCCGTAACATAACCAATCATCACGTAAAATTCTAATACTATAGTCCCTCCTCACGTTAATCGCTCGCCTTCCATTAATCAACGCCTGTTAGAGGCTAAGTTAGCTGGTCAAGATTAATAGAGAACAGATAGTCAAGATTCACCCAGCTTTGGCCTCACACCATTCAAATATCGAGAATTGTTTTTGCCAGTACGATGAATCATTTGGTTGTATATTGGGTAAAGTCAAATCCTCCAATGTTCTTGGTCTTTTTAAAAGGCTTTGTCGGCCTTTACACATCTTGATGCTCGAAAGGAAGACGCAAAAGACAAGCAACTAGAAAGTACCATTATATTATTATGATTCTCATCGACGCAAAAGACAAGCAACTAGAAAGTACCATTATATTATTATGATTCTCATCAACAAAAGCGCTGCACCTGCTATTTATATAAACAAAAAATATACAAAACTATTATGGTTGACAAAAGAGAGTCCAGTGATTGTGACCGCAAAATAGGGGTGTGAAACGAGAACCACCCGGACCGGGACCGGACCGGACCGGGACCGGACCGGACCGGGACCGGACCGGACCGGGATCGGACCGGACCGGTCAGTTCTGGGCGGGCCTAGGGGGTGTTGGTCCGGTCCCCGGTTCCCATTTTTGGAACCGGTGGACGGTCGGTTCGGTTCCCGGTTCCATGGTGAGAACCAGACCGATCGGACCAATCATTTATGCATATTTTTTAAAAATTAGCTAGTTAATTTTTTAATCTTTTCAGGGAATTTATTTATTATTACTGACTTGCCAATTTTGTGAGCCATCAAGCTACTGCGAATGGGTTGACTTTTTTATTTTTTTTAAAATTTCTAAACAGTTACTTTACTTTCCCAATTTTCTGCCTTCTACTTACTTTCCCAATTCTTCCTCTCGGTAACCCTAACCAGTAACCACAGTAACTCGAGCAAAGCCAAGCCTTCCCGCGTCCAAGCCTTCCCAGTTTCCCTTTTACCGCCTCGCTTCACGCCTTGCTCCGAGCAAATCGCTCGACGTCAGACGCCTTTCCCTCTTGTAGCCTCGCCTCTCGCCTCACTCGACGTCCTCTCACGGCCTCGCCTCACGCCTCGTGGCCTCACCTCATACCTTGCTCTGAGCGAGTCGCTCGACGTCGATCGCCTTTTCCTCTTGCAGCCTCGCCTCTCGCCTTGCTCGACGTCCTCTCGCAGCCTCGCCTTAGGTCTCCCTTTCCGCCTCGCGGCCTCGCCTTCCGTCTCGCGGCCTCGCCTCACGCCTCACGGCCTCGCCTCAAAGTTCCGCCAAATTCAACAAAGTGTTGAACTTCAACACTTAAATAAATGTAATTTTTGACTTCCAATGGATAGTATTGAACAATGGCAGAAGTGTGTATTGAACTTTTGTTGATATAGGGTTCTACTCTTTTTTTGGGGGGGAAAAACCACAAAAAACTCCAAACTTTACCCCATGTGACACATTTACCCCGAACTTTTTTTTGTGACACAAAAACCCCAAACTTTGCTATTTGTGATACATTTACCCCAATATACTGCAACCTAGGGTATTTTAGTCTTTTTTCCTTTTTCTATTTTTTTCTATTTTTTTTTATTTTTTCCTGTGAGGCTGCCCTCGCCAGCGAGGTCTCCGTTGACCTCACCGGCGCCTTGCCCGACGCCGGCGAGGCTCACCCTTGCCTAGATCTGGCGAGGGCGAGCCTCACCGGCGTCGGGCGAGGCTCGCTGGAAACCTCGCCGACAAGGTCGCCGGAGACCTCGCCGGTGAGGACAGCCCCGCCGGAAAAAAAAAACAGAAAAAAAATAGAAAAAGGAAAAAAGACTAAAATACCCTAGGCTACAGTATATTTGGGTAAGTGTGTCACAAATAGCAAAGTTTGGGGTTTTTTGTGTCACAAAAAAAGTTCGGGGCAAATGTGTCACGGGGGGTAAAGTTTGGGGTTTTTGGTAGTTTTTTCCCTTTTTTTTTTGCCTCTCTAATAACACGTTTTTAAATTAGGGGATGTATATTTTTGGAAGCCCACATGGGACATATATTTTTTTTTTACAAGTATTTGATTCATTTGAACCGGTCCCCGGTTCCAAGACTAGTCGGTCCGGTCCACGGTCCCAAAAATTGGGAACCAGTCCTCTCGGTCCGGTTCTCGGTTCTTGGATGGGACCGGATCGGACCGAAAATCGATCACCCCTACCACAAAACGACTGATCAAATCTTTCGGATATAAGGCTTAACAATGCTCGACCCTCAAAGCATTTTCAGTGGGCTTGTAATGTAGTAGTCGTTGAATTGCAATTCTCAAAGCATTGGATGAAGTAGGGGCCGATTTCTCAGCTACTGCATGGATTAAAAGCTACCCTTTTGAGCTCTTTTGTGAGTAAAGGTATCACACTGAATAATTTTTTACGTACTTTTTCCTGCTATGTGTCTTTGCCGTGGAAAGACAATGGCATCTTGGGTTTGGTTTATTTCAGTCTGATGATGTTCTTTATGGCGTTAAACAATGGGGGTAATGATGGTCGATCAGATCAAACCCTCCGCAATTGACCATTATGGTTTGTTTTGGCGTTTTATGACATGTATAAGATCAGAGAGTTAGTGATTCTTGATAAATTATATTTTACATCGTCTTGTTTTGTAATGTTTGTTGAAGTAACATTTCTTGCATTTCGAGTTTGGTTAAAGGCATTTACATGTGAAAAGGGGGAGTAGTACTATAAGAAGGAAGATAAAGAAACCACTCTGAATTAGTTGGTGATCCTTTTTTAGCTTCTGGGTAAAAACGAAGAAGAAATTACCATGATTTTCTTCCTCCTTTTTGTCAACGGCTGTTTGGCCGGCTGGCTTTCCTGGTTGACAGTTTTGCATAAGAAGAAGCAGATCAGAGGTTTGTATGCTCAAATGGAAGGAAATTTCGTGTCTCCAGGATTCTTTAGTTCTTATTTACTTGGATGTCACTGCGGTACTAAAAGATGCTTCTTTTCGATTGTTGACTGACTATACCATTCAAATTGACTTCGTTGGATCAATAGTCTAGTAGAGTTCATGTAATTTGGCCAATCTGGTATATTAGTTTTGTGTTTTGGTTCTCAGATCTCGTCTGGCAGTTTAATTTAGAGACATGACTTATGTATATCTTTTAAAGCATTCAAATGTTCTACTTTTCTGGCTTGTCTTGTAAAGTATTGATTCCGGTAGTTGACTTTGCTCTACAGATGTAAAATAGTTTCTGGATGTACTCGATGAACTAGTTGATGGGCAATATATGGTGATCTTCCGTTTGGTATGATGTCTATACAGAGCAGCTTGAACGTGAAGATAGAAATGCATGTAGCTACAAATTCGACGAGTCAGGCAGAGGCCAAGGACAGGCCTGAAAAGAGCAAAGACAATGAGAAAACCAATTCAGTTCTGTTTTACAAGCTGTTCTTGTTTGCAGATTTCACCGACTTCTTTTTTATGCTTGTGGATACAATGGGTGCTGTTTGCAGTGGCTTAGGTTTGCCCCTCATGACAGTGCTTATTGGGCAATTGATTGGTTCATTCGGAACTAACCAGCACAACAAAAATGTGGTGCATCTTGTTTCGAAGGTAACAACTTTTGAAGTATAATGTTCATTTTCTGAGGCTAGACGCTAGAGTTCAAGTCATCAAAGTACTTAACATGAATTAGTTATTCATAAAAGCATGAAAAACAGGTACCAGGTTATCTATTCTAGATGTCGTTTCTCATCAGGAGCAGTCTATCCTCGTAACTGATATGCTGCTCTCATAACTCTGCAAATTCAGATATCTCTGAAGTTTATATACCTGGCAGTGTTCGCTGGTGTGACAGCATTTCTTCCTAAGTATATCTCTCCCTAAAGTTGAAAAATCCTGGAGTTTTCATCAGCAAGTGAGAATGAACTGTGGAATTGCTTGTGTTGTCAGAGGTGACTTTCTGGATGGTCACGGGAGAGAGACAGGCCGCTCGGATAAGGGTATTGTATCTGCGGACAATACTAAGACAGGACATTGGCTTTTTCAATAAGGAAACAACCACAGGAGAGGTTGTGGGAAGAATGTCTGGTGATACCATTCTTATACAAGATGCCAAGGGTGAGAAGGTAACATTTCGATTTGAAAGCAGAACTAGCGGAGAAGGAAGCACAGAAAATTTTTATGCTACACAGGGAGGGATGGTGTTTTATATCATTACATCTCTGTGATTTCTGCAGGTAGGAAAGTTCATACAGCTCATGTCAACATTCATCGGAGGATTTATCATTGCATTTACTAAAGGGTGGCTACTTACTTTGGTCACGTTGTCAATTATTCCTCCCCTTGTGGTTTCTGGTGCCCTCATGTCCCTGATCATAGGCAAGATGGCATCACAGGGACAAAGCGCTTACGCGAAAGCAGCGGATGTTGTTGAACAAACAATTGGGTCAATTAGAACCGTGAGTCCATCGAATATATAGAACCTTTAAAAACATAATTTTGACTCTGAGATGATGGCTGTTACTTGGTGGAATTAGCTAGCATCATTTACTGGGGAGAAGCTGGCTATAGCAACTTAAAACGAGTTCCTTGTGGATGCATACAAATTGGGAGTTTGCAAGGGCATGGCTGCTGGATTAGGTCTTGGTACAGGCTTTTTTATTATCTTCTACAGTTTTGCACTGGCAACATGGTTCGGAGGAAAGATGATTCTGGAAAAAGGATATGCCGGGGGTCAAGTACTTAATGTCCTTGTCGCTGTCTTAACTGATTCAATGTCAGTTGCACTTCAGACTTCATTCAACTTTGAATACATTGATGAGTTACAGATACATGTTATTCCGTCAGAAGGAAAAGCTATTATTTTATGAACCACGAAAGATGTATGATATTTACATCGAAGAGCGTTTAGACATAAATCCATCGTAAGCAGCTTTATTGTGTTGGTGCTACAGCAGACCCATAATAGGTGAATTGGTTTGGCTTACTTATCAGGTCCTTAGGAGAGGCTTCTCCATGCATGACCGCATTTGCTGTTGGTCAAGCCGCGGGATTTAAGATGTTCAAGACCATCAACAGGAAGCCCGAGATCAATTCTCGCGACACCCGTGGCAAGACATTGGACGAAATTCGTGGAGACATAGAACTTAGGGATGTTTACTTCAGCTACTCGGCCAGATCAGATGAGTTGATATTCAACGGATTCTCTCTTTACATACCAAGCGGGACAACCGCAGCCTTGGTTGGACAAAGTGGAAGCGGAAAGTCCACCGTGACCAGTCTCATAGAGAGGTTCTACGATCCGCAAGCAGGTAAAGTGCTCATCTACGGCATAAATCTGAAGGAGTTTCAGCTCAAATGGATACGGAGTAAGATTGGCTTTGTTAGCCAGGAACCTGTGTTGTTTGCATCAAGCATCAAGGATAATATTGCGTATGGAAAAGAGAATGCGACCATTGAAGAGATAAGAGCTGCAGCACAACTAGCTAATGCTGCTAAATTCATTGATAAATTGCCCAAGGTCTAGAGATGTTTAATTTGATCATTTTACCTCTGATCTAAGCGACATTCATTGAATTGTGAGTCTCAACTTTTTGTCATCTTTGCATCAAGGGACTGGACACAATGGTCGGTGAGTATGGTACTCAACTCTCTGGAGGACAGAAGCAAAGAGTTGCCATTGCGAGAGCAATTCTAAAAGATCCTAGGATTTTGCTCTTAGACAAGGCCACAAGCACACTCGATGCAGAATCAGAGAGGATAGTACAAGAGGCATCGGACAGGATAATGGGTAATTGTACCACCATCATTGTAGCACACCGTTTGAGCACCGTCAGGAGCACTGATATGATTGCTGTCATTCACGGAGGAAAGATAGTGGAGAGAGGTACTAAAGCAATAATTTTTAGCCGTAACATGTCTCAAATGAAAGCCAATCATACCTAGTTGACCAGATATGAATATCCTATTTGAACGTTGGCAACTTCACATATCTAACTGAGTGCACACTCAAAAAACTGCGGAGCAAGAGCTAATATTTTAGCAAATTTCATCAGGTACACACTTGGAACTGCAAAAAGATCCCGATGGAGCATATGGTCAGCTAATACGCCTCCAGCAAGTAAACATAGAGCAAGAACAAGCAATAGATTACCAAAACAACCAAAATATCTCCTTGATGCAAGACAATCGAGTCAAAGAATGTCCTTCTTGAGATCCATAAGTCGGGGATCATCAGGTGTGGGAAATAGCAGCCGCCATTCCCTATCTATCGCGTTTGTTCTGCCCATGGAATTAAATATCCCCAATGGTGCCCCTGCAAATCCAGAGTCAACTTCCTTGGAGAAAACAGAAACAGCTGCTGAAGTTTCTATCCATCGTCTTGCTTATCTTAATAAGCCTGAAGTTCCCGTGCTACCGATAGGATCTATTTTTGCAATCATTGCGGGTGTGGTCTTCCCCATCTTTGGTATACTATTATCTAGTGTTGTAAAGACATTTTATGAAGAACCTCATAAACTAAGGAAAGATTCAAAGTTTTGGGCATTGATGTTCGTCACTCTTGGCTTGGTGTCACTGGTAGAACATCCAGCAAGGACATACTTCTTCTCGATAGCAGGTTGCAGATTAATCCAGCAGATAAGATCCATATGTTTTGAGAAGGTGGTGCACATGGAGGTGGGTTGGTTCGATGAGCCGGAGCACTCCAGCAGTGTCATTGGCGCAAGACTATCTGCCGATGCAGCAACAGTGCAGGCCCTAGTTGGGGATGCATTAGCCCAGCTCGTTCAAAACAGCGCAACTGCAGTTGCTGGTTCAATCATTACTTTTGCAACTAGCTGGCAATTGGCGTTCATCATCCTTGGTTTGCTGCCTCTGATATTTGTTAATGGATTTGTCCAAGTAAAATTTATGAAAGGATTCAGTGCAGACACCAAGGTACGCATTCCTTATTCGCCATTTATGGTCCTAAGAACTAATGCATGTCTAGCCACTGTCCACTTCAGTGTTCAAGAGAGACAGCAGCTAAAAATTGTCATAACTATTTGGTGGATTGCATAGATATTTTGATATTGGCAGTAATCAAAGTCTCTCTGTTCGCAGATGATGTACCAGGAAGCCAGTCAAGTAGCTACCCATGCAGTTAGAAGCATCAGAACAGTTGCTTTTTTTTGTTCTGAAGAAAAGATCATGCAACTTCATGCCAAGAAATGCGAAGGGCCAATGGAAGCCGGAATAAGACGGTTTGATTAGTGGAGTCTGGTTTGGCCTATCTTTCTTCTTACTTTTTGCGGTCTATGGTACTTGCTTCTACGCTGGAGCTCGATTTGTCCAGGATCGCAAGACAACATTTTCAGAAGTTTTCCATGTAAGATTATCTTTTCCTGTGTCAGTTATCCTGAAACACTAACGAATTCAACGTGCCAAATTACTAAGGTGAGGACAATTTTAATATCTGTTTCTCATTTGATGGTTTATCTATTTTGAGCTTTGCAGGTATTTTTCGCCCTGACCATGGCAGCCACTGCAATTACCCAGTCAAGTTCCCTCACTCAGGACTCCACCAAAGCCAGGAGCACAACTGCCTCAGTTTTCGAAATCATTGACAGAAAATTGAAAGTAGACCCCAGTGATGGGTCCGGAAAAACACTAAAATATGTGAAGGGAGAAATAGAGCTTCATGAAATCAGCTTCAAGTATCCTTCTCGCCCGGATATACAAATTTTCAAGGATCTTAGCTTGACCATTCATTTCGGCAAAGTAAAGCTTTATGATAACCCTTTCAATTTTTCTTTCCAAGATCTTTTTCTATTCTTCTCTGAGTTCCAGCCAATTATGATGCAGTAAACACCTGCTGATATTAAAACATCCACATATGGACTGTAATTTTTTCTTTTTCAGACTGTTGCTTTAGTAGGAGAGAGCAGGAGTGGGAAATCGACTGTAATAGCTCAGTTGCAATGGTTTTATGACCCCGATTCTGGTCACATAACCCTTGATGGGATCGAAATTCAGAAGCTACAGTTAAAGTGGTTTAGGCAGCAGATGGGCCTTGTGAGACAAGAACTGGTTCTGTTCAATGATACCATCCGTGCCAATATAGCCCGTGAAAAGGATGGAGAGGCAACGGAAGCAGAGATATTGACTGCATCAGAGTTGGCAAATGCCCATAAGTTTATCAGTAGTCTGCAACAGGCAAGTTTATCATGTCCCTATTACATAATTGACATTTGCAGGTTAAGCAAAGCAATAGGTACGCAAGTTCCTCGAAAACCATAGTTACCGATATCATAATGACTATGCAGGCCTATGACACATTAGTTGGCAAGTGTGGAGTCCAGTTATCTGGTGGGCAGAAACAGCAGATGGCCATTGCATGTGCTTTAGTGAAGGATCCAAAGATACTTCTCCTCGACGAGGCTACTAGTGCATTGGATGCTGAATCTGAAAGAGTTGTTCAAGATGTATTAAAAAAAGTCATGGTCAACAGAACAATGGTTATAGTGGCCCGTAGATTATCAACAATAAAAAACGCAGATGTGATTGCAGTGGTAAAAAATGGAGTAATTGTCAAGAAAGGGAAGCACGACTCTCTGATTAATATCAAAGACTAAAGGAACAAATGAAGGATATATCCAAGAATAGGACTAAACTACAGTAAGGAGGAAAGTAAATATTACTATCTTTTATTTGTCAAAATAGGAAAGCAAAAAGTTTCCTAGAATGTGAATTATATTATCTAGCTGATTAGATACGCAGAGATCACATTAAGAAGGTGTTATCAGCTACAGAGACATTTCCATGCCTTTATGTTGATGCTTTCGAGCGAAAAGAAAATAAATAAGGTCAAAAATATGCAGCCCGAGTTTCTTTAGCAACTTTTTGTACCGAACAAAACTGGCGCACACATGGTTTGGTGTGTGGTTGCTTCAGCGGATTGCATTTAAATGATGATATGATGCTTTTGGAAGAAACACCTCAAGATTACAGGGATTTGTTGATTATTTTAGTTGTCCTCTGCTTAGCTAGAGTTGTTACTTGCAATGCATGTAATATTCATGTTCTTATCTCATATTTCGGAGGCTGTAAACATATTTTACATAAAGCAGAGAGCTCTCAGATTGAGAGCAAGTTGGCTATTCATTTCAAAGCCACTCTTAAACATTCGTATGGTATCAGAGCTTTAGGAAGGAAAAGTACATTTCTCTGGAATCTGTCTATCTGCAATGGCAAGCTCAACCTCCAATAAGTACCCTTATTTATCAACCTTGAATGTTGCAAGCTTTGTGACATTTAAGCTAACTACTCAAAATTTAAACTTCAGAAGACCCAAATTATGGGCTCATTGAAAGCCAGGATACGCTGGGATTTAGCACTGGGGATTATCGTGCACCAGTTCATGAAATTGAAGTACCCAAGTGCTGGAGTCGTGTGTGGGAAAAAGTTAATTGCCAATCCAGAGTACATCCCATAGAAATGGTCTAATTGTCTCCTGCGTGGATGGATCACCGGAACATTGTCTGAAGGTATTCTTGGCATGGTTGTCGGGCTTGAGATTGCTGCTGAGGCATGGAACACCTTAATCAACTCCTTTGCAAGAGAATCTCAAGAATGTGAATATTATCAAATCAACAACCTCAATATGAACAGAAAGGCACTTACACTTGAATGATATATCAGCATTGCAAGGGCATTTGTAACGATCTTGCGGCTATTGAAAAGTGTGAGTGACAGCTCCAAACTTTTCTTGCTTCTTCGAGGCTTAAGGAGTACAAGTCTTCTGTTACCTTCATGCTAAAACCTCCACTTCTTATGTTGATATTGTGCGGCTCCTTCAAAACCATGAAACTATGAGAAAGTGGCATAGCTCCAAAGAAACTGGCTTCTGAGATCAGAATGTTTTTGTGGGTCAAAAGATTTCACGGACAAAAGGATAATAATGCTTTGAACAAGCGTGGAAGAGAAGGCCAAAGCACTTCGGTCTAAGAGGGCGCAAGTTTGATCAGTTTCCTTTGCAGAACTCCGACAGTACCAACAAAGCGAAGGATCAGGGAATAATCAGCGTAAAGGACAACAAGCAGAATTACCCTGTCAAAACTGAGATAAACCAAGGCACACGGTGCCGAATTGCTGTCACCGGTTCAATCAAGCAGATCAGTCTGACCTTCGTCAAGCATTGCTGCCCTGAATGCATCTGATCATGATGACCAGGCAGGTTCCCTGACAGGGGTGCTTCATCCATTATGACTGGTAACGCGGAAAGCTTCGAAGTTGAACTGAATATACCAGTACAGAGAAAATAATAGTCAGTAATGGGAATTATCTTGATGTTACACATTGGTTTTGCAGTTATTGGCAGAAACAAATTGAAGCTTGATAAAATGTCAGATAAAAAAGATTTCGCACAAGAAGCAGAGGAGTTTGGCTTCAACGGCTTGGGCACCTCATGATCAGATTCTAGAATTCCTTAAGAAACATACATTAATTTCTGTCAGTAATAGGAATACAGAGGAAGCATTTGTAGTAGTTGCCAAATGGCCAAGTCTTGTCGTTTGCCTTTTATCTTGAAAAGAATTTAGCAATGAACCTTTTGCTAAATTCATTGTTATCTCTGGACATCATCTCTAGTGTTTTCTAATCAGAAATTCAAGTATTTTCTAATTTCATTGACTGAGTGCACCAGATTCACTTGGGTTTTTCCCTTACGGCGAAAGTCTGACCTTTATTGCACTTCATTGCTTCGATAAATTCAATCAAAAGTCAATTTGAAAAAAAAAATTTGAAGTTTTTCAGTCAGATGAAGGAAAGCTAGGAAATGAGTTTAAACTCATTTTAGAGATGTCATTCAACACATGAAAGCTTATCCAAAAACACCCGGACAGAATGGCTTAGCAGATTGCAAATGTTGAAACATTACAGAACTAGGATTAAGCATGATGTTTCAAACTTCTGTCCCAAGCGCTTTTGGTTGAGGCATTTGCAACTGCAGTGTGGTTGATTGACTACCTTCACGGGCATTAGATATGACATCACCTTTTGAGAAGCTCTTCAACCAATGAACAGATTATGGTTCGTTTCGAGTTTTTGGCTATAGCTGCTTTCCATATTTGAGGGACTATTTCAAATTTTCAAAACAAAGCTGGATCCAAAGTGATTGCCTTGTGTTTATATGGACTAGAGGCATAAGTACATGGGTAATAGGTGTTTCTATCCTCCCACTGGACGAGTCTGGATAGCTCGGTCTGTGGTGTTTGATGAAACGACATTTCATTTGAAGATCCTGGAAACTTATGTGCTTTTGAATTAAACAACAATGACATCTCTACTTCTTCAAATTGCTCTGCAGACCAGATAAACTATCAACACCACGAGGATCAATGCTTGAAGCTATGCAAATTACTCAAACGCATAATAATTCCTTGTGGTGTTGATCAATCTGGTGAATCATTGAATAACTCACCATGTGCAACATCCTCTTACATCAAGGCACCACCTCATGAAGCACTTTCTTTAATCCAAAATCTGGTTATTATATGTCCTATAGCTCTAAGTGCCAATCTTCGTAATTCCATGGCCCAATCTCTGCACAACACTAACATGAAAGACAATCTCGTCTTCTGTTGTGGTTCCATCCTTTTCTCATGCATCATACTTCTTTCCGAGACGGAGGAATCAACGACATCCATTTGTCACATGGTCACCCGATTGAAAGACGGCATTATTATGAATGATGGAATCATCACAGATTCCTCGCAGAATCCCCAAGGACGCCTTCGGTTTACCCGCCAATGAGGTTTCTTCGTAGCCAAAGTCTTTGAAGTCAGCACTTGAACATTCGGGTTGGCTGTCAGCAGACTCAGCACTGATAGAAGAAACTAATGCCCTGTATCAAAATGATACTTTGGAATTAGTTTCTATGATTGTTGTCAGGAGAAGTGAGCAATCAGGTAGGTTTAACTTGGGAGCCGAACCGAACCTATCTTACCCGACCGGTTTCAAGCCGGTTTACATGGGAATGGATTTGGTCCCAGGAAAAAAAATTGAGAAGCCCATCTTGACCTGTTCGGTTTCCCATCTTACACTGTGACCCAGTCGCCTGTTCTACTTGAGAATTTGCCTTGTCATGTTCCCAGGTTGAGGCCGAATTCCCGAGTAGAACCAGTTCAAAACCAAACCCTAAGTTAAGTCTCTAAACTTTCTTAGATTCGGGGTGAAGAGGTGAATGGGTGAAAGATGAAATGGACCGTAGAGATTGGACCCTTGATCCAAACACAGCTAACTTGCCCATTCTTATTTTCTTCTTCATTTCTGGTTCTTTCCATTTGAACTTAAAGTGAGACATTCTTTAGCCACTCCGCGAAGCAACGAAATCATTCGAGCTCGTGTAAAAATATGGAGAGAGTCGCTACTGTACAAGAATATGGCTTCACATGCATGATTGGGTCATTGGCAAAATTTTATGTGCTAACAATTTGAAAAAAAGAAGTAAATGAATGTTACTTTTATTGCTAGAACTGTAAAACTCAAGCTAACACAATATGAGATGATCATGTACCCGAATAGTACATCTCTTTGGAATTAACAGGGATGAGACAGGTCGTTGTTCCGAGACAATACGTGCATATATCTTAAGCAGACAAAGCACTTAATTTCTGTAGGCCAAAATCGGAAGAATTCTCCCCTCATAACGTGGACGCAAAAGTGGTAAAAGAAATTGATTTGTAACAGAGGTCGGTGCTCTTCCATGCTTTTACATTAGAGAAGAACAGAACATAACTATGCTTACACAGTATGGGGGAAAAAGGGAGGAGGGAAGGCTTTATTTACTTGATTTATATCTAGCCCTTCGTCATTTTCCGATAATAACATATTCTTTCCCTCTCTTAGAAGCTTATATTTGATGCATATAAAGCGTCAAACCCATAAAAAAATCTTACAGATCTCGTGGATTACGTAGGGTATGAGTCAAAGATTAGGTTAATGGTTTTCATGTGAAATTGTTTGCATTTGGTGATATGGAAAGTCGAACTCGTGTTATCTTACCTTTACCAAAAAAAAAAAAGAAAAAAGAAAGTCGAACTCGTGTGATATGCATGATCAGCATTTTCACAATTTTCCTTCATCATTACGTGAACCCCACATAATTTGTGATATTTTTTATATGATATTATTTCGTCTCATGTATAGATCCTTTCTCGTACCGCAATCTAAATATATTTACATAAGTAGCTTTCAAAGAATTTAGAACAGCTTCTATCTATATACTTTTACATAGTACACATTGACGAAATGATTAAACATAGTAGACAATAAGTAGTTGATATGTATTAGTTGAAACTTTCACGCAAAATTGTTTACAAACCCGAATCATGGTTTTCGGTTTTAGTGTTTTGTTCTTTTAATGTATTTTTCTTGATTAAATGTTTGTACTCTAGACTTTTTTTAAAAAGGTGTGTTTCATAATTTTCCTATGACAAATGTTGATGAGTGACTACTGTATTGTTGGCAAAAACAACCCAGCATACTTTCCATGAAAATAAATTCCTTTGAAAATATTTTCCAGCAAAGTTTATTTCTCCATGTACAAATGAACCTTAGTGGGCTAGTTAACAATTTAAAACATTCTCACCTATTTTCTCGCAAAATAACTATTCCCTCTTCCATCTATCTTTCTATATTTGCTCAACCCGAGACAAATCTTGCATAATAAAACGCAAATCTTTGGATTACAAGTGCAATAATGAAATGGTAAAAGTCAATATCATCCCCCAACTACTTCACTCACTTAAAGTTAATAATAGATATAACTACTTGTTAATCTTATATTTTATACTTTGGAAAATCACGAAATTTAATCTTCTTTGCATTTATTTATTAGCGAAAAATGAAAAGGAAATATTCTTTTCGCTTTTTCATTTTTTCTTGACTGATTGTCCTCGACAAATGATGCTTTTTTTCAGTCTGATACGAGGAGCTGAAGTAGAATCAATTTTGAGAGTGACCTTTGTTCTTGACATGCCTTGTTGCATTGTCATGTGGCGATCACCATAAGCACGGTGGGGAACAAGAAAAGAAGCGCCCAAAAAAGGCATCTGTGCACAGCATCATATGCTTTGAGAAAAAGTATATGGTCATTTATCACTTTAGCACCCGCTACAGCGAGAAGTAGTAATCATGAAGTAGTAATCATGGCATCCTTCCGTTCAGGGGTCTAAAGATAAGCCCTAATTCAACTTTACGTCGAATCTGGAAAGATTCTGGATTTTTAACTGGCATATTCATTTTTACCTTGATGCCAAGGTTTATTTTTGGGATAATTACACAAATAGTCCACGAATCTTGACTAAATGTGCAATGTAATCTCTCAACTTTTAATTTATTCAATATAATCCATAAACTTAATCCCAATGTATAATGTGATCTTTTAACTTTTAATTTGTTCAATGTAATTCTTGAACCTTTGGTAAATATTCAATCTAGTTCCCAAATTATATGAAAATATCCAATGTTATCCTTCTATTAATTCAAGTTCAGGTATAACATTGAAATTTTTCATATAGTCCATGGATTAAAATAAACACAAATCAAAAGTTTAGGGACCACGTCGACAAATCAAAAGTTCAAGGACCACATTGCACATTGGGCTAAAGTTGAAGGACCATATTAAACAAATTAAAAATTTAAGAATCACATTATATAGTTAACCAAAGTTTAGGGACCATTTATATTATTTTTTTAAGGTTTTGGGCTTCCATTAAACCAAACACACTCCATCTGCTCAAGCTCCCAGGTCGCCCTACTTATTATTATTTTTTTTTGTTATGGTAAAAGAGTCTATAGCATCCAAATTCCAAACCGGATGCCAGAAGACTTGAATGACTTGGTTCATAAGTAAAATTTCATATTCGAAAAATTAATCATTTAAGTACCGCTGTAAGGAATTTGGCTCACTTAAATCAAATCGGATTGATAAGGCCAGGCCAAATCAATGTCCCGTTGAAGAGTATGGGAATTTATAATTTTAAATGGGGAAAATTATCTTAAATTCATAAATTTATTGCATTTTTTGCTAATTCAGTTCTAAAAATTTTCACGTTTTGCCAACTGAATCCAACTAGCTAATTTTGGCTAGAAATCATTGACGCAAAGGCCGGCCGTCCTACATGACACGATTGGCCCTAACATAGATAATTTGTAATGATATCCTAATTTTTTTGAATTTTTTGTTTTTTATTTTTTCCTCTTTTTCATCTCTTTTCCTTCTTAGTCGTCGATGGCCAACAGAGAGAAAGAAGAAAGAAGAAAAACCAGAAAAGAAGGGAAAAGGAAAAAAAAAAGAAGAAAAAAGAAAACAAAGCAAAGAATGAAAAGAGAAGAAAAGAAAAAAAAAAGGGAAAAAAATTAATGCAAAATTCAAAAGAGTTATTAAAATATTAAAAATTATCCACGTCAGGGCCACCCATGCCATGCAGGACAACCGATGTCTACGTTAGTGATTTTCGGCCAAAATTGACTCGATTCAGTTGACAAAAGTGCAATCGATTTAAAACTTTTTGAACAATTTTCCCATTCTAAAAAGCTATTGAAAATATTGCCTTAATAGAAATTAAATAGGGAATTACCATCAAAATTAAAAAGAAACTGAATTATGCCATTTAAGTTCACAATATTCTAATAATGACATTAAACATTTGGAGTTACAATTATTTACAATTTGTATATACCATGCAAAATTCCAACATGACATTTTAAGAGAACTTATTCTATTTGTTCCCAAATGATTAAGAGATGGCTACGTGGGGAACAGTACCAAAAAAGTCATAAACTTATTGCATTGGCACCAATTCAATTATAAATATTTTAATTTGACCAATTCAATTCTACACTTTTTCACATTTATACAAATTCAGTTCATCCAGCCAATTTAAATCGAAAATAATTGACATGGACGTCAGGCATCCTACGTGCATGGCCAGCGCTAACGTAAACATTTTTAATAAATTTTTTGATTTTTTATATTTTTTCTTTTTTCTTTTCTTTTTATTATTTTTTTCTTTCTTTTTTCTTTTTTTTTCCCCTTCATTTTGGCCATTGGCCAACTAGCGAGGGCTACTTGCCTAGAGTCGGTAGGCCGCCAAAGCCTTGGGCGAGCGCCTTCATGCCCTTGCCCAGATCTAGCGAGAGCCTTCGTGGCCTCGCCAGTTGCAAGCAATGCATTGTGGTCTCGCCAACAGCAAGTGAGGTTGCAAAGGTTTTTCCTCACCCATAGCCAGCAGGGCCACGAAGGTCTTGGGCAAGGGACTTCGCAGCCTCACTACCACGGGCAAAGGCCCTCTCACTTATGCCAGCAAGGCAGTCATTGCAGCCAAAATGAAGGAATAAAAACAAAAAAAAAAATCAAAAAGAAAAGAATAAAAAATTAAAAATATTATTAAAAATTTTCCATGTCAGGGCTGACCGGCATCTATGTCAGCGATTTTCAGACTAAATTGATCGAATGGACTGAATTGATACCAATGTGAAAAGGTTTATGACTAAAGTGATCTAATTGAAAGGTTTATGACTGAATTGGTACAAATGCAATAGGTTTTTGACCTATTTTTGTACTTTTCGCGACTACATGCAATACATTCATACATTTCTACATATTTATAGATTTGGAAGGCATAAAACAGAGATGTAACATAACGAGTAAAAAATTGTTTTCATGCAAATTAGATATTTTTGACAATTTAAATTATAAATTTGATAGAAAATAAAGGATCCATTTTGAATGATTTAGAAAAAAAATTTCAATATATAATCACTTGTATCACTTGAAATAATTAATTAATGAAAACTTTTTTCTCATCTATAAAAATATTTATACATAAATTATTGTCGACATTGAAAAGAAATTCTCATTGATTAATTATTTTAAATAATACAAACGACCATTTTAAAAAAAAATTAATTATTAATTTTTTGCAAAATTAACATAACTAAAGCACGTATTTAACTTAGCAATTAAGTAGATAATGCTTTTTCTGACAAAAAAAAAAGGTAGATTTTGCTTTTGCTAAAGTGGGAACTACTTTTGGGGTCAAGTGCACAGAACTTTTTCTTTCAAGGAAGAGGAGACCATTTCTAGCAAAAAAGAAAGGGAAGAGGAGGCCATCCTAGTCGTACAATTCCAAGTTGCACTTTTAAAAGCGACTCTTGAAAGAGACAGCCACTTATGATATAACCGGGGGCAGCTTCATCTAGGGATTGGTTTTAAGCTTTCCCTAGACTTCAATGTCACTAGGGGCGTGAGCAGCGTGTTCTGAAACCAGGCTCCCGTCATTCAGGCATTTCTTATTTTAACATATCGATATACACACGTCGTAATCTTTCATATTGAGTCAGAATTTTTTCTTGCTTTGACCCTAGCAATACCCAACTTCATTTTTACACATTGTGGTCCAAACATAGACTTTTAGGGACATGCTAAGGTCCGTATATATTTAAATAGATATAGATATGATACTGCCGCTCGCAAGGGTTAATCTTTTCTCGTGCATTAATAATTTGAACTCTTTAAGTAATAAATTTCTCCTTCTTTCATATTCCCGATTAAAACCCCGCTCGCAACAAGCTTTACCTTTTCTTGGGATAATTATCCAATCAGTCTTAAACTTATTATACGGAAGTCAATTTAGTCATAAATTTTCGATTTGGCCAAAGTAGTCTAAACCTTTGCGCGAAATTTTATTATACTTTTTCCGGCCAATTGCCACAAAAAAAATGGTTGACATGGCGTCCATTCATTATCAGCCATCCTACATGACATGCCGATTTTGACAACTTGCGGATCACCGTGTTGGCGATTTTTTGCAGCAATTGGCTATAAGGATTTCATTGGAATTTTGTGCAAAGGATTAGGACTATATTGGAAAATTTTGAAAAGTTTAAGATTGAATTGCCATCTGCACAATAAATTTATGACTGAATTGGTAATTTCCACCTTTTCTCTCGGCGCTTTTCTCTTCTTCTTTTTCCCTCCGTTGGGTGCCTCTTTATTTCCCGTTTCTTTCTGCTGGCTTTTACGCCATAATGGTCTTCTTTAGCACCCTATCATCATCATGGATTCACGTTTAAAAGCTTCTATCAATTTCATTTAAGCATAAACTGTCGTAAGTAACATGACCATCCATCACGTAAAAATTCGAGTACCGTATTCCCTTCTCACGTTAATCTCTCGCCTATGATTAATCTATACATGTTAGCGCTAAGCGATTTGAGAATCTAATTCTTCAAGAAAGTTAAGAAAAATGATTCGAGAATAATAACTTAATAGAGAACAGACGGTCAAGATTCACCCAGCTTTGGCCTCACACGATTCAAATATCGCAAATTGTTGGTATTTGCCAGTATGATGAATCATTCGGTTATATACTGAGTCGAGTCAAATCCTACAATGTTAATGGTCTTTTTAAATGGCTTTGTCACCCACTACCCATTTTGATGCCGAAAAGGAAGACGCAGACGACAAGCAGCTAGAAAGTACCATTATATTATTAAGATTCTCACGGAAAAACATGCCGCACATGCTATTTATATGAACAAAAAAGATACAAGACTGTTGTGTTCGACAACAAAGAGAGTCCAGTGATTGTGACCAGGAAACAACTGATCAATCTTTCGGATACAAGGCACAACAATGCTTGACCTTCGAAGCAGTTTCAGCGGGCTTAGAATGAAGTAGTCGTTCAATTGCGATTCCCAAAGCATCGGATGTAGTAGGGGACGATTTCTCAGCTGCTGCCTGCATTAAAAGCTACCCTTTGGAGCTCTCTGCTAAGTACAGGTATCCCGCTGAATTTCTTTTAGTTATCATTCCTGCTTTGTCTGTTTGTTGTGGAAAGAAAATGGGGTTTGGTTATTTCAGTCTGACGATGTTGATTATGGCGTTAAGCTATGGGGTAACTAATGATGGTCGATCAGATCAAACCCTCTGCAATTGGCCATTATGGTTCGTTTTGGCATTTTATAACATGTATGAGATTAGATAGTGATTCTTGATATGTTATATTCTACCTGGTCTTGTTTTGTAGTGTTTCTTGAGGTAGCATTTCTTGAATTTGAGTTTGGTTAAAGGCTTTTTACCCGGGACAGTAAGGGTATTGGTTTAAGGAGGAAGATAAAGAAACCACTCTGAATTAGTTGGTGATCCTTTTAAAGCTTCTGGGTGTAAAAAAAAAAAAAAGGAAATCACCATGATTTTGTTCCTCCCTTTTGTCAGTCGATGTGTAGTTTGTTCCGTTTGGCCTGGCTTTCCCGGTTGACATTTTTGCGTAAGCGGAAGCAGATCAGAGGTTTGTATGCTCGAATGCAAGGAAATTTGGTGTCTCCAGGATTCTTTAATTCTTATTAGCTTGGATGTGGCTGCGGTACTAAAAGATGCTTCTTTTTAATTGTTGACTGACATACGTATTTTTTTGGAAGCATTCGAACGTCCTTCTTTTCGGGCTTGCCTTGTAAAGTATTGATTCCCAAAGCTGACTTTGTTCTACAGATGCAAGACAGTTTCTGGACTACTCGATGAACCAGTTGACGAGCAATATATGGTGATATTCTATTTGGTATGATGTCTACACAGAGCAGCTCAATCGTGGATAGAGAAATGTGTGTAGCAACCAATGCGACGAGTCATGCAGAGGCCAAGGACAGGCTTGAAAAGAGCAGAGACGATGAGAAAACTAATTCAGTTCTCTTTCACAAGCTGTTCTTGTTCGCAGAATTCACCGACATGTTTTTGATGCTTGTGGGTACAATGGGTGCGGTTGGCAATGGCTTAGGTATGCCCCTCATGACAGTACTTCTCGGGCAATTGATTGATTCATTCGGAACTAACCAGCACAACAAAAATGTGGTGCACCTCGTTTCCAAGGTAACAACTTTTGAGGCATAATGTTCATTTTCTGAGGCTAGACGCTAGAGTTCAAGTCATCAAAGAACTTAACATGAATAAGTTATTCATAAAAGCATGAAAAACAGGTACCAGGTTATCTATTCTAGATGTCGTTACTCATAAGGGGCAGTCTATCCTTGTAACTGATATGATACACTCTTAACTCTGTAAATCCAGATATCTCTGAAGTTTATCTACCTGGCAGTGTTCACTGGTGTGATGGCATTTCTTCGTAAGTATATCTCTTCCCAAAAAAGAAAAATCCTGGAGTTTTCATCGGCACGTGGGAATGAACTGTGGAATCGCTTGTTTTGTCAGAGGTAACTTTCTGGATGGTCACGGGAGAGAGACAGGCCGCTCGGATAAGGGGACTGTATCTGCGGACAATACTGAGACAGGACATTGCCTTTTTCGATAAGGAAACAACCACGGGAGAGGTTGTGGGAAGAATGTCTGGTGATACTGTTCTTATACAAGATGCCATGGGTGAGAAGGTAACATTTCGACTTGGAAGTCAGAACCAGTGGAGAAGGAAGCACAGAAAATTTTTATGCTACACAGGAAGGGATGGTGTCTTATATTATTACATCTCTGTGATTTCTGCAGGTAGGAAAGTTCATGCAGCTCGTGTCAACATTCATTGGAGGATTCATCATCGCATTTACTAAAGGGTGGCAGCTTACTTTGGTCATGTTATCAATTATTCCTCCCCTTGTGGTTTCTGGTGCCCTCATGTCCCTGATCATAGGCAAAATGGCATCACGGGGACAAAGCGCTTATGCAAAAGCGGCAAATGTTGTTGAACAAACAATTGGGTCAATTAGAACAGTGAGTCCATTGAATATATAGAATCTTTCGATTTAAAATTTTGACTCTGAGATGATGGCAGTCACTTGGCGCAATTAGGTAGCATCATTTACTGGGGAGAAGCAGGCCATAGCAACTTACAACAAGTTCCTTGTGGATGCATACAAATCGGGAGTTCACGAAGGCATGGCCGCTGGATTAGGCCTTGGTACAGCCTTTTTTATTGTCTTCTGCAGTTATGCACTGGCTATATGGTTTGGAGGAAAGATGATCCTGGAAAAAGGATATACCGGGGGTCAAGTACTCAATGTCATCGTCGCTGTCTTAACTGGTTCAATGTTAGTTGCACTTTCGACTTCATTGAACTTTGATTACATTGATGAGCTATGGATACATGTTATTCCAATTGAAGGAAAAGCTAATGATTGATTATTTTACAAACCGCGCGAGTAATTGGATGTTTACATTGGAGACAGATTAGACATAAATCAATTTATAGCTTTATTGTGTTTGTGCTGCAGCAGACCCATAATAAATGAATGGATATGGCTTTCTTCTCAGGTCCTTAGGACAGGCTTCTCCCTGCATGACCGCATTTGCCGCTGGTCAAGCCGCAGCATATAAGATGTTTATGACCATCAACAGGAAGCCCGAGATTGATTCTTGCAACACCTGTGGCAAGACGTTGGATGAAATTCGTGGAGACATAGAACTTAAGGATGTTTACTTCAGCTACCCGGCTAGACCAGATGAGCTGATATTCAATGGATTCTCTCTTTACATACCAAGCGGGACGACTGCAGCCCTGGTTGGACAAAGTGGAAGTGGAAAATCCACTGTGATCAGTCTTATAGAGAGATTCTACGATCCGCAGGCGGGTGAAGTGCTCATCGACGGCATAAATCTGAAGGAGTTTCAGCTCAAATGGATACGGAGTAAGATCGGACTTGTGAGCCAGGAACCCGTGTTGTTTGCATCAAGCATCAAGGATAATATTGCGTATGGAAAAGAGAATGCAACCATGGAAGAGATAAGAGCCGCAGCACAACTAGCCAATGCTGCTAAATTCATTGATAAACTGCCCAAGGTCTCGAGATATTTAGTTTGATCCTTTTACCTCTAAGCTAAGAAAGATTCATTGAATTGTAAATCTTAAAATTTTTGTCATCTTTGCTTCAAGGGACTGGACACAATGGTCGGTGAGCACGGTACTCAACTCTCTGGAGGACAGAAGCAAAGAGTTGCCATTGCGAGAGCAATTCTAAAAGATCCTAGGATTTTGCTTTTAGACGAGGCCACGAGCGCACTTGATGCAGAATCAGAGAGGATAGTACAAGAGGCATTGGACAGGATAATGGCTAACCGAACCACTGTCGTTGTAGCACATCGTTTGAGCACTGTCAGGAGCGCTAATATGATCGCCGTCATTCACAGAGGAAATATAGTGGAGAGAGGTACTAAATCATGAATTTTTAGCCATAACATGTCTCAAATGAAAGCCAATTACCTAGTTGGCCTGATATGAATATCGTATTTGAACGGTGGAAACTTCACAAATTTGATCAGGTACACACTCGGAACTGCTAAAAGATCCCAATGGAGCATATGGTCGGCTAATACGCCTCCAGCAAGTAAACAGAGAACAAGACCCAGCGACAGATGATCAAAATAAGCCAGAAAATCTCCTCGACGGTAGACAATCAAGTCAAAGAATGTCATTGAGATCCATAAGTCGGGGATCATCAGGTGTGCGAGATAGCAGCCGCCATTCCTTATCTATCTCGTTCGGTCTGCCCACGGGATTAAATATCCCCGATGGTGCACCTGCAAATCCAGAGTCCTCTTCCTTGGAGAACACAGAAACAGCTGTGGAAGTTTCTATCAGTCGTCTTGCATATCTTAATAAGCCAGAAGTTCCCGTGCTACTAATAGGATCTGTTTTTGCAATCATTGCGGGTGCTGCATTCCCCATTTTTGGTATACTGATATCAAGTGTTGTCAAGACATTTTATGAAGAACCTCATAAACTAAGGAAAGATTCAAAGTTTTGGGCATTGATGTTCGTGACTCTAGGCCTGGTGTCATTAGTAGCATACCCAGCAAGGACATACTTCTTCTCGATAGCAGGTTGCAGATTAATCCAGCGGATAAGATCAATGTGTTTTGAGAAGGTGGTGCACATGGAGGTGGGTTGGTTCGATGAGCCGGAGCACTCCAGCGGTGTCATTGGCGCAAGACTATCAGCAGATGCAGCGACAGTGCGGGCCCTAGTTGGGGATGCAGTAGCCCAGCTCGTTCAAAACAGTGCATCTGCAGTTGCTGGTTTAGTCATCGCTTTTGCAACTAGCTGGCAATTAGCATTCATCGTCCTTTTGTTGCTCCCTCTGCTATTTGTTAATGGATTCGTCCAAGTAAAATTCATGAAAGGATTTAGCGCAGACGCCAAGGTACGCGTACCTTATTCACCATTTATGGTCCTAATGATTTATCCATGGGTAGTCACTGTCCACTTAAGTGTTCAAGAGAGACAACAGCTGAAAATTTCCATAGCTATTCGGTGGATTGCATAGATATTTCGATATCGGCGGTGTTAATCAAAGTCTCTTTGTTTGTAGATGATGTACCAGGAAGCCAGTCAAGTTGCTACCGATGCAGTTAGTAACATCAGGACAGTTGCTTCTTTTTGTTCTGAAGAAAAGATCATGCAACTTTATGCCAAGAAATGCGAAGGGCCAATGAAAGCAGGAATAAGACAAGGGTTGATTAGTGGAGTCGGGTTTGGCCTATCGTTCTTCATACTTTTTGCAGTCTATGGTACTTGCTTCTATGCTGGAGCTCGATTTGTCCAGGATGGCAAGACAACATTTTCAGAAGTTTTCCGCGTATGATTATCTTTTCCTGTTTTTTCAGTTTCCGTGGAACACTAACGAGTTTATTGAGCCAAATTATCAGGCAGAGATCGATTTTAATTTCTGCATCTCATTTGATGATTTATCTACTTTGTGCTTTGCAGGTGTTTTTTTCCCTGACCATGGCAGCCACTGCAATTACCCAGACAAGTTCCCTCACGCAGGACTCCATCAAAGCCAGGAGCGCAACTACCTCGGTTTTCGAAATCATCGACAGAAAATTGAAAATAGACCCCGGTGATGAGTCTGGAGAAACACTAGAAAATGTGAAGGGAGAAATAGAGCTTCGTCAAATCAGCTTCAAGTATCCTTCCCGCCCCAATATACAAATTTTCAAAGATCTTAGCTTGACCATACATTCTGGAAAAGTAAAGCTTTATGATAACCCTTTCAATTTTGCTTTCAAAGATCTTTTTCTATTCTTCTCAGAGTTCCAGCCAATTATGATGCAGTAAACACATGCTGATAAAAAAAACCATGCCCATATGGACTGTGATTTTTGCTTTTTCAGACTGCTGCTTTAGTAGGTGAGAGCGGGAGTGGGAAATCGACGGTAATAGCTCTGTTGCAACGGTTTTATGACCCCGATTCTGGTCACATTACCCTTGATGGGATCGAAATTCAGAAGCTACGGTTAAAGTGGTATAGGCAGCAGATGGGCCTTGTGAGCCAAGAACCAGTTCTGTTCAATGACACCATCCGTGCCAATATAGCCTATGGAAAGGATGGAGAGGCAACGGAAGCAGAGATATTGACTGCATCAGAGTTGGCAAATGCCCATCAGTTTATCAGTAGTGTGCAGCAGGCAAGTTTATCTCATCCCTATTACATAATTGACATTTGCACGTTAAGTGAGCAATAAGTACACAAGTTCCCCGAAAATCATAGTTACCAATATCATAATGACTATGCAGGGCTATGACACGTTAGTTGGCGAGCGTGGAGTCCAGTTATCCGGTGGGCAGAAGCAGCGGGTGGCCATTGCACGTGCTATAGTGAAGGACCCAAAGATACTTCTTCTCGACGAGGCTACTAGTGCATTAGATGCTGAATCTGAAAGAGTTGTTCAAGATGCATTAGACAAAGTTATGGTCAATAGAACAACGGTTATAGTGGCGCATAGACTATCAACAATAAAAAATGCAGATGTGATCGCAGTGGTCAAAAATGGAGTGATCATCGAGAAAGGAAAGCATGAGTCTCTGATTAATATCAAAGACGGTTACTATGCGTCCTTGGTTGCTCTTAACATGAGCGCAGCTTCATCGTAATTATGTTTTGTGCTACCTGTTTGTTTATGTCCTACTTTCCCATGTAGCAGGTGACCCTACCGGTTTTTCTTGTGGGTTCCTTATGTAAATCACCCTGCAAGGTGCTGAGAAAGAAAGCCAAAAGTGCATCTCAAACACGGTCCATATTGCGACTATAAAAGTAAGTATATCAGTGACGGTATGTTTGTGTTATATGTCCTGGATAAAGTAAATAGAATTGTAAAAATATGTTCAGCAACGTCAAAACTGTGATTGTGTTTTACATGATGGAAAGAGCTGTAAAAATATTTAAACATTCTTTAGCCCCCCCACGAAGCAACGAAAGATCATCAGAGCTCGTGGGCCAACACAGGAAAAAAGTCACTACTTTACGAGAATATTGCTTTACATGCATGATTGTTCAACTGTCATTGGCAAAATTTAATGTCTTAACAATTTGAGAAAAAATCAGTGAATGAACGCAACTATTATTGTTATAACAGTATAACTCAAGTTACCACAATATAAGATGATCATGTAAGAATAGTACAGTATAACGCAATAGAGGTAAAAAGAACAAACGCCTATGCTCCTCCATGTTTTCACTTCAAAGCAAGAACAAACGTAACTTGTTGACCTCCATCCAGGTACGTGCATGAGATTGATCCAGCTTGACCATTTTTCTTTCTAATCAGATTCTCCTCCGCATAAAGTCACATTCACAGTTTGAGTTACACATCCTGTGTTCCGTAAGTTGAAGAGTGAACTGAGAGCCGTCCTTCCTGTTCGCAGAGTTTTTCTGGCTCCTGCCTTCCTTTGGTCTGCTTTCTCGCTTCTCCATAACTGTGTTCTCAGATCATGTTACAAACCCGGATCGAAGTTTTCAGTTCTTGTCAGGTTCGGTTCTTGCAAGTGTTTTATATTACTTTTGTGACACCTTGGATTTAACTTACTCGAGGTATTGTCTACTTTGGATCATCCCATACCGAACCTCATGACTTTGTCATTTGGCGTACAGGCAGGTACTTTCCCAGAAAGTCACCCATCCTGGTAGTGCTATAGCCTGGACTCACTTAACTTTGGAGTTCCAAAGCAAAGCTTGCCGTTACGTCAAAAGGCATCTCCGTGAGTTAATTTCAGTTTTCACATATGTATCTCAAGATCGCTCTCCTCCTGTTCAGTATACTGTTCTGTTCATTCCTGCCCCATTCGCCATCTTAGAAGTCTACCAAGAGCCACTCCTTGTCTAGGGCCTCTGGCCCGGCGACCACTCCCTACCCTCATTTGACCGGGTTGTTACAACTTTATTGTAACAAAAGGAGGGGGTATTTGAGGTTTCTGAAAGTAGACTGGTCATTTACATGCAAAAAGAACAAGCACAAACACTATATAGCACTTGTAAAACTACTTCGTCTTGGGCTTCACGCTGAACTTCGGCATCCCTTGGACATAAAACGCACAAAAGGTATTCCTTACTCCTGGGAAAAACAAAGATTAAGAGGGATTGGGGGAAGCAAGACTTGTGGACACGGGCACGTTAAAATAAAGAACACAGTCTGGCTGCTCACTACATTAGCAATAAGGCACAGGCGGCCTCTGTTGGTTGGCAACAACCTCTGACTTGGTGAGGTATTCTAGTAACCACCATCAACGATCTAAAGCAGACCCCTTGGTTACTAGCACTTCCCGAATTATGATCCCCGACCTACAGCAATAGAGGAGGGTAAAGATGCTCTCCTTCCATTTCTCATCGTTGTCTTTCACCTAGAGAACCGTTTTGCATATGTACACTTAATGCGTATGTACGGCTTTAGCGCGAGAACTTCATGCCCACTGGAGAACTGCACTGAAGGCGGTCACATTTGCAGAACCTATTTCTCTTACCAATGACGGTATTCAGGTTATCTTTTGCAAATTCATCCCACGCCCATCTTGCAGAATGGAGCAAGTATCGAGCTGCTAGTGGTCAAATGAAATCTTTCCTTCGTTTTCTTCATCACAGGTAGTTGTCCAAGAGACCCGGGAGCCTTATTCTTCCAGAGTTGTCGCAATCAAGCTTGCTGAACTGATGACGTCGCTAACATGTCCTCATCACTCTTTCCCATTTCTTTCAGCTTGTCTATGACATACTCCGATTCACTGCATAGGACCACGGATAGTAATCAATGAGGAGACATCTTTAACATTACTTGTTCCTGCCAATCTAGCCCTTCAATCTGCATACCGAAGCTGATTCAATAGCATAACATCTACTGAAGTATATTTAGCAACTTCCTGGCAAATCAGGAAAACTACACGAGGAAAGGACAGACTTATTGAGCTAAGCTTTCCTACCTATAAAAGAGCTAAAACGCCAATTAAGCTCTTGATTTTCGGCAATGACATGCACAAGTGAACATAAACAGGTAGCAACAGTTATCCATCCAGTCAAAATGCCTATTAAGCACTATTATCCGTCGAATTATAATGCTAATTATTGAGCTAAGCAAGCATCCTATGCAAGTCAACTCGCTAAGGTCATATCCGATGGGCCCTGAGCAACATGGGGCGGATATCAAAGGTGCCCCCACTTTTAAAAGGATTAAAAAGGAGTGGTTGTGAGCATCTCTAGGGTTCTTTCTTGGTTGAAGATCTTTAGACTTCAATAATGGCTTTGGACAATGAATTTAAGCTGTATGGCTTCCGGTATAGTGTGATTGGTGATGGTTTTTCATATATTATCCACAAGAAGCAATGCAAGATGGACTTTTTTTTTCTTTTTTGGTGAGGTGAGAACACTTAATTGGCTAGTTGAAAATCTAAAACTAATAAGAGTATAATTTTCTTCTATCTTCTCTTTACATAACCTTGCCCTCTTTCATATATCATCTGTATTTACTCGACGAAAATCATTTTTTGCGTAATATAACCGAGATCTCTAAACCGTAAGTATGATAGCAAAATGATAAAAGTCAATTTTGACCCTCAACAACTTCACTAACTTTGAGTTCATTGTGGATATAGCCAATCTTTGTTAATCTTATATTTTATACTTTGGAAAATCATGAAGTTTTAAGGGAAAATAACACAAACAGTCCTTAAACTTTGGCCGATATATAATTTGATCCCTGAACTTTGAATTTATTCAATGTAGTCCCTAAATTTTGAATTTGTTCAATGTAGTCTCTAAACTTTAGCCAAATGTTCAACATTAAACATTTTCATATAGTTCACGAACTGAATTGAACATTTACTTAAAGTTCAGGGATTATATTGAACAAATTAAAAGTTTATGAACCACATTTAATATTAGCTTAAAGTTATGGGACTACATTGAATAAATTCAAAATTCATGGATCAAATCGCACAATTGGCCAAAGTTTAGGGACTGTTTATGCCATTTTCCCAAGTTTTAATCTTGTTTGCATTTACTTATTCCCGAAAATGTTAGGAGCGAGCAGGAAAAGTTTGATACTCTCACCATGGGAGATTGCTAAGAGGAAGCGTAAGTTTGAGTCCATCAATATATCTAGTTGGATCTACATTCACTTAAAAATTTAAGCCCATAAGCTTCACACCACACTAATTGTCCAATATGGGACTTCTCAATGTTAGGTTTGCTCCACCTTAATTTCAAATATTATTCTGCATCAACTTATCTCAACTTGAACTTGACGCCCAACTTCATACCTAATCTTTTTCTCTAAACCGAGCCATGAAGTCTACCGGCGGGCCCGCATTGCTACATCACAACGCCCACATGCCCGGAAATCGGATTGGTCACCATATTCCTATGTTGAGATATTTGCCAAACACCGATACACATTGGGAGTGGGCCATCAATCAACTATCGAATCTGATACCATTTGTTGAGATTGTACAGCGAAAGTCTGATACCTTCATTAGGGGGGATTGCTAAGAGAGAGCCCAAGTCCAAGCCCATCAATATATCTAACTGGATTTACTTCCATTCAAAAACTTAAGTCAATGAATAATGAGCCAACTAGGATACATAACTACTCCACATTATACCAATTCTCCGTTGTGGGACTTTCTAACACAATTCATACATGCAACTCAACAAAAAAAAATGCAAAAACATTTTTTTTGCTATTTCTTGTTATTAGTTTAACCCTACCAAGTCATTCTTGACTAGCTAGATAAATTACTCTTCTCTATGTTACAAAAGGAGTTGATGTAGAATTATTTTAAGGGTACGTTTGTTACATGGAAAATGAATGATTTAGGAAATATTTTCCTAAAAAAAATCGTTTTTATTACTTACAAAATCAAATGAACAAAAATAAGTTTCATCATCTACGAAAATATTTAGACATAAATTATTATCGATAGAGTAACGTTTTTTATTGATTGATTATTTCAAAGAATATCTACAGTTATTTTTAAAAAAATAAAATACTTTTTTTTTATAAAACAAATGAAGTCTGATTATAACCTTTTTGCGTTGACATTCGCGGCAACGCCGCAACACGAGGAGCTGTGATTTCACAAGCTTAATTGGGACCCCCCCACAAAAGCCCTCTGTGCGTGGCAGTATGTGCTTCGACAAAGCTTTTATTGCCATCAATCATTTTAGGCAACCCCCCACAGCACGAAGTGGAAGTAATCATGGCATCCTTTTCTTCAAGGGTCAAACAAAAAGCGCCAAAAAAAGTTAGGTTGACCCTGTAAGGTGTCTGTATACCGAACTTGCGTAATTATTTTTACCTCAATACCAAGGCTTTTTTTTTATAAAAGAAAAAATGGGTCTTTGGCTTCCATTTAGACAAAAACATACACCATCTGCGCAAGCTGCCGAGTCTCCCTACTTCTTTGCTTTTTTTGTTATGGTAAAGTTCTAGAATACGTACGACATCCAAGTTCCTAACGATAAGCCAAAAAAATTATGGCTTGATTCATAAGTAACGATTAATGTTCAAATAAATCTACTATTCATATATTTTTTATTGAATGATACGAATAGGACCAAATCAACAAACCGGTCGATGTAAGAGTTTTTCTGATGTGGGCTATATTAATTGATATTGAAATTTACTATTTTACAGGTTTTGTCTAATAAGATGAGATATAAATATTCTTAATTAGTCTAATATGAGGCTAACTTGTGTGGGCTGGGTAGAGTCCGGCTTGTGATAAGAGGGTCTGTGGCTAAAAACTCTATAAAGAGTGATCAAGTTTCTCCTCTAATCCTGATTCACAAATAACCTCACATAAGAAGTAGTTATAGTGATACAGAGAACAATAGAGGAGAAGCAGGATAAGTGCTACAACTTTCGTATGGCGCTCACATGAGTGCCCTAACATTTTTTTATATTACCTGAGTGTCATAACATTTTTTCGATCACCTAAGTGTCATAACTAATGTACGACGCTCACTTAAGTGCCATAACTATTTATCAAATTACTTGAGTGCCTTTTAACTTTTCAATTGATTACTTGAGTGACATAACTTTTTAAAAACGTTCACCACAAGTGTCATACCTCGTCGAATTTCCGGCACTTGGGTGGAATTTTTTTTAAAAAAAAATTGGCACTTAAGTGACCGATTGAAATTTGTGACACTCAAGTTACGACGCTTCAGTGGTCGAAAAAAAAGTTATAGCACTCAAGTGAGCGTCGTACAAAAGTTATGGCTCGTTATTTCAAGAAGAAGCATTTGAGTTTTAGATCATCACTATTACAAATCAAAAACGATGAATTCTAAATCAGATGCGCAAAACCATTTTTTTCACCATTGTGTTCTAGATTCTAGCTATGGAGATCTTGGGGTACCGTTTTCGCAATTCACAATCAAATGTATAGAAAATTTTGTAATCCTAAATATCACCGTCTTTTTTCGCCTTTTTCTCTTTTATTCTCACTAGTTACCAATTATCTATGTGTTAGTCCATAATTTAGCAATTTGTTGATGGATCATTTAATTGATTCATTTGCTCAATCACCATAGGCACTCTTTTCTGTTTTTATATTATATCTTTTGTTCACTAGACGGAAACCTGCGCTTTGCACAGGATTAATATCCTCGATAAATAATCAAAGGAAATTGTTTGTGAAATTTTTTGACAAATTATACATTACAGTATAATAAAATTAGTAACTTTAATCTTTAATTATGCGACGATATGTTAAGGAAACTAAACAAAATGCTCTATTTCACACGTACTTTCTTACTAATAGCCTATAGTCTATCTCAAAGATAGTTGAAAAAGAAGTTGAACAGGAGAATAAGAAAAATAACAAAGAAAAACAACAATCAAAGCGAACTCTTTTAACATTTTAAAACAAAATTAAATCAAACTAAAACAAGAAATCTATAGAAAATTTATAGTATTGTTTCTATTAGGAAAAATATATAGCGACAAATAGGAAATTACCATCATAATTCAGAGAAAATTAATTATGCCATTTAAATCCGCAATCTTCTAGTAATGCCATCATTATTACAGTTATGTACGATTTCTATGTACTCTACAAAATTCCTACTAACATTCGAAGAAAACTTATTCTATTTTGTTTCTAAATGACCGAGAGATGGCTAGATGCATTACTTTTAGGGTTAATATCACCAAAAACCCCAAACTGGTACACCTGTGACAAATTTACCCTCCGTTAATTTTCGTAAAATCTCAAATTGATACATATATGACAAAGGAAAGGTAAAATCTCAAACCGGTACATCTGTCATCTGTCACGTGTTATCCAACTCAGCAACTTGACGATAAAATTTAGGATACCAGTTTGGGGTGTTTGGTAGTCAAAAAATTAGTTTTGGGCAAATTTATCACGGGTATACCAATTTGGGTTTTTGTGGTATTAATCCTTACTTTTACATACATTTATCGATTTTTATATTTGGAAGGTATAAAACAGAGTTGTATCCGAAAAGTTGTTTCAATGACAATTAACTTTTCTTGACAATTTAAATTGAAAGTTTGATAGGAAAAAGAAAAATAAAGTCAGTATTGAACTTAGCAATTTAGTAGATACTACTTTTGTTTGTGGGAAAGCATACAAAACTTTTTCTTGCAATGAGGTAAAAAACAGCTTTAGTGTGCAATCTAAGTTTACACACTTAAAAGCAACACTTGAAAGAGAATCTTTGTTGTAATAAATTAATGTAAGTTAGATCTGATATCGCCACCAAAGATTTGGTGAGTGTCAATCTTTTCTAGAGCATGAATCATTTCATATAATAACTTTCTCTATCTCTCATGTCCCAAAATAAAAAGGAAAACCTAAACCTCACTTGCAACAAGCTTTGCCTTTTTCTATGTGTTTTCTTTTTACGTATGGTGCCTACGCCAAAGTAGTCCTCTTTAAGCATAGTATTGTCGTAAGTAACATAATCAATCATCATGTAAAGTTCTAGGGAAAAAGTAAAAAAAAAAACTCACAAATTATGTCGATTATAACATACTTACTCTAAACTTTTTTCAGTGGCACAAAAAATCTCAAACTTGTAACATTTTTAACCTCCGTCAAGGTTCCGTTAATAAGCACCATTAGCAATCTCCTTACATGGACGCTGGAAAGCAAATGGTATTAATATGGCGCCCGCGTCGCTTAAGGAAATAAAAATAATGTCATTTTAGCTGAAAAATCATCTTATGAAACCTTTAAGGAGGGCAAATGTGTCATGGTGGGGCACAATTTAGGGTTCTTTAAAGGTTCGGAGTAAATGTGTCAAAGTGAGTATAGTTTGGAGTTTTATTTATGGCTTTTTCCGAAAATTCTAATACTATGGTCCAATCATCATGTAAAGTTCTAATACTATGGTCCCGCCTCACGTCAATTTCTCGCCTTCCCTTAATTTATAAATGCTAGTGCTAAGCGAGTTCGTACTTCTATTTCTTTAAGAATTTTTAAAAACAAATAATTCAAGAATAATAATAATTTAATAGAGAACAGGCAGTCAAGATTGACACAGCTTTGGCCTCACGCAACTCAAAAATCGAGAATTGTTGTTCGTATTATTCTTTTAAAGGCTTTGCTTGTTCCCCCCTGCAGGTTTTGATGCCCGAAAAGCAAGACAAGAAAACACGAGCAATAGTAATACCATCTGTTCCTTAGGAAAAATATTCATTAATAAATGTGGCGGCTAATGTCATGTCACTGGGAACGACCGTTGAAAAAACAAAAGCACATTCTACGGTTGTTGTGCAATTGTACTGATCAGTGGAAACATTATTGTATATGATGATTCTCACCGAAAGACATGCTCTAGACGTTATTTATATAAACAAAACTATGCACAAAACTGAGGTTGACAAAAGAGAGAGTTCAATAATTCTAAACCCAACTGGTCAATCTTTCTGGTACAAGGCACTATCATGCTTAATCCTCAAGTATTTTCAGTGGGCTGGGAAAGTAGCAGTCGCTGAATTTGCAATTTTTCAAAGCATTCGATGCAGTAGGGGACAATTTCTCAGCTGCTACTTGCATTAAAAGACACCCTTTTGAGCTCTCTGTCTCTGGTTTATTTTTATTATAACTTTTTTTTTTGTGTTTTGTTCTTCTCTTTGCTGTGGAAAGAAAATGGCAACTTGGTTTTGGTTTATTTCGGTCTAATGATGTTGATTATGTTGTTAAACTATGCGGATCTCGACGATGGTCAACCAGATCAGACCCTCTGTGGTTGGCCATTGTGGTTCTTTTAGTGATTTTACAGCAGGTATAAGATCAGAGAGTTAGAGATTCTTGATATTTTATATTCTCCCTCGTCTTGTTTTGTAATACTTCTTGAAGTAGCATTTCTTGAATTTCGAGTTTGGTTGAAGGCCTTTATATGGGGAAAGGAAGAGTATTGGTTTAAGAAGGAAGATGAAGAAACCACTTTGAATTAGTTGACGTGAGTTGGTGTTCCTTTTTTAGCTTCTGGATAAAGAAGAAATGAAATTACCATGATTTTCTTCCTCCTTTTCGCCAACCGTTGTTTAATTTGTTCCGTGTGGCCTAGTTTTCAAGGTTGACAATTTTTGCATGAGCAGAAAGCAGATCAGAGGTTTGTACGTCCGAATGCAAGGAAGTTCAGTGTCTCCAGCATTCTTTACTACTTATTTACTTGGACGTGCCTGCAGTACTAAAGGATACTTCTTTTGGATTGTTGACTGACTGTACCATTTAAATTGACTAGCCATCTCGTATGTTAGTTCTGTGTTTTGGTTGTTGGATATTTTCTGGAGGTTTGATTCAGATCCATGAAGTATGTATATCTGTTAAAGCATTCGAAGTTCCACTTTCTGGCTTGTCTTGTAATGTATTGATTCCTGTCGTTTACTTTGTTCTGCAGATGCAGGATAGTTCCTGGGCTTATTCGATGAACAAGTTGACAAGCAATATAGAGTGATCTTCCATTCGGTATAATGTCTATGAATCGCAGCTCGAACATGGATATAGAAATGCATGTGGCTACTAATTCGACGAGTCATGCAGAGGCCAAGGACAGACCTAAAAAGAACAAAGAAGACGAGAAGACCAATACAGTTCCATTTCACAAGCTGTTCTTGTTCGCAGATTTCATCGACATGTTTTTGATGCTTGTGGGTACAATAGGTGCTGTTTGCAATGGCTTAGGTTTGCCCCTCATGACAGTACTTTTCGGGCAATTGATTGATTCATTCGGAATTAACCAAAACAACGGAAATTTGGTGCATCGTGTTTCCAAGGTAACAATCTTTGAAGCATAATGTTATTTCCTGATGCTACACACTTTCAGTCATCAGAGTACTTAACAGTAATCAGTTATTAAGTGAAAGCATGAAAAATAGGTAGCGGACTATCTGTTCCAGGTGTCGTTACTCGTAAGGAACAGGTATTTCCTTCCTACTGATATGTTACACTCGTACACTGTGAATTCAGGTATCTCTGAAGTTTATCTACCTGGCAATGTTTACTGGTGTGACAGCATTTCTTCGTAAGTACATCTCTCGCCCAATAAATTTCTGGAGTTTTCATTAGCAAGAGGAAATGAACAGCGGAATGGCTTGTTTTGTCAGAGGTGACTTTCTGGATGATCACGGGAGAGAGACAGGCTGCTCGGATAAGGGGATTGTATCTTCGGACAATACTGAGACAGGACATTGCCTTTTTCGATAAGGAAACAAACACAGGAGAGGTTGTGGGAAGAATGTCTGGTGATACCGTTCTTATACAAGATGCCATGGGAGAGAAGGTAACATTTCGGCTTGAAGCCAGACACTAGCAAAGAAGGAAACACAGAAAATTTTTCACACAGGAAGTGATGGTGTTCTATATTATTGCATCTCTTGGACTTCTGCAGGTTGGAAAGTTCATACAGCTAGTGTCGACGTTCATCGGAGGATTCGTCATCGCATTTTCTAAAGGGTGGCTACTTACTTTAGTCATGTTATCATCCATTCCTCCCATTGTGGTTTCTGGTGGCCTCATGTCCCTGATCATAGCCAAGATGGCATCGCGGGGACAAAGTGCTTACGCAGACGCGGCAAATGTTGTTGAACAAACAATTGGGTCAATTAGAACTGTAAGTCGATTTAATATATAAAGCCTTTTTTGTTTTACAATTTTGACTCTGAGATGATGGCTGTCTATTGGTGCAACTAGGTAGCATCATTTACTGGGGAGAAGCTGGCGATAACAGCTTACAACAAATTCCTTGTGGATGCATACAAATCAGGAGTTCACGAAGGCATGGCCGCTGGATTAGGTCTTGGTACAGCCTTGTTGATTCTCTTCTGCAGTTACGCATTGGCAATATGGTTCGGAGGAAAGATGATTCTGGAAAAAGGATATACCGGGGGTGAAGTACTTAATGTCATCATCGCTGTCTTAGCTGGTTCAATGTTAGTTGCACTTTGGACTCATTCAACTTTCAATTCACGTATACATTCATGAGTTAAGGATACATGTTATTTTTCCGGAAGGAAAAGCTAATAATTGATTATTTTACAAACCATCCAAGAGATTCAATATTTATATCGAAGAGAGATTAGGCATAAATCAATTGTAAGTAGCTTTGTTGTGTTTGTGCTACAGCAGACCCATAATCAATGAATTGGTTTGGCTTACTTCTCAGGTCCTTAGGACAGGCTTCTCCCTGCATGACCGCATTTGCCGCTGGTCAAGCCGCAGCATTTAAGATGTTTGAGACCATCAACAGGAAGCCTGAGATCGATTCTTGCGACACCTGTGGCAAGACATTGGACGAAATTCATGGAGACATAGAACTTAAGGATGTTTGCTTCAGCTACCCAGCCAGACGAGATGAGCTGATATTTAACGGGTTCTCTCTTTACATACCGAGCAGCACGACCACGGCCTTGGTTGGACAAAGTGGAAGTGGAAAATCCACCGTGATCAGTCTTATAGAGAGGTTTTATGATCCACAAGCTGGTGAAGTGCTCATCGATGGCGTTAACCTGAAGGAGTTTCAGCTTAAATGGATACGGAGTAAGATCGGCGTTGTGAGCCAGGAACCCGTGTTGTTTGCATCAAGCATCAAGGATAATATTGCATATGGAAAAGACAATGCAACCATCGAAGAGATAAGAACAGCTGCTGAAGTAGCCAACGCTGCTAAATTCATTGATAAATTGCCCAAGGTCTAGAGATGTTTAGTTTGATCATTTTACCTCTAAGCTAAGTGAGATTAATCGAATTATGAGTCTAAACTTTTTTGCATCTTTACATCAAGGGACTGGACACGATGGTCGGTGAACACGGTACTCAGCTCTCTGGAGGACAGAAGCAAAGAGTTGCCATTGCAAGAGCAATTCTAAAAGATCCTAGGATTTTGCTTTTAGATGAGGCCACCAGCGCGCTAGATGCAGAATCAGAGAGGATAGTACAAGAGGCATTGGACAGGATAATGGCTAATCGAACCACTGTCATTGTAGCACACCGTTTGAGCACCATCAGGAATGCTGATATGATCGCTGTCATTCATCAAGGAAAGATAGTAGAGAGAGGTACTAAAGCATGAATTTTTAGCCATGGCATGTCTAAAATGAAAGCCAATCCTACCTAGTTGACCTGATATGAATATCCTGTTTAAACGGTGGAAACTTCACATATATAACTGAGTGCAGGCTCAAACGGAGCTAGAGCTAATATTTTGGCAAATTTTGTCAGGTACACACTCGGAACTGCTAAAAGATCCCGATGGAGCATACAGTCAGCTAATACGCCTCCAGCAAGTAAATGCAGAGCAAGATCAAGCAACAGATGACCAAAGCAAATCAGAAAATCTCCTTGACGGTAGACAATCGAGTCAAAGAATGTCCTTGAGATCCATAAGTCAGGGATCATCAGGTGTGGGAAATAGCAGCCGCCATTCCTTATCTATCTCGTTCGGTCTGGCCACGGGATTAAATGCCCCTGATGGTGCGCCAGCAAATCCAGAGTCCTCTTCTTTGGAGAAAACAGAAGCAGCTGCAGAAGTTTCTATTCGACGGCTCGCATATCTTAATAAGCCAGAAGTGCCTGTGCTACTAATAGGAACTATGTTTGCGATCATTGCTGGTGTGGTATTCCCCATTTTTGGCATACTATTATCTACTGCGATCAAGACATTTTATGAAGTACCTCATAAACTAAAAAAAGATTCGAAGTTTTGGGCATTGATGTTCATGATTCTTGCCCTGGTATCATTAGTAGCATATCCAGCGAGGACGTACTTCTTCTCGATAGCAGGTTGCAGATTAATCCAACGGATAAGATCTATGTGTTTTGAGAAGGTGGTGCACATGGAGGTGGGTTGGTTCGATGAACCAGAGCACTCCAGTGGTGTCATTGGCGCGAGACTATCAGCAGACGCAGCAACAGTGCGGGCCCTAGTTGGGGATGCATTAGGCCAGCTCGTTCAAAACAGCGCTTCTGCAGTTGCTGGTTTAGTCATCGCTTTTGAAGCTAGCTGGCAATTGGCGTTCATCGTCCTTGTGTTGCTCCCTCTGATATTTGTTAATGGATACGTCCAAGTAAAATTCATGAAAGGATTTAGTGCAGACGCCAAGGTACGCATTCCTTATTCACCATTTATGGTCCTACTTCTAATAATTTATCTATGTCTAGTCACTGTCCACTTGAGTGTTCAAGGGAACAAACAGGTGAAAATTGCCCAAATATTTGGTTAATTGGACAGATATTTAGATATTTCTGGTGTTAATCACAGCCTCTCTGTTCGTAGATGATGTACGAGGAAGCCAGTCAAGTAGCTACTGATGCAGTCGGAAGCATCAGGACAGTTGCTTCTTTTTGTTCTGAAGAAAAGATGATGCAACTTTATGCTAAGAAATGCGAAGGGCCAATAAAAGCCGGAATTAGACAAGGGTTGATTAGCGGAGTCGGGTTTGGCCTGTCTTTCTTCTTACTTTATGCAGTCTATGGTACCTGCTTCTATGCTGGAGCTCGACTTGTCCAGGATGGCAAGACAACATTTTCAGAAGTTTTCCGCGTAAGATTATCTTTTCCAGTTTTGTCAGTTGCCCTGAAACACTGGCGAGTTCATTGCACCAAATTATTAAGGATAGGAATATTTTAATTTCGAATTTCATTTGATGGTTTATCTATTCTGTGCTTTCCAGGTGTTTTTTGCCCTGACCATGGCAGCCGTTGCAATTACTCAGTCAAGTTCCCTCACTCAGGACTCCACCAAAGCCAGGAGTGCAACTGCCTCGGTTTTCGAAATCATCGACAGAAAATCAGAGATAGACCCCAGTGATGATTCCGGAGAAACGCTAGAAAATGTGAAGGGAGAAATAGAGCTTCGTCAAATCAGCTTCAAGTATCCTTCTCGGCCCGATATACAAATTTTCAAAGATCTTAGCTTGACCATTCATTCCGGCAAAGTAAAGCTTTATGACAACTCTTTCACTTTCTCTTTGCAAAATCATTTTCTATTCTTATCTGAGTTCCAGTCATTCATGATGCGCTAAACACGTGCTGATATTAGTACATGCACATATGGACGATGATTTTTGCTTTTTCAGACAATTGCTTTAGTAGGAGAGAGCGGGAGTGGGAAATCAACAATAATAGCTCTGCTGCAACGGTTTTATGACCCTGATTCTGGTCACATTACCCTTGATGGGATCGAAATTCGGAAGCTACGGTTAAAGTGGTTTAGGCAGCAGATGGGCCTTGTGAGCCAAGAACCGGTTCTGTTCAATGACACCATCCGTGCCAACATAGCATATGGAAAGGATGGAGAGGCAACGGAAGCAGAGATGTTGACTGCATCAGAGTTAGCAAATGCCCATACGTTTATCAGTAGTCTGCAACAGGCAAGTTTATCTCGTCCCTAATACAAGATGGACATAGGCAGGTTAAGTGAGCAATAAGTACGCAAGTTTCCCGGAAATCACAGTTAACCGATATAACAATGACTATGCAGGGTTATGACACATTAGTCGGCGAGCGTGGAGTCCAGTTATCCGGCGGGCAAAAGCAGCGGGTGGCCATTGCACGTGCGATAGTGAAGGATCCGAAGATACTCCTTCTCGACGAGGCTACTAGTGCTCTGGATGCTGAATCTGAAAGAGTGGTTCAAGATGCATTAGACAAAGTCATGGTCAATAGAACAACGGTTGTAGTGGCGCATAGATTAACAACAATAAAAAATGCAGACGTGATCGCAGTGGTAAAAAATGGAGCGATTGTAGAGAAAGGAAAGCACGACACTCTGATTAATATCAAAGATGGTTTCTACGCGTCCTTGGTTGCTCTTAACAGGAGCGCAGCGTCATTGTAATTATGTTTTGTGCAACCGATTTTGGTGGTCCTACTTTCCCATGTAATAGGTGACCATACCAGTTTTTTCTTTGTAAGTATTGTTCATATATTTCTCGTGTGTAAATCACGTGCAAGGTGATGAGAAAGAAAGGTAAAAGTGCATCGAAAACACGTGGCAAATGGCAACTATAAAAGTAAGTATTTTCGTGATGGCATGATTGTGTATGTCCTATCCACAGGGAAAGGAACTATAAGAATATGTTCAGTAATGTCGATACTGCCATTGATATGTTCTTTTTGGTTCAGCAATTAAGAGGAGTGAATTTAAGTTTCTTGAAGTTATATACAGTGGGTGAAGTCTTCAATACTTCAGGGAAAGGAACTTATGCTACCCGAGTATCTTGAGGAAGAGAGCAGCTCTATTGTAAGATGTCTGAACTTTAGTAATCTATCTTATTCTTAATAACGCCTAAACAAAACTGGCGATAACATGACGTGATGTGTGGTTGCTTCTGTGGATTGAAGTCAAACGATGATATCATACTGTTGGAAGAAACCACCTCAGGATTACAGCAATTTGTTGATTATATTATTCTATCTCTACTTTGTTTAAAGCTTAGTTAGAGCTGTTATCTGTTATACATGTCATCTCCATATTATTATCTTGTATCTGAAACTTGTAGACATATTTTATACAAAGCAGAGTCTCAGATTGAGAGCAAGTTGGCCTATTCATTTCAAAGCCACTCTTAAACACTCGTATGGTATCAGAGCTTTAGAAAGGAAAAGTCCCGAAGCTGTCTATCTACAATGGCAAGCTCAACCTCCTATAAGTACCCTTATCCATTGACCCTGAATGTTGCAAACTTTGTGACAATTAAGCTAAGCCACTCAAATTTTAAACTTTGGAGGACCCAAACTATGGGTCTTGTCGAAAGCCAGGATATGCCGGGATCTATTGAGATTAAACTGCTCCAGTTCATGAAATTGAAGTCCCAAACACTGAAGTTGTGAATGGGAAAAAGCTCATTCCCAATTCACAGTATAATGCATGGAAATGGTCTGATTGTCTCCTGTGTGGATGAATCACTGGAACATTGTCTTAAGGTGTTGTTGGCATGGTTGTAGGGCTTGAGACTACTGCGTGGATCAATCAACTCCTTTGCAAAAGAATCTCGAGAAGTGAATATTATCCACTTGACAGCCTCAATATGTAAAAGAAAGGCACTTACTCTATGATTATACCAGCATTTTCAAGGGCATCTTGCTGCTATTGGAAAGCCCGTAAGTGACAGCTTGAAAATTTTCTCGCTTATTTGAGGCTTGGGTAAGAATTACGAGTCCTTTGTTACCTCTATATTAAAACCCTCCCGTTCCTTCTTATGTTGATATCGTGCTGCTCCTTCAAGGCCATGAAACTATAAGAAAGTGGCATGACTTCGAAGAATCTGGCTTCTCAAACCAGAATTTTTTTGTTGGTCAAAGATTTCAGGGACAAAAGGATAATAAAGCTTTCAAGGCAAGGCCAAAGCACTTCAGTCCAAGAGGGCGCAATTTTGATCAGTTTCATCTGCAGAACTGCAACAATGCCAACAAAGAGAAGGATCCTTAAGCAGGGAAAAATCAGCATAAAGGACAACAAGCAGAATTACGTTTCCAAATCTGCGATAAACCAAGGCACACAGTGCCCAATTGCTGTCACCAGTTCAATCAAGCACATCAGTCTGACCTTCCTCAAGCATTTGCTGCCTTGAAGGCTTCTGATCCTGACGACCAGGCATGGATCCCTCACAATGGTGCTTCATCCCACATGACTACTTCTACTCAAAAATGTTTCTCCTCCTAATTAACCGCAATTTTGGCCTTAAGTAAATATAGTTGCTGTAAAATACTGCCAAGGAAAATGTTTTCTGCACATGGTTTCCGAGATTGTATTCATTGAGATATTGCACGGTTTATGTCTGTTCGGAGTGATGTTGCATTTCCTGATTCACTAAGCTTGCCTATATTAAACTATAGGATATTGACTTGAATCTCAATCTTGTACGTGCTAACAAAAGAAGATGGAGAATGCGCCCAGAGAAGGGCCAGATTTCTTCAAAGTGTATATGCCGCAACATAGCTCTCAGAGAATGGTCAGGATAACTCTCTTTCGCTTATGAATTGGTTTTTAACTCAGCAAATTGTTAATCATTGCCAGCAACGAAATCTCAGTGATTGCAATCTCAGTAATCATGCGCGAAACACATTTTCATCGACAGTTATTGTAATGCATCTATTTTTACTTAAGGCCAAAATTGATATCAATTAAGAGGGAAAATAATTTCGAATAGAATGTTGATGACAAGAAAGGCAAGTATACTTCCGAAAACCTTAAATCACCATCTCCTTTTGTCTGATCACAACATTCAATCAGGAAAAGTACAATAAAATAAATTTAAACAACTGCAGGAACCAAAACCCAACATGAACCGAAAACTTCCATTCGGGTTTGTAACCCAGTCCAATAACACAGTTCTGGAGAAGAGAGAAAGCAGAGCAGAGGAAGACCCGAACCAGAAAACTCTGCGAACAGGAAGGAGGGCTCTTGGTTCACTCTCCGACATATCGAATCCAGGATGTGTAAGTGAACGTGAGTTTAATACTGAGGAGGATTGCAGAAATCCCCTTGCGTGGTGATGCAACTGGTTCCATCTTCTTCTTAGAATACAGAGATTTTCCAATTTCGTCGGAAGCTCATGCCTTGTACGGAGAGGAGTGTGTGATTTGTATAGGTGTGAAAGTAACCGTTTGTTTATTTTGGGTTCTAATGTTGAGAAAACCTCCAAATATATTTTGAAGTTGACAAAATTATCAATAGTTTATATCGATCTAGATGCAAGAGTTGTTTATGTTTCAGGTAATATCCGCAATGAATGGACCTTTGATATAATCAGTGAAAGGATTCTAAATGACTGGAAGAACTTATGTGAACGAGTCTAGTCGAATAGAGAGTTTATATAGACGTGGAAATATCAAGGTTTTAAGTCTACATGATCTACATCACTATCGTTCCAAAAAGTTTCTTGAAAAGAACCGTAGAATATAACAGGAAGCGAGAATTAACCAAAGCGTGAATATCAGCAGCGTTCTGCTTGAATATCAACAGCATAATGCGAGAATAAGCACAGTACTACGCGGACAGCATACTGAGTGGATATGAGCAAAGTACCGCAAAAGCTTAATATAAGAAGAAGCTTGGCTAAAGTCTACTATCGTGAGACGACGGGAGAGCTATACATATGCGGTGATTGTGAATATAAGAAGAACACTTATATTACTTGTAACAACAATCTTGTCACAATCTTCAAGACTATTATTTTGAGATCTTATCCCTTGACAACTTGTAATTTGATATGGATTCCTATACTAAAGAAATAGATTGAACATTAATCTTAAAAATTATCTACCCGAAATATTCAATCACGCAAGATATCTTAATGGATTGACAATCACGAAATACTTTACTTTAGGAAGCCAATATTTGATTGTATGGGCGACCAAATCTACGATAATTTTGATTGATTGACCTCAGCGGCTATCTTCATCTTTTCAACAATTGTCCAATGGCTAGATTGGAGATTGATCTTCTTGAAAATTGTCCAATGGTTGGATGTTAAAGAGTAGATGAAGTAGACCGAGGCACCAAAGAAAGTAAATTGATCAAGAGTTCATAATTCCATTTTTTGAGAGAGTTTTACATTCTTTTCAATTATCTTCTATTTCTATGAGCTTTAATATTGCAACCTTCAAGAAGTGTTGGCAGTGTGAAAGTTTTTGCTTAGGTGTGGGATAATGAGTTTTATCAACTTGAGTATAAGCAGCACCAACTTCAAGGAAAAGTGCTTGAGTATAAGCACCACTGTTACTGTAACTTCTCAACGATTGACTAATAAAATCTAGCCAAGTTGTTATAAGTGTAGGAGAGTGGACATGGGCTTATACTAAACCGAACCACTATTCATACTTACTCACTTCATGATAAAAACACCAACTGCACTTTTTGTTATAGCCAAAACCTGCTTATATCAAAACTCTGTTCTTACCCAATCAAACTTACATCTTCTTGACATTTTTAATTCCACAATATACCGTCAAGTCTTATTGAAATTAGCTGTTCACCCCCTCTGATATTCTTAGCCAACATCATTTGATTCGCATTTACACTTCCTCCAAAAGAGGGTGTCCTCAGTATAGACAGTAAATGGGCATTTGTAATGAAAGGGGTCGAGCTCTCTTCTCTGTGGAGAGCTTAAAAAGGGTCAAGCCCATGCGTGCCCGCGAAATGGCAGTCAACATGTCCAATTGTCCGGTACTTGCTTCGTGTCAGCACAGAGAGGCTACGCGTTTGCGACGAGTCAATTTTCTTTCCTCTTTTTCCTCCACTTAGTGACAGAGACTTTGTTCCATTTGTGGACATCATCGGTATGCTGAAAGATGATGACAATGCCAACGTCATCTTCTCATAAAAGAGCAACCTTTGATAATGTTGTAGGCACCGTGATAATCTTTCGTCTTTTAGAGATAATGTCTCGGCATTCCTTGCATCAGTTCAGGCTCTCCTCGTGCTCAACCCTATCTCGGCAGCATTCTTTTACATCAATTTCGCCTGCTATACAGACTTAGGGTTTGATTTTGAACCGTTAGAAACAAAAATTTACCTGGGAACTGGGAACCAACAGGGCCGGTCCCAAGTAGAACCGGCGACCGATTCACAGCATGAAACCAGGAAACGAACCGATTAAGGCTGGATCCCTAATTTTTTTACCCAAAAACAGAGTTCTTCCCATCCTCCAATTCCATTGCAGAAAGCATGAAATGAATGAAGTCTTCTCAGCGACCTAGATTTTCCCACGGCCCTTCTTTTCCAGTGGTCCGCCACCCAGTTTTCGAGAACCAAATCCAGTTTCTTGGCGGTCCTCTTCATTTCAGCTACACCTCTCTTCACCATTAGAGAATTTAGCTAGGCAATGATCTGTGCTATGGTTGATATGGGGACTCAACTGACTCAGGCTTTCGAAAATTCATGTGACATACGTATTCCTTGTCAATTGGATCAAGCATTTCGTTGGTCGAGTCAATTACAATCTTGATTCCGCTTGAACATTTCTTAACTCCACTGCATATCTCTCTGCATCCTTGGTTGCTCTTCACTTGAGCTCTTCAGCTTCATGACGTTTCTTTTGAACTTTTGTTTTATGTTTCTTATGGATGTCTTCTTTGACGAATCATCTTTGATCACAAACAAGGATAGAGAGCAGAAGACTAGAGAACAGAAGAAAGTGAAAATGTTGTCCGCCCGGGAATCCTTCGAAACCAAGCTTCAATTCATTGACAAAACACGATAAATTAATTTCCCGCAACTCGTTGAATCCGTGCACATCGCCTCTTACTCTAGGCTTCGCATCCAGACGCGAAATTACCACTTATACAACATAGAAGAGGCAAATGGCTTCGGCATTCACGAATGGTCTCCACCGGAAGAGATTCCGACAATCAATCCCCAAGACAAACTAAAAGTCAATTATCAAGCTATCGTTGGACCAAGCTGGCAGGACAACTACTGAAATTTAGTGAATTGGAACTAATGGTCAAATTTTCTAAGATTCACCGTTATTGTCAATACAATATGGCTATGCCTCATCCACAAGTGTCGGCTCATAGCAGTTATTCTTGGAAAAACCATCAAGGATTTGAAGAGCACACGTAGAACTCCACCCGGCCATCCACGGTTTACCAAACCATAACAAGCCGCAGTCATTGGCACAGTAGTGAAAGAGTTGCATTACTCCAAACAAGGCTCATCAACTGCAAATCACGAACGGATCTGCCAACATAGCATGAAAAGTAAGAAGGGCTATCCAGAAACTCTAGCCAAGCAAAAACAAATGCAGTCAAAACATGACGTCCACCTTCAACGTTTTTTTAAAACAAAGTGCGCGAAAGCAGAGGAAGCTTAAAATAACGTTGCTCTAAGTGCAAATCAGTATATCCACACAGCAAATCAACCATAACTTATTCACAAGCTATTGGAGTTCTGTCAACCTTTCAACATGCTTGGATCTTGAAACCTAAATAAAGAGTTACTTAGGCGAAGATAGAAGTGAAGTTCCATCAGATTGAAACCTCACACCTGGAGTTAGCATCAGTCCAGTCAAAACCGCCATTGTCCTGGTTTTCTTATTTCAAATAGGCCTCAAGACAGTCAATCATTTGATGGAAATTGCTCGCATATAACTGCAGCTCAAGGTAAGGATTTCAAATATAAAAATCTCTGTGAGCAAAGAAATTGCACAATAAATAAACATATAGTCCAAGAACTACATGACTTCATGCTAAAAAGTGAAAAGCAACTCATGCAGTCGTAGGGGGCAGACTTCGTCCCATTTCTCCAAAATAGTTTATACAATTTCACAGGGAAAATGTTCAAATCCTTAAATATCCCATTGAAAACATTCTAAAGGAAGCCTAAGCATAAGATCAATGTAAGCATACAATCATGTACTAAAGCAAGGAAGTGCTCTATATCAATCTCCAATTCACAATAATCCTCTGATACAATTACAAAAAGCCCATAAAAGCGTTGTGTTAATAGAGAATAACCTACAAGAAGCAAAGAGAAAAATAACAGGTCAAGCCAGCAGCATTTGACAAACCAAGTGATCGACTGGCACACGAGAAGCGGTCCTGAAATGCGTAAAGAGCTGATTATTCAATCACCAGAGAGTACAATTGAGCCATATGTCCGAAAATGCAATTGCTGTGCTTAACTCAGATCAACGAAAAGAACAGCAATTTCTGCACATTCTATCCACGATGAAAATAAAGATGATATAAAGAAGGATATGAGTGGCTCTAAGTTCATGGCATAGAAGGCATGAAGAATAAACACTATGGTTCCTCTTATGAGATGATCCCATGGGTGAAAAAGAGTACCTTTTTCACTCTATAGGGAGCGTTTTGCAAGTTAAATTATTCTCAACCAGTTGATTTATTGCATCCCTGAACTTGAAATAATCGTCTTCAGTGTTGTAAACTTGATGAGAAATGCGAGCATATCCTGTTATGCTTCCATCCTTGTCCCTAGGTCCATCAACACCATCGGCCGGAGCCTGATAGTGTATAGGCACTTCGATCCCATGATTCACCCGCAGATACGACCTCAGCCTGAGCGCATCCTCTCCGCTGAAAATGCACAGCCTCGAAGGAAGACCAACCATGATCATACTAGCACACATTTCTGGCGGAGACCCGAGATTCGTCCCCCAAGATTCTGCCAACATTCGTCCCATTTTCACAACTTGCTCGTGGTTCCTCTTTATGATCCCCCGAATCCCTCCTTCGAATCTCTTCACAAATTCAAACACCGCAGGCACAACAAGCTGAGAGCTGTAATCCCTCGTGCCAATCCACGCGCTCTCTACCGGCAATCCATTCCCGTATTCGTGCGTAACCACAGGATGGTGCATGTCGCTCACCATACCCGACGATTTCCTACAATACAGGAATGCCACGGAAGGCGGGCAAAAGAACCACTTATGCAAATTGCTCACGTAAAAATCAGCCCCAATCTCCTTCACATCGACCTCAACGCTACCAATCGCGTGCGCGGCGTCCACGAAAACCTGATCCACGCCCTCCTCCCTACAAATCTTGACTAATTCCTTCACCGGGATCAACACCGACGGCATCGAGGTGATGTGATCGATTATAGCCAACCTCACTCTCCTACCATTCCTCTTCCCTCTCTCCAACCCTCTCCTGAACGCTGCAATGACCTCCTCGTCGGAGCTCACGGGGAACGGAAGCTCGACCACGACGATCGAGCCCCCCGCGCTCGCCACGTACGCCTGAATCGACTTCTTCACGGCCTCGAACACGCAGTGGAACATCAGGACCGCGTCCCCGGGGGCGAACCTCGACTCGGCGAACCCGCGGCCGACCTGCTGGAGCACGATGGCGGCGGCGGTGGTGGCGTTGTCGACGAGCGACACCTCGCCGACGTCGTCGGCGTTGATGAGGTCCCCGATCAGGGACCTGGATCGGAGGATGCCGCCGCGGAGGGAGTTGAAGTAGAAGTCGTCGGGCTGCCGGAGGAACCGGAGGAGGCAGTCGCGGTGGGCGGCGAGGACGGAGCCCGGGCAGCTGCCGAAGCTGCCGTTGTTGATCCGGGCGACGCCGCGCTGGTGGTGGGAGAACTCGCTCCGGAGCTCGGGGCCGGAGATGGGCTCGGGAGGGCCCGGGAGGAGCTTCGCCTTCTTCGGCGAGCGCTCGCAGCTGCCGTTTCGCGAGGCGTGGCGGCCGTCTTCGCCGCCGCCGCCGCCGCCGCCGCCGTCGCGCTCCATGTGGCGGTGGGTGGGTGGGGGGGTGGGGGTGGGGGCCGCGCGGGGTGGGACTCAGTGAGTCAGGGGGAGTGGTGGAGGGGGCGAGTGGGACGTGGACATGATTGGGTTGCGGCGAACATCTAGGGATTTTATAATTAACCTGATTCGCTCGGGGACACGTGGGTCGGGTCGGTGAAAACGAGATCGGGTCGGGTCGGGGATCCGGGGGAAAGCCTTCTATGACCGTTCTTGAAACGCGCGTGACTGTGCACGCAGACATTCTCCTGCGGACATTAGAGACGCGAATGATAATCATTTTATTCTAAAAATTAATTTATTTGTCTTATTTCTGTTCTATGGACGAGTTTTTGAGCTAAAATACTTCGGTTGATAACGATGCAAAACTTTTACTCTCGAAATAGAAATTCATTTGATAACGACGCAATATTTCTATTTCTCCCTTCCAAGCAACCGCCCCCCGGGAGGCCGTCAGCATCGGGCGACGATGGGCAACAGGAGATGGACAGCAGCGGTGATAGGCGGCTAGCATTAAGTGGCAATGAAGGACGATAGGTCGCGATAGGCGGCGAGTGACAGCCAACGAGCGACGGCAAGAGGCAATAGTTGTTGAGTGACAACGGAGGACGGGAAACAACGGTCGACGGGAAACAACGATCAACAGCAAACGTTGGCAACAGGCAAGCAGCGAGTGAACAACCGGCTAGTCGAGAGAGCAAGCGATGATAACTAAAATTTATCATTTCTATTCCAAAATTAAAAAAAAAGTAGAAAATTTTTACTTCTCATTTATGTTTCAAACCTATTTCTGAAATTAAAATTTATAACAAAAATAGAAAGATAAAATTACGTTACCAAACGGATTTATTCCATACATGTTCTCGAAAATAGAAAAACTAAAAAAATAGATAAACATAATTGTTATCATACGCGCCCTTGCTCTCCCCAACATAAGGAAATTGAGCATTTTAATTGGATATTTTTCTTTTTTGGGATAATAGCATAAAGTGTTTCTGAACTTTGATCCAATACACAATATCATTTCTAGATTTTTAATTTGTCGCAATATGATCCGTGAACTTTGGCTCAATGTGCAACGACATCCTTAAACTTTTAATCTGTTTATGAAGTTCATAAACAATATGAAAATAATTTAAAATTCATAAACCACATTGAACAAATTAAAAACTCGTGAACGATTTTGCACATTGGACCCAAGTTCATAGACCATATTAAATTAATTAAAAATTTAAGAACAACATTACACATTTAACCAAAGTTCATGAACCAATTGCATCATAGCACCCCTCTACTTTTAGGGACCTCAATCTTTTTTCCCATCCAAAATGTCTTTGGTTATTTATTTAACAAATATATCATCCTAAGTAAGAGGTAAAATTGTTTCGTCTAAGATCTCGCTGGGATTTCGACATTCTTGAACGTAAAACACAAAGAGGGTATTTCCTCTTCTTGAGGAAGACAAATATACAAGAAGATTAGGGGAGGCAAGACTCGGGGACATCGACACGTTCAAACAAGAACGCAGTTTGGTAGCCCACACACATTGATGGACAGGCACAAACGCCCCAGCTGTTAAGAAACCACCCTTGATTTGGTGAGGTTATCGGTGTAACCATCAACCATGGATCCATGTGGAGATGCATGCGTTAATAATTCGATATAATCCCTCGGACGTTTTTGATATTGGAATTTGAATCTTTTCTGTCCAGCAACAACTTTCATAAAAAAGATTTCAAATCTTGAAACGTTTGTGTCCTTCCGCATGTATCATTTCCTTTGTGAGATTATGTAATTCTTTATCGGAAATTTCATTCAATTTATCCACCGATTCAAACATTTAGCAACGAAGCGATTTTGCTCAATCTTCCAAGTGCCAATCTTATGTATTTGCACAACGCATGTGCACGTTTGCTAGCCATTAATGATTTTTACGTGGAACAGTTTGACTAGCACTATTCATGCTTGATCAATATCTTTATGATTAATATCACGAAAAATTCTAAACTGGTACACCTGTGATAAATTTACCCAAAAATAATTTTTTGACCACCAAAAATCTAAAACCGGTATGCTTATGACAAATTTACCCTTCGTTAGTTTTCGTTAAATTTTACTAATAAAATTGCTTTGTTAATAAATGACACATGACAATTGATGGGTGTACTACTTTTGGGTTTTATCATCCGTTTGTTACGGGTGTACCGATTTGTGCTTTTTTTGGGGTATTAATCCAATTTAACAGAAACTAACGGAGGGTAAATTTGTCACAAATGTACCAGTTTGGTGATTTTAGTGATCAAAAAATTAATTTGAGGTATATTTATCACAGAGGTATAAGTTTGGGATTTTTGTTAGTTAAAAAATTAATTTGGGGTAAATTTGTCACATGTGCACCAATTTAAAATTTTTCATGGTATTAACCCATATCTTTAATACACACTAAAGTAGCCATCCATATTTCTCTATAAAATAAAATTTAAGCAAGATCAAGTAAATGTTCTAGTGATCAAGTAAAATTTGAAGTGCGGCTAGTAAACTGGTACAAATTTTTATTAAATAGGCAAGGCATGCCAAAACTATGCATTTATCCTATTAAAATATGAAACAAGTTTGACAAAATTGAGAAATAAATATTGAGAATATAAATATTGAGAAAGTGTTTGATGACCGTATTAAGTGCATTTGACAACCTTCACATTAAGGGTGAGCGATTTCAGGTTTCAAGTTCCTTTTAAGTTCCACGTACCTAGAATCTATTTATGGAAAAAGGTTCCCTAATTTTTGAAACCTAAAACCTACTATGTATATTTTGGAACCTACAACCTATACGTTCCATCAGTCAGGTTCTTGAGTTCTAGATTTTACCCTGGAATCATACTCACCCCTACTTCACATGGGTGTTAAAAAAAGTTTCGTGTTGACAATCTTCAATTTCAAAAATAAAAAAAAATTGTCGTTTGAGAATACTTGAAATTTTAATAGGAAATATCATTAGCTTTTCATCAAACATAAAATCAGGGATAAGGGTTGATCAATTTCGGCAACATATATGGTATGTTAGTTTTCATTATATATTATTTGTTAGTTCTTTGGATTTCTAGTTTTGATAAAACCGAATAAGATACGGAATTTAGATATTTTACCATATATGATCCGCTATATGGTAAATTACAGTAAAAAGGTCATATATTTTCATATCAAGCTCCGTCTATTATTTGGTAGGCGTTTTCATAAAGTCACCAACGTGGAGGATTTGACATTGTCGAAAAATGCGAAAAATTACACAAGTCAAGCTAAAAATTTGCTGTCATTCGAGCTTAATTTCAAGCATTATATCCAGTAATTTCAAATTTTGCCTGCCGAGGGATCGATCTTGTTCCTCTCAAGTGCTCTGGATGATATTCTCCATATCATTGAAACACAAACGAACAAATTTCTCTAATCCCAGAGTGGAGGTCTTCGTTTTTGACCGTCACGCAGAAATGGAAATTAAAAAATTCAGCTACCTGTACCATCCATCCATCATGCCCAAACAAAAAGAAGATAAAAAAAGAAAGCTTTTTCAGTAAAATTCCAGTATTTTTACATATAAAACATGAACCTGCTTTGTTTTCAATAAAATTCTCGTTTTCCCATATTATGCTGAACTTATAGAACGAATCAGACACTTATAAAACAAGGTTGTATCATGCTCGGATATGAATGCATCAAAATTGTTCAATTTATTTGTATATCCTTTTATTAATAATTAACAACACAACATGTCAATCGATATATATAAATAAAAGATTATATGATATTATTATATCTCGTGAGCTCATTCGTTCGTGCTTCGGGCCTCGCCCTGGACGCTCCACGTCACGAGATCGCAGCTCAGCACCAGCGCCCAATCAGAACCCAGGAGCACCTGCCAGCGAGGCAGCTACGGCCGCTGACGTCACGATCTCGCCCCTTTTTTTTCTTTTATTCGCCTTCTTCTCCTCCTCCTTCCCGATGCGTTTTTTTCTTTTCTTGTTTTGTTTTCCGGCTTCTGTTCACCGTTATTTTCCATGGTGGTGGGGGTGCGTGCGTGCGTGCGTGCGCTCGCTGTCCGCTTCGAAGGCTCGAGCTTTAAAGCTTCTTTTGCCCGTGTCTTGATCCCGACGAGCCGCGCGGCGCCCTCCCCCCCACAGAGAGCGCGCGAGCGAGAGGGAGTGGATCCTCCTTCCGAGTCAGTGAGAGGTCAAATTCCCTGAGGGAAGTGGGAAACCCAAGATCAGGATCAAATTCTCAGGTGCGCTCGAGGACTCTCCCCCCACCGCCCTTCGATTCGTTCGATCCGTTGCTTGCGATCTGCGCGAGCCCTAGATCCTCCCGCTCAAGTAGTGCCGTCTTCTTGAGGAATTCTGGGGAATTTGAGCTCCCCGGAGGTTTGCTTGGATGGGGGGTTGGGTACGAGGTGAATTGTATAATGTGGGTCGTGGGTATCTCGTGTTTTTTGAGTTTGTGGGCGACTTCTTGATTTTGTGGCTAGTATCTTGAACTGGGTGTAGATCAAAATCCGTTCTTTTTCTCTATATTTGCTGTTCTGGGGCGGAGTTTTTGATTTGGGGTTGTGGGTTTTCAAGAGCTTCGGTCGGATTATTTGTGGTGGGAAATCTTTTGAAGTAGTAGACATGAGTCGATTGCTGCCTATGAATAACCTTCTCTTGATTGTGTAACTGTGATACAGGCCCAGCTCGTCAAAATTTCCGCAAGAAAACAAGATCCTCGATTCGCATCATATACTTCTCAAAGGGGATTTCGGTTATTTATGGTCAAGAGTCATTGGTTTTAGCTTCGGATTCTGGCATGTGTGTTTTCCTAGAGTATTAGTGTAGACTACTTTGAAGTTCTTGAGGAAGTTGTTTGCAATAAAGAGAACTTCTGCTTACAATGGCTAACCAGCGACCACCTTCGCCCGGATACTCCATCACCATGACTCCATCAAATCCTGGAATGTCAACCCCTCATACCGAGAGAAGTCCAATCCGTCCTCCACTGTTGACACCTGCAGCTCCTAGATTTCCTCCCCCGCAATTACAGCAAGAACACCTCGCTTCTCCTTTAATCAGGAACCCTAATTTGCAATCACCACCAAATGGAGTTCACTCTGGCAGTCCAACCCCTCATATGAGCACACCTCCGGGCCCTCCAGTCTTTACTTCGCCTGTCAGGCCAGCCGCAGTGCCTTTCCGAAGCTCTCCTGCAAGCCCACAGCCTGTTGCATTCTCCTCTGGGTCATCGTTACCAGCTTCTTCCCCCCCTCACTTTTCAAATGGATCAGGTGATTTGCAGCACCATGTTTCTGATTCTGCAGAGGACTCGACATCTACTGGGAAAGTACCATATGTATTGTTTTCAGCTCAGAAGGTACCCGTTCTCTTTTCTCTGCCTAAAAGTTGAATTTTTTAGTCATTCATTTGATCTTGCTACGACCAAATTTTCTGTCATAAAAGACATCACCAATATTTCTGTTAAATTTTGGGTATATAATTTGTTTGTATCTGATCACATTCATCTACACGGAAGAGAAGATTTGCTCACTCACTGTTTTTCTTCTGTTGGCTATTGGTTTAGGTAATGAAGCAGAAGAGACAAGCTAATGTGCCCAGTTTGGCATTTGGCGCATTGGTTTCTCCCGGACGAGAGGTGTCAGTGGGTCCTCAAATACTACAACGAGACCCACATCGTTGCCAGAACTGTGGGGCTTATGCGAATTTTTATTGCAACATATTGATTGGCTCTGGTCAGTGGCAGTGTGTCATTTGTCGGAAGCTGAATGCAAGTGAAGGAGAGTATATAGCTTCCAGTAAGGAAGAACTTAGGAATTTTCCGGAGCTTTCATCTCCAATGGTTGATTATGTGCAAACTGGGAATAGAAGACCCGGTTTTATTCCGGTGTCAGATTCGAGAATGTCTGCACCCATTGTGCTTGTAATAGATGAGTGTCTAGATGAGCCGCACCTCCAGCATTTACAAAGTTCATTACATGCCTTTGTGGATTCACTTCCCCCCACAACAAGGATTGGAATTATACTCTATGGTCGCACTGTCTCAGTCTACGACTTTTCAGAGGAGTCGGTTGCATCAGCTGATGTGCTACCGGGTGACAAATCGCCGACTCAAGAGTCCCTGAAAGCACTAATATATGGGACAGGGATATACCTATCGCCAATTCATGCTTCACTACCGGTAGCACATACAATGTTTTCGTCATTCAGGCCATACAAGTTGGACGTTCCCGAGGTTTCTAGAGACAGATGCCTTGGTACTGCGCTTGAAGTTGCTCTTGCTCTAGTTCAAGGGCCATCATCAGAAATGTCTCGGGGAATAGTTAAAAGGTCAGGAGGGAATGGCAGAATCGTTGTATGTGCTGGTGGTCCTTGTACTTATGGGCCTGGGTCAATCCCACATTCTTTCACTCATCCTAACTATGCCCACATGGAAAAGACGGCAACAAAATGGATGGAACACCTCGGTCGTGAAGCTCATCGAAATAATACGGTGGTTGACATTCTATGTGCTGGAACATGCCCTGTGAGAATTCCTATCTTGCAGCCTCTAGCAAAAGCTTCGGGTGGTGTCTTGATCCTTCATGATGACTTTGGGGAGGCATTTGGTGTGAATTTGCAGAGAGCAGCTACGAGAGCTGCTGGGTCTCATGGTTTGCTGGAGATTCGTTGTTCAGATGATATTCTCATTACTCAGGTTGTAGGTCCCGGTGAAGAGGCCCATGTAGATACCCATGAAAGCTTTAAAAATGACGCTGCTCTTTCGATCCAAATGTTGAGTGTTGAAGAGACTCAGAGTTTCTCGATCTCCATGGAAACAAAGAACGACATCAAGAGTGATCACGTATTTTTCCAGTTTGCAATACAATATTCAAATGTGTATCAAGCTGATATCTCTAGGGTGATTACAGTTAGGCTACCCACTGTTGATAGTGTTTCGGCATATCTTGAGAGTGTCCAAGATGAAGTGGCAGCAGTTCTTGTTGCCAAGCGGACTCTATTGCGGGCCAAAAATCATTCAGACGCAATTGACATGCGAGCAACAATAGATGAAAGAATTAAGGATATTGCTCTGAAATTCGGGTCCCAAATACCAAAGTCAAAGCTTTGTCGGTTTCCAAAGGAGCTTTCCCTATTGCCGGAGCTTCTGTTTCATCTTAAAAGGGGTCCTCTGTTGGGTAGCATAGTTGGCCATGAAGATGAGAGGTCTGTTTTGAGGAACTTGTTTCTAAATGCATCTTTTGATCTTTCACTTCGCATGGTAGCTCCTCGATGTCTTATGCACCGGGAAGGCGGCACTTTTGAAGAACTACCGGCCTATGACCTGGCAATGCAATCTGATACAGCTGTAGTTCTGGACCATGGCACAGATATCTTCATTTGGATGGTCAGCTACTTTAACCTTTCACTTAATTTGTCATGCTTGATGCTGCCATTTTCTGCTGCTTGCTTGTCAGTTGTGACGCTGGCTGCTAGTAGGTACTCCTTTAGGTACCTGACTGAATCCTTATGGGGCATTGGAAATAATTTGCTCTTTCTGATACTATCAGAGAAACTTCTCTGCTGCTCGCTGGATTCTTTTTTCTTTTGTTCGTCTTCGTGGGCGGGATTTTGTCTGTGTCTGCATGTGTCTTTTTCCAGAGCCTCATGCCACCAATAGACGTACTTTATCTGTTTGTTTTGAGTGGGTTTATGCCTGCTTACCTGGCCTATTCATTGCTTGAATTTGATGCATAATTAGGAAATCCTTTAGTCTTTGCACCAGAGCATTTGTGAAAGAATTTGCCTGTGACACCTTCATGCACATATAATCTTCTTCACGCAACAGTCAGTCCCGTTATTATGCGGTATACCTGGATGAATGACATGAAAATGTAAGGTTGGATCTTAGTATTTGATCCAGTTAGAGTTGCTGCACATTCCAGAATTTAATGTTGTAGATAAATTCTTTGCATAGGGCATTGCTTCCCACTCTTGTAGCCTTTCTTTTCTAATTGGCTTGTTAACAACTGTCCCATCAATTGATGAATAGGGTGCTGAGCTTGCTGCTGACGAAGGGAAAAGTGCAGCGACCTTAGCGGCTTGCCGAACATTGGCCGAAGAACTCACAGAATCACGATTTCCAGCTCCTAGAATACTGGCATTTAAGGTTTTTCCTCCTTCGCACTCTTTTGTTTAATTCGTTGTAAGTTATTCACAAGATGAAAATTCTTATGTTGGTTTTCCTGTTCAACAGGAGGGAAGCTCTCAGGCCCGGTATTTTGTTTCCCGTTTGATTCCGGCACACAAGGATCCTCCTTATGAACAGGTAAGTGGTAAAAATTAGCATCACATCGTCCTATTGATTCTTTCCCTTGGTGTTCTTTTATTCTGGATGCGAAATTCGAAAATTTTGCTATCTCACTTATCTGTACTTGCAAATGTTGTTTCACATCTTCAAGAGACGCTTGATATACTAAGTCTGAGGATTATGAGTGTGGATCGAACATGCAATTTGGTTTTGGTTTACAGGAAGCAAGATTCCCACAGCTACGGAGTTTGACGGCAGAACAGAGGACAAAGCTGAAAAGCAGTTTCCTTCACTTTGATGATCCTAGCTTCTGTGAGTGGATGCGAAGCTTAAGAGTGGTCCCCCCCGACCCCAGCTGATGCAATCCTGCGGAATTTTTGTGGCTAAGTTACTTCCGAACTCAAATGCTCGGGGTTCGCGCCGTCATATTGCCGAAAGGAGACCATCTTCTGTCTCTTCTTGTTTTTTGGCCACTTCTCTTTCGTCTTGTTTATTTTTGGGTTTCCGTGGCAAAGTTTGAGGGGGATGAGAACCCTGTGGGATAGTGGTGGGTATATGGATTGGCAGTACCATTTTATCTCTTAACATTTTTTTGCCCTTAGCATTTGATTTTTTTTGGTGGTTAAATTGTAGCTGAAGTTGTCTCTCCATTCCAATTCACAGATGACAGTTCTATGAAGCCCGTGAGCAATAAAAAATTGTTCATTTTAGTCCTTTTACTAATGTCACAGCATATGTTTTTCGGGTTTTCTGATGTCATGTAGGAGATTGAAAAGTTAGAGCTATGAGGTTGGTAAGGCATGATTAGTTAGAGCAATCGGCTAAAATTGATTGCTTATTTAAAAAATTTACATTATCGACATTAATATATGTCTAAATATTTGCATAAATTATGAAAATATTTTTCGCTTATTTTTTTTCGTAAGTGATAAAAGTGATTGTTTTTAGAAAAATAATTTCTAAATCCTTCATTTTGACGGACAAATAGAGCCACAGCATCTACATAATTTGCAGACGTTATCTGTCAGAATAAGATATAATGGGACAATAAGGGTGCGTTTAGCAACGTGCCAAATAGTCAAAATTTCTATTCTTTTGTTCCTAGAAATAGATTGGGAACAGAAATGCGTTTGGTAAACGCATTTGTTCCCGGGCACATTTTTACAAAAATTTGTGCCGAGAAATAGTTTTGGAAGAGAAACCCGAAGCAAAAAAAAGTTGTTTCTTGTTTCTCGGCACAATTTTGAGAATCAGTTTTTTTTCCTTTTTTTCTTTTTCTTCTTTTCTTATTTTTGTGTTGTTCTTCGTCTGGCCGGGCCGACCGCCGGCGACCGGCCGCAACCCAGGGCCGGCGAGGGCGTCACGGCCCTCGCCGGCCGCGGGCGGAGGCGAGGGTCGCCCTCGCCGGCGAGGGCGAGGGCTGGACCCTCGCCGCCTGGGCGAGGCGGCCTCGCCCAGAGACAGCGAGGCTCGGCCTCGCCCAGATCTAGCGAGGTCGAGGGTCGCCGTCGCGACCCACGGCGACGCCGGCCTCGCCGTCTCTGGGCGAGGCCGCCTCGCCCTCGTCGGCGAGGGCGACCCTCGCCTCCGCCGGCGGCCGGCGAGGGCCGTGATGCCCTCGCCGGCCCTGGGCTGTGGCCGGTCGCCGGCGACCGGCGACCGGCCATGACCAATGAAGAAAAGGGTTAAAAAAAACAATTCAAAATATTATTTAGGAACAAAAATTGTGTAGTTTACTAAACGTATTTCTATTCTTTTCTAGTTTAGGAATAGAAATTTTGGACAATTACCAAACGTCTTAAAATACTCAGAAATTGTTTCCGGGTACAGAATAAAAAAAAATCATTTCTGTTCAGAAACTGTACCCGGGCACAGAATGATTCTCATGCGCACCTTAAGAACATCTGAAATGAGAGAAAAAGGGACAATAAGAACAATCTGAAAGGAGAGAAGTTGAAGGATGCTTCTCTTTTTGCTTAGTCACACACTCGCACTAACCAGTCACTTGTCTTTACAATTCATTTGATTAAAAGAAAATCAGGGGCTCCTTTGTTTTTCAAGGACGTGTTTGCGGTATGACAATAACAACCAATTTTAAGGATGGAAGTAGTAAATGTAAATTAATATTCCATCCAAGATATTTCTTCTCGTATTACAAACCTCTTAAGTAAATTTTTCACGGTACCACCAAACACTTTTCTTCTTGGATTATTGAAGAATGAAGGGAAAATGACACAATGAACTTTAACCCAATATGTAATTTGATCCCTTAACTTTTAATTTATTTAATATAGTCCATAAACTTTAGCTTAATGTTTAATTTAGTTCCTGAACTTTTAATCTGTTTAATGTGGTATCTGAACTTTTAGTATGTGTTCAATTTAATTCTTGAACTATTTGAAAATATTAAATATAGTCCTTCCATTAATTCAAGTGTAGGGACTACATTAAATATTTTTATATAGTTTATGGACTAAATTGAACATGTACTAAAAATTCATGAATCATATTGAACATATTAAAAGTTTGAGGGCTAAATTGAATATTAGGCTAAAGTTTAAGAATATATTGAACAAATTAAAAGTTCAAAGATCGAATTGTATATTAAGTTAAAGTTCAAGGATTGTTTGTATCCTTATCCCAAGAATGAAATAGTTGACCAAAAAAAAATTGAGTTTTTCTTCCTATTTTTGGGATTGGCTGGTCAACCCTGCCCATGCCAAATCTTTAACGATTTCAAGAACATAAGCCTCTGATTTAGGGTTTTTGCAAGCACCTATTTTTAACTGCCTACTGCTTCGCTTCCTGGGATCTTACCACCTTCGCTTCGACTGCGAAACGATTGACAGGCCGCCTGTCGACACACTATCCAGTAAGAACGGTGCTCTTTCTCTCTCTATCTCATCATGAAAATTTTTTCCATGGATCAATGGGTCGATTCCATTTTCTTGCACCTTCAATCCCCTTGCCCAGTTCAGTAGAATTGTGAAATATATGGCCGAGACGGTCGATTACGGTCGTGAAAAAGCATTTTTTTTTGGTGTAAATTTCGTGACCCTTTCGCATTTTCCAATGGGAATTGGCTAATGATCAGGTCAGAGATATGGCTGGTGGTGAATCAAAGAAGTCCAATGCAAATGCAGGTGCTGGTCAGCGATCTCGTATATTATTCCGCTGTTGTTCTGTACTATTGTGTTGTGAAATAATGCTTGCTTGTGAAGATGTGTCGGGTTTGATCTGTGGTACTGACGTGCAGGGGGGAAAAAGAAGGATGTGAAGAAGGAGACTGGGTTAGGTCTCTCCAACAAGAAGGATGAGAACTTTGGGGAGTGGTATTCGGAGGTATGTTTCGACTGCCTTTTTGTCGGCTACGTGCTGTCGGTCACTTTGTAGATATCCAGCATTTCTGTGAAGGAGTGGGTTGCGAATTGAAGGAAATAATCTGCTTAAAGAATCTTGATTGAGAGATTGAACTCTCATGCAAAATTTTGTGATCTTCTGCGTGTGGCCTTTAGGGGAAAAATGGGATCTTTTAATAATATTGGGTTTGTTCCGACCAAAAAGTAAATAATATTATTGGGTTTGCGGTATGTGAAGTGGAGTGGAGTGTGAGATGCCCTTTGTAATTCTTGGTATATCACAAAAATGAAAAATCTCTGACAACTTGGATGTATATTGGTGGTGTCCTTAGGAACATTAAATCTCATTTTACCTTGTTGGGGCGACTCAACAGTATGTGGAATGATACATTTGGTTGGACATTTTAATCAGTTATGTTCCTTCACACAATGCAGGTTGTTGTGAGTGGTGAGATGATTGAATACTATGATATATCTGGCTGTTATATCTTGAGGCCTTGGGCAATGGCTATTTGGGAGATCATGCAAGTGAGTATTGAGCATGTTTCCTTGTAACTGAGTCAAAAAGGTTCTTTTTTTTTTTTTTTTTGGTAAGGATCAAAAAGGTTCTTTTATCTCTATTGAATCCTCTAATTCACTCTCTTTTGCCTCTGTTCTTCTCTTTCATTAGTCACAATATCGATGACTATGTTTCCATGTGGTTTAATTTAAGAGCGATTTTCACATCACCAGTTTCTTTTGTTCTCACCTAGATTTTCTTCTCAATATACAAAGTATTGATTTTTGAGTATCTAGGCAACAATTTCTTTTCTCTTTCTTCTAAATATTCATTAACCTTGATCCCTTTGGCACGAAGCTATCTTCACTCTGTGAAGAAAATAATTTGATAGTAATGCTCTATTTACAGGGATTTTTTGATGCAGAGATCAAGAAAATGAAAATTAAAAACTGCTATTTCCCTCTTTTTGTCTCTCCTGGTGTTTTACAAAGGGAGAAGGACCACATAGAGGGTTTTGCTCCGGAGGTAACATGCGTTTCTCTGTTGTTATATGCTAGAAGAAATGTAGGCATACATTGATAGCTTGTGGGTTACTTTTCTGGAACATTCGCGATAGTTGTCTGAATAAAAATGACTCTTTCAGGTCGCTTGGGTGACTAAATCAGGGGAATCTGATTTGGAAGTGCCTATTGCAATCCGGCCAACTAGTGAGACTGTCATGTACCCATGCTTTTCAAAATGGATAAGAGGACACAGAGACTTGCCTTTGAAACTCAATCAGTGGTGCAATGTTGTGCGATGGGAGTTCAGCCATCCTACTCCATTTATCAGGTATCTATCTTGATAATGTGGCTGTGTTGTTGTCTTTATGATATGTTGATGGATGTTAGTTAATAGGGTGAGATGCTTTATATTTTTCATCACTTAAGCTCTGAAACATTCCAATTTATGAATGTATTCGCTACACTGTACACTGCTGGGGACTCTCACATGCTGCTGGTTTTGTCAGCTGGAATGTTTATTATACCAAATAGTTTTGAAAGTCTTTCTATGCAAATCATCTGTCCCTTGACAAGTTACGTTTTAATCCCAAGCATAGTAATTATTTGTCCACTACTGAAAAGATGATTTTTGAGTGAACTATAAATCTTTTTTCTGCAGGAGTCGCGAGTTTCTTTGGCAGGAAGGTCATACTGCTTTTGCAACAAAAGAAGAGGCAGATGCAGAGGTTTGCCTCTCTATATTTGTTGGATTCATAATATATATTTTTGGTGTAAAAGTTGGTGTAGAAGAGATGTTCTTTGTTTGATTTGGGTTTTTGTGGTTCTATATTATGACGTTTTCTGTGGAAAGGAGCATTTCTTTATTGATAACGTGTATGCTATATTTGAAGTGAAATTACAGCCAAGAATAAATGAGAAGGCCCTTGAAAACTTGAGTAGATTTCACAAGTAATTGTATGCAATGTCAAATTTGACTTAGACCTATCTATTTGTGACTTTTTATTTGCTAACAGTGCATGATTAAGTTTCAGTTTGAAGCACGACCCTGCGCAATTGTTGTGATATCGAAATACTTACAAGTAGGCCATTATTTTGTGCAGGTTCTTGATATATTGGAACTCTACAGACGTATATATGAAGAATATTGAGCTGTCCCAGTCATAAAGGGAAAGAAAAGTGAGCTGGAAAAGTTTGCTGGTGGTTATTACACGATGACTGTTGAGGTACCCTGAGAACCAAATGGCAAAAGTTTGTGCCTGTCCTGTTTTCTTCTTTCTATTGAACAAAGTGACTGTTTGCTCTGTTATAAGTATTATTCTCTCCATCACTTCCTTTTGGTATCATGTGCAGGCATTCATTCCCGACACTGGTCGTGGTATACAAGGAGCAACTTCGCATTGCCTGGGCCAGAATTTCGCCAAAATGTTCGAGATTAATTTTGAGAATGAAAAGGGGGAGAAGGCCATGGTCTGGCAGAACTCATGGGCCTATACTACAAGAACAGTATAGCTCACAAACTCGTCCTGTGTTTAGTGAAGGCCATCCTTTTTTAGATTATATGATTAACCAGCATAATTGTCGACGTGTTCTTCTTGGTGGCTCTATGACCAAAATGCTGACTTTTTTCTCTCTTTCTAATGGCAGATTGGAGTGATGATCATGGTTCATGGTGATGACAAGGGGTTGGTTCTCCCTCCTAAGGTGTCATCTGTGCAAGTGATAGTTGTTCCTGTTCCATACAAGGATGCCGATACTCAAGGAATATTCGATGCCTGTACTGCCACAGCGAATACCTTGTGTGGGGCTGGGATCCGAGCTGAGGTAGACTTAAGAGATAACTATTCACCTGGTTGGAAGTACTCCCATTGGGAAATGAAAGGAGTACCCCTGAGGATTGAAATTGGTCCAAAGGATTTTGCTAAGAATCAAGTAAGGAGGAATATGTCCTTGCTTTCCATTTTGACATTGCTTTTTAATATGTTCATTTCTCCTGTTCTTTTCTGATTGTACAGTCAGTAGGGCAGGGTTTATAATATGCATCTTGTTTGCAGGTACGTGCAGTTCGCCGTGACAATTCTGCAAAAAGTGATATACCACAAGCCAGCTTAGTTGAGCAAGTTAAGAAAATCCTAGCTGACATACAGCAAAGCCTGTTCGATGCTGCAAAACAAAAGCGAGATGCTTGCATTCAGATTGTGAAGACTTGGGATGAATTCATCGATGCACTTGGCAAAAAGAAAATGATTCTAGCCCCTTGGTGTGATGAGGAGGTAGAATTCCCATCTCCTAGAACCAAAGTTTCCTTTTATTTTGTTCATTGTTTTCTGAAGGAGGTTAAACTTTTATGGCTTTCTAGGAGGTAGAGAAAGATGTGAAAGCACGGACAAAGGGCGAAATGGGGGCCGTCAAGACACTTTGTTCCCCATTCGATCAGCCCGAACTTCCCAAAGGTACTATTGTCGTTTACTTCTTATATTTCGGTTGGATCTGAAGGTATTTATATGATGAATTGCTTATTTCCTATAGAGCTCTACGATATAACTTGCAAAACTCTTTGACCAAAAAGAAAAAACTTGCAAAACCCCATGATGTTGTAATAATTGAAATTCTTTCAGTACAGTCCATATTATTACTGAGTGTCTAACTCAGTCCTTTGTCACCAAATTCCATTTGTTTACCAAGTATAAGATTGGCAATGTCATTCATATAATTTTCACGTCTAATTACGCATGCAGGTACAAAATGCTTTGCTTCGGGAAAGCCAGCCAAAAAATGGTCCTACTGGGGCAGAAGTTACTAGGCCTTGTTGATCACCTAGTTTTGGTGTCTCAACTGTCTCAGAATTGTTCGTCTTTGCAAGGAAGTAATTTAAGTCTTTCTTCTTCATGTGATAGCCTTATTGGAATGCTCATTTGTTAATCAGAAGTGAAAACATTTGTACTCATTTTTCCATGTTGATAATGTCTTTGGAAAGTGGCCTTAATATACTTCAACATCTTAAACGAATACTCTAGTGTATACTTTCAAGCATTGAGAGATGCGCTTGTGTTTTCTTTTTTCTTCATGTCTGCTAATGAACATTCTGTTGTAATTCTAAGTGACTATTTTGTTATTTGCTACGCGTCGCACTGATTCACGACTATTCGCCATGGTATTACCTGTTGATTTATAAGTATTTGTTTTTTTTTTTTTGTAACCCAGGGAACCCCCGCACGGCCGACAGCCGGGGAGTAAACCCTGGAGGCAACACGTGCTAGCCACCACACACGTGCCACCGGTTAAGTCACCCTGCGGCGCCCGGAATTCGAACACTCAACCTTTTGCGAGAGGAAGAGTGCGCGCTCTAGCAGCGCCACCCAGGCGGATGGTATAAGTACTTGTATGTTGTGAGATCTTGTATCGAATAATTGAAAAGCGTGTGAAGTTACAACGCTATACTTTGAGAAGCGGTTTCTCGGGCGATCATAAGTCGAACCCCCGAGCGAGCATTGACTTGACTATAGAGGAGCCTTGAATGTCTGCTTAGCTACTCCGTACTCCCCATTTTATGTATGAACATTGAGACATATACTAATCGATTATTTAATCTAGTAAGATGTGTACAGTGATAAGTAAATGAAAGTTGACAATATTTTGAAGAGATTCAAAACATCATCCTCAAATTTTGTTCTCATATAAATTTCAATCATCACTCTTCAAAACCTGGAGTTTGTACCTTGTGTTTCCTTTGCATCTGTTATTGGTGGAAGGTGGCTGGCTTCCATTGTTATAGTTATGAAATTTATTGAAATGTCATTTTTATTCCCAGAATGCCCCTATATCGTATTAACCGAAGCGGGAAAAAAGATCATTTATCAAAGACTTTGAGGCAATTTTCCCAAGCATGCCCCATGATGGTAAGTGATGAGACCTCCCACCCACCGTCTCTTGCCAGCGGCTACTGCCACCCCCTGCCGCCTCCTGCCACCCATCGATGAAGGATAAAGAGCACAAGAGGGAGACATTTAAGAATGTCTATCAAATGAATTTCCGTTTTAGGAAGAAAAATTTTGTATCGTTATCAAATGCACATCTATGTTCAAAAACTCATCTAGAGAATAGAAATAGAAAAATCTATTTATAGCCATAAATCTATTTGAAGAATAGATGGTTATCATTTGGGCTATAAGGTGGAAAAAAGAAAATGTGAAGTTCCCACTTTCATTGATTTTTAGAACTCATGGCGAAAGGTTATGAAGAGGTTGAAGAATGAGGAAAATTATCTAAAAAGTTCTAAACCTATTGCATTTTTGTAAATTCAGCCCTAAACCTTTCAATTTTACCAATTGAATCCTAAACCTTTTCATTTCTTACCAATTGAGTCCATCCTATCAATCTTAATTGAAAATCGCGGACATGGACTCTGGACGACTACGTGGCGCTAACATGGACATTTAAAATAATATTTTAATAGTTAATGAATTTTTTTATGTTTTTTTCTCTTTTTTTTCCTTCTCTCTCTCTCTCTCTCTCTCTCTCTCTCTCTTCTGTATTATGAAGTTAAGGCCGGCAAGAGTGACTGGCCGACCCTCGACGGCTCTGGGCAAGCGAGGCTTGATGGTCCACTGGCCTCAAGTGAGGCACTTGGCGGCCTCGCAATGGCCCTACGCCCTCGCCTAGGGCCAGTGAGGGCCACCAAGCCCTCCCTTGGCCAAATCTGGCTAGGGTATTGCAACCCTCACCAAATCTAGGCGAGGGCTCGCGCACCCTGGCTTTGGTCGGCAAGGGCGTTGCGGCCCTCGCCCAGAGCTAGTGAGGGCTGTAACGCCCTCGCCTAGAGCCGGTGAGGGTTGGCTAGCCCTCACTTGTGGCCGACGAGGGTGGCCACAAGGGTCGGCCGACCACCCTTGCTGGTCCTAATTTCAAAACCAAGCAAAAAGGAAAAAAAAAAGAAAAAAAAACATAAAAAATCATAGACTATTAAAATTTTATTTTAAAATATCCACATCAGTGCCATGTGGCTGTTCAACGTTTATGTCAACGATTTTCGGCCAAAATTGGCTAGATGGATTCAATTGACAAGAAATGAAAAAGTTTAAGACTCAATTGGCAAAATTAAAAGGTTTAGACTAAATTTGCAAAATGCAATAGATTTAGAATTTTTTAGACAATGTTCTCCTAAAGAATGAGCTGAACCATATGTCCATTAGACATAGCATTGAGCTCAACACATAGCAAAGATTAGGCCCTAATTAATAAGGTGCACGTTTTCAATCATTCCATTAACCTTTGTTTCTTTTTCGAGTTTTTGCTTCTGTTGATGAATCGGGAAAATTACCAAAATAGTACTAAACATATTATATTTGTGTCAATTTAGTCTCCAATCTCTTAACGATTTGCTAATATAGTCATTCTGATCAATTTTGGCCAAAAATTAATGATGTGAACGTTGGTCATTTTACATGACGTGACCAGTGCAACTGTGAACAGTTTTTTATAATTTTATTTTTATTTTTTCTTCTCCTTTTTTTTTCTACTTTCTTTCTTTTCCTTTTTTTTCTTCTAAGTTCGGTGAGGATTGCTGGCCAACCCTTGTTGGCCAATCACTGGGCTAGGGCCATGAGGCCCTTGCCCAAAGTAAGGCAGCCATAGGTGAGGGTCACGGCCCTATCCCAAAACTAGGCGAGGGCCGCGACCTTCACCCTCTACCAATGAAGGCTTCGGGGGCCCTTGCCAAATCTGGGCGAAGGCCAAGACCCTTGCCCACAACCGGCAAGGGCTTCACAACCATTGCCAATGACCACTAGCCCTCACTCGCGACCAGCAAGGGCTTTGCAACCCTCACTGAACTGGGTAAGTAAAAGATACAAACAGAAAGAAAAATAAATTAAAAATCAAAATTAAAAAAAATTACAAAATTTTTTTTATGTTAGCACTTGCCATCTTATGTAACACAGCCAACGTCTGCGTCAAAAGATTTAGGCTTAAATTGATCAAATTGGAATATTTATGACTGAAGTAGCACAAATGCAATTAGTTTAGCACTTTCTTTTGTAATTTTCCCTTGATGAGTCATAGATGGGAAATTTTGGAACTCATGAATGACCCGAACTAACATGACAGATCGGATAACATGGGAGTTGGAATTTGCGTGGGTCATCCAAGTACATGCCTATGTGAGATTTCAAACTTTGCCGTGCGTTCAAATCACCAGAAACTCTTTTGTATGATATTACATAACGCGATGATCTATCTCCTAATACATGTAGTCAAATGACTTCTTCAATTCATCCAAAAAAAAAGAACAAAACTCGATTGAGTCTATAATGTCCCGCCGACACGCTATGTGATACAAGTACGAAATAGTGTTTTCCCGAAATCGAATTAAATATTCATCCTTTAATAACACCGCTAAAACAATCCTTTCGGTGGTTCATGCCCCCCGTGATCGTCCTTCCACCTTCTAATAAACTGATTCAAAAGGCATAATACGAGTTGGTAGGTAGATCTGGAAAAGTCCACAGAGTTGGTTGCATGTTGTGAGCCCACTATCAAATTAATGCAATAGTTATTAGCATGAGGACAAATTAATGCAGATCAGCAAAACCACTTATCTTTGAACCATTACATTTTATATTCAAACATCAAACGGCAGTCTGCCTCTAGTTCTTTAACCCTCTCTAGGTGCGCATAGGAGCAGACCCTAAGTTTTTTTAAATGAACAATGCAATGTGACCAAATGGCAAAACCCTAGCATCTGAAGTTACAATAGCTAAGAGAAGATGGAAAACAGTAGCTGCTGACTGGTGCATTTATTTAGGGTTCTAAAGGAATCAACAAGTTACAGATGGTAATATAGTATATGATTCTCTTCCTTTTCCACCAATTGGTGTTTATTTATTTATTTTTTCTGAATTTTAATTTTTTGTTGAAAAAAAGAAGAGATAAAATATGCGAACGCTGGCCCAATAGAAAGACTTGGTTCACAAGTCTCGTGAAGTGTATGTACACATGCTTCCAAAGTGCAAACATCAGTATTCCTTTTGATGATATAAGACCCCCCATGTATAGTCTTCCTTACAATATGGTCTTACTCTTGGCCATCAATTATATGATGCAAAGGTCATTGTGATTCCAATAGGACCTTGCCCTATCGATAGATTAATTATCGCTAAGGGCACAATGACAACTATTTTCGAAAAGATTTATAATGTTCCTAAAAAGAAAGGACCCCTCCACATAATTAAGTAGCTAAATCTTGTATATCTTAAAAGCAAGTGGAGAAAAAAAATAAATTATCAAAACAAAAAGAACGTACAATTGGATGTGAATTCTTCCCTCCTATATAAGTTAAGTGATATAAGCCAAGCCCGTCGTTCTCATTAACATTTTCCCACCATTCCTAATGGGTTTGACCATATAAACAAATCAACTATCGACTGTATTCCACACTTAGGGTTTGATGCACATATTGAATTCTAGGATATGTTCGAGACGTATTCACAACGTAAGAGGTGGGGGATTTTTTTGAAGAAATTCAATTCAAATCCAATTTGTGGGTGTCCCCCACATGAGGATGGTGATGGGTGCTCATGTTCCTCTCTCCATTATTGAAGTTTATTAATGTGCTAAAGACAAGAATAGGTTGGTTTGGTGTCAGTTCGAGGGGGTCCATTTATGTGTTTGCGAAGAGACGATGATATTTGATTTTTTTCGCAGTACAATTCACATTTGTAAGAGCAAGAAAATTGTCCCACCAACACATGCAGCTAATCATGTGTTAGGTAGCTACCAAGGTGTGACTTCAAGGATATGTATTTGTCAGCTAACGTACGTGACTAGTGTGGATCAAGATTCGAGATGCTCTCTCTCCCTCACTCTTCTTAACATTGGTTAAGGTTCCTCTCGATTAAAGAATGGAAGGATTTTCCTTGAAGCATATGATTTACTAAGTGCTTGGTAGAGCTTGAATCTTGAATCCGCGAGGTCTTCTCGTTTATTAACTCTGTCCATTACTTAATTACGAGGGACGCTTATCATTAAGAGGTTGTTGATCAATCACTTGGCTGATAACGAAGTCTTTTAATTATCCTTTGAGGTGTCTGTTAACATTGCGGCTCTTGTTCGAGCGATGAGAGATTAGGGTTTGGCAGCTGTAAGCACTTAATTAAGAGATGGAATAGTGGTGGCATCGATGCATTTCGATTCAACCTAGTTGAGTTGAAGCTAATCTTGAGGATGGCCATGAATTTGATGCTCAACTTTAAGCCCATAATTTAAGTAAATAATTCAGGAGAATATAATCCCATAAGCAAAAGAATTGCATCCACATATTATTAGCTATCTTGAAGATAGCTTAGATAGCGCTTAGCGAAAAAGAAAAGATATATAGTTAGGTTAGCTGCAAGATTGATCCGTGGCTTAACCCTGATTTAACAAATCTAATCACGCGAGCAAATTCTTCAATGTACACTAGTTACAAGTCCCATGTAGTAAAGCGGAATTGATCTTGGTAGGGAAATGTGTACATCAAATTATGTAATGTATGATAAAATGGACATTGCCAAGGAGATTTTTTCTGTTTATATGGTAACTACTTAGGAAGTGAACACACACACATATATAATTTATCTTTATGCGTTTGTGAAAAGTTGGTGACGAAATAGATGATACCATCCATCAGTGAAGGTGATAATGCATGTCCCATATTCATGAAAATGTAAGAAAAATGTCACTAGTTAATGTCTGTAATTATTATGCGTATACATGCATGTCAAAGGACAACCGAGTAGTTAAACTGATTGCATCGGAGGTGTATAGGTGAAGAAGGCACAAAACAAATGCTCATGATTAGAAATTACAGATGATTATGCTGTAGCTGTCAAGGAACCCTCCATCAATCAAATCAAAGCATCTGCTTATTAAGCACTCTGCTGGTGCTTAGGACTATAATTTTTAATCCCTGATGATCCGCTTCGGAAGGGAACTTTCCTTCTCGTAAATGTGTTTATTCTACGTCAATTCTCTCTTGTATGCAGATGAATAGAAACGATGATGGCATGGTATATATCTCATGCTGCTTGAGACAGATATACATGAGTAAACATATGATTAGGACGCAACACAACCCATAGAAATATAGGTCGGTATGAATCTTGCGCATGTGAAGTGACGCATAAAACTCATCCTACTTCAGTATCATAGCATTAAACTGCAAATGCTCATTCTATTGCTCAACAATGTACTACTCCTTATACAAAGGAGACAAAGGATGCTCGAAATTTATCACATGCAAGCAAGACGATGCGAAATGGGATGTTCACAAGGAGTCAAACCCGGAACTCGCCCCATGCCAACACCACATGATACCAAATGTGTGATTTGTCATCTCGAAATTTAAAATAGCCCAAGGAACGTGCAATTTACTATTTGAATCTGAATAACATTGAACTATGAATATACCGAACAAGAAAAGAAAAGAGAACTATGAAATGTAAAATGAGTCTTCAGCTTGGAATGGAGAAAGACGCACGAGAACTTGAGAGTAAGTTTGATGATTCATCACAGAGATGGAGAGACATTCATGTCCCTTTCCATTCATAGGTGCGAAAATCAAGTGGCACTGCACTACATTGGATGCCTGACTTTGGAAACCAAAACCATCCCACAAACACTCGAGTCTCACTTTCCCTCCTTGTTCCTCTCTTGTCCTGCCTTCCACCTCTGTCCCCCTCTTTTTAGACATTATTTCCTCCGACCATAAGCTATCTAAATACTGAGGTCACTTGATTATAAAAATTTTTCTTTCCCTAGTTTTCTTTTACATTTTGGTAATCCTCATAGCTAACTGAGGATACTTACCAGATAGATTGAGACATGCCAATACAGCAAACGTTCACTCAACAGGATATGATAAACTAATAGGGGTTGAATACATATTTCATCGAAGAGTTCTCAAACTTGATAACTCACCGGATTTGGTTAAATGAGAGCCGGCACAATATGGTTTTCATCCATGCTAACGTAGACTTTCACATTAGGAGTTCTCAAACCCGAAAAATTCGGTATTTTTTTTCTTCTTTATTATTATGGATCAGCAAATGGATTGCTGTCAATCAATCTTTTACATGTCCGAGGGGCACGAAATAATAATGTTCCCTGTATAATAACAGTATGTTTCCTTAACACTAGAAAAAGGTTAGGAGTGAAAAGCAAGGAGACTATTTATCATTAGACATAAAGAAATTAAAATTTTTTTTCTTTTTTTTTTCCTCCAAGCATGTAGCTTCCTTATGGGGTCAAATCTGAGCTGGCGGTGGTCCCCTCTACATGAAAGGGGCCGAATGTCGTCCCCAAACCTAAGGCTCTAGTTGGATGCGAAAAGATCTCAAGGGCATTCCGGTCATTTCTCATCTTCGCCGGCCCAAGGAAATATACTTGGACCGAGCTTTAGTTGGGATGAACATTAACGTGGAAAATGATATGCAATGTCCTCTTTTTTCTCAATGCAGAAATTGACCAAGACCGGATGGAAAACACAGCCTGGGATTGTAAGCTAAGCTCCGGTAGAAGGTATTGAGAAGTGGGTTTTTTAGGTAGATTCTACCTGAGCCATTGGGTATTTGATTGAACAAGAATTGATTATGGCCAGCGGACTGTAATCCCATTTGGCAAGAGCAAGAGAGAGAGGAGAGAGAGAGAAAAGAAATCATGAGGGGGAAAAAGAGAAACAAGAACAGTAGAACCACGCTGTTAAGTAGATGAGATAAGCCGCAAGCCAGGGGGAGTGAAGCTATAGGGCAGTTGTTCAGCGGAAATCACGAACCTTTTATGATTTGAGTTTTTAAGGAAGATGCCAATTTCCACATTGCACTGAGACAAGGACGAGGAGCAGGAGAGGAGAGAGGAGAGGGGAGAGGGGTGTCAGTGTGCGGGTGAGAGACTGAAAGATGCCCATGCATCCTCGCTCCTCCCTCCCTCTCTCTCTCTCTCTCTCCGCCTCGCATTGAAGCGCACATGACCCAAACACGAGCATTAGATTGGACTCTTCCGAAAGATATATAAAAACAGAGTCCCTGCCGCGCTGCTGCTGCTTCTCCCTTCTTCTTCTTCTTCTTCTTCTCAAGTTGAGTCAAGCGCAGCACCCCCGGAGACAGGAGAACAGGGGAATTCCCGTGACCCCACCTTGAATTTCGATCCTTTTTTGCGTGATCTCTCTGTCTTTCCTCGATCAGTCCCCTCGGTCACGTTACGCACCGAGTGGGTCTTGATAAAGAGGTGATCTTTCTTTCTTTTTTTCGAGTCCCATATAAGAAACGTTGTAGCTTTTCAAGAGGCACGAGTGATGGAGGGTCGTGGTGGACCAACTTGCTGAATGATTTGGGTAGCGAAAACGGTCACTGTCAATCAACGATTTGGACGTGAACTGGTGGTGCTCGTGCGAGCACTCTCATCACTTCCCAGTGTTCCCACTCGAACATTTCTGGGGTTGGATCTTGATTTCCATCAACACCATTCCTTTCTGTTTCTTCTTGTCAAAACCTGTTTTTTTATTCTTTTTTTTTGGTGGGGCTTCAATTGAGGATTGAGATCGGCAGAGAATTAAGCAAAGCAGGTGTCTGGTAATCTTTTGTTTTTAATTTTTGGTTGGTTTTTTACTGTTGCAGCTCCTTTTCTGGTGCTTGAGCTCCAGGGAGGTAGACCAGATCTCAGTCATATGAAGAGTCACTTTATTGTAAGTTTAAGTTTCTTCAAATTTGGTCCCTCTCTCTCTCTTTCTCATTGCGAAAACTTCGCTGAAACCGACAAGTAGTGTTTGTGGTATGATCTCAAAGGAATGGTTGAGATGGATCAATCAGTACTGGAGCTAAGAGTGTAATCTGGCTCTACCCATGAATCACATTTTGCTTCATTTAGCTGGAAAAGACTACTTGTTTGGATCTGATGAGTGAAACTAGAAGTGTGTTGGTGAAGTCCTACTGTTATTTGCTCACTTGTTCAAGCCGAGCATTTGAATTTTTTTTGTTTTTGTCCCACCTTTAATGGACTTGGCTTTTTTTTTTTTCACTTTGTGTTGAATTTCTTTTTGACAAATTGTTGCTATTCTGACCAGCTTTTCTTGTCTATTAACCAAATGGGAAACTCTTAAATGAGTTGGGTTCATCTTAAATTTTCATTTAGGTGGAGCTTTAATAGCTGGAATATGTGCTTTCATTTGCCTGCTCAATGCTTAGTCACCTTTTCAGTTTTCATTTTATTCCATTTACCTGTTTAGTTTTTATGTCTGAACTAGCTGATGATGATACAGCTGTCGACACAAACTTGGCACTCTATCATATGTTTGAGAATGCTTCATATGGAGCTTCTTGAAGTAGAGTCTTGCGAAATTGTTTGTTTACTGAAAGTGTAGCGGTTCCATGATTTCAGTTGGTGGATGTGCTGGTGCTACTCGTGTTGCTTGGTCCTTCTCAATGGGTTGCCATGGGAAGTTCACATTGCAAACTGCATAATGAGGAAAGAGTTCGACCTCACAGCGTCACAATCACCGAATTTGGAGCAGTTGGAGATGGTGTCACTCTCAACACAAAAGCGTTTCAGAATGCCATCTTCTATCTTAATTCGTTTGCGGACAAAGGAGGGGCCAAGCTTTTTGTCCCTGCTGGCAGGTGGTTGACAGGAAGCTTCGACCTCATCAGCCATCTCACCCTGTGGCTGGACAAGGGTGCAGTAATTCTTGGATCCACGGTACTGATTAATCATTAATCAAGGTCGACCAAATTGATTTAATTTTGCATATACTGGTTGAGGGACTTGACTTGAGCGCGAAACTTGGTTCTCTACCTATAGAACTTGACCAGTCTTTCGAAACTAGCGAGCTGGCCTCTGTGTTATTTTTGCTTGTTATGTTATTGAAATTATCTAGCAAAATAAAAGTATGATTTCATTTTTCACCTTATCTTACCATTTGATACTCCAAGTTGGCCCTTTCTAAACGGAATATCGAAGAGTTTTTGCCAAGAACATAAAGGAAGAGAAGCTACCCAGAATTTTCGTTTTGGCATATTTAATGTCTGTAACTCACCTGGGTATCAGTAATTAATGTCTTATTGTAGTAGCACAGTAAAAGTGGCTTTGAAGCTTAAAGATGATGCCCAGTTTAGTAAAGAAAATCAACATCTTTGCTTCAGAACACGGAGGATTGGCCCATTGTTGATCCTTTACCATCATATGGCCGTGGTAGGGAGTTGCCCGGTGGAAGGCATCAGAGTCTCATTTTTGGACGCAATTTAACGGATGTGGTAATTACAGGTGAGTGATATAAATGAGAATCCATTTCCTTATGAGTCATCTTCATATTGCATATTTCCCTTGTGCAGGCGAAAATGGAACTATCGATGGTCAAGGCAGCATGTGGTGGGAACGGTTTAGAAACAAAACCCTGGACTATACTCGGCCACATCTAGTCGAGTTGATGAACTCCACTGGGGTTGTCATCTCGAACCTCACCTTCTTAAATTCGCCATTCTGGACCATCCATCCCGTATATTGCAGGTTTGTCTGATCTGTGGCTTGAATTCTTCAGTTTTCTATCTGCCTGTATAAACTGTGCAAAAATGAAGTTTTCATGAACTAGGGGGAGTTGAGATTGTTTTTCTCAATTCACAGCCAAGTGATCGTTCAGAAAGTCACCATCCGCGCTCCTCTTGATTCACCGAACACAGATGGAATTGATCCTGGTAAGGTCTTTCTGCTAGACTGTTATTTATTGCAATTTTTATATTTCCAGAGGTCTATCGAATCCAAAACTGCAGATTTATATCCATTGAGCTTATTGAATTTGCTCATTAGAGTCAAGATTCCGTTATGCTTATTACAAACCCTTGATGCTTTTTGGAACATAAGCATCTATAACCCTTGTTTAGTCTCCATTGGATGATAAGATGTTCATATAACAATCTGATATTCCCCTATAGTGACCTATTATGAACAGACCCCCTCCATGCTCATTCCAACGGAAAAATGAGAATATCTTCTTCCAATTCCAGCACAATGTGAGGTTGAATTCAAATTCTGATTTCATAGTTCCTCCTGTCACACTTCCTTATTATTTCCTTATTATAATGCCTCTTTTTTGTAGACTGGATATCATTTTGATATTGCACGAACTGTCTATTCCACCGCATGACGTTGAACAGAGTGCTGACTTTTTTCACGGTTTAATTCATCTAGACTCCAGCGATGATGTATGCATAGAAGACTGTTACATAAGTACGGGTGATGATGTGATCGCTATCAAAAGCGGTTGGGACGAGTACGGCATATCATATGGTCGTCCTAGTAAAAAGATCATCATTCGCCGGCTCTTTGGTGAGACTCATAGCTCAGGGATCGCAATTGGAAGTGAGATGTCTGGAGGAGTATCAGATGTCCATGCAGAGGACATCGTGTTCTTCAACTCCACCGCTGGCATCAGAATAAAAACATCTCCAGGAAGAGGCGGTTATGTGAGGAACGTCTTCATATCTAATGTTACAATGGCTAATGTAAGTGTAGCCATAAGATTCACCGCATTCTATGGGGAGCACCCGGATGAATCTTACGACCCCAATGAGCTGCCCAAAATAGAAAGGATCACTTTTAAAGACATCCGCGGGGAGAATATAACGGTCGCAGGGCTTATGGAGGGTATTGAGGGCGATAATTTCATCAATATCTGCCTATACAACATCACACTCAGTGTAAACTCGATGTCTCCCTGGAACTGTTCGAATGTTCAAGGTTACTCCAGTTTAGTGAGCCCTCAGACTTGCAAACCTCTTGAAGAAAGTATATTCCCAGATCATTGCACTGAGTGTTACCATCTATCGAGTGTTTCCTCGCAGGGACATAGAATACGAAACAAAGGTGCTCGGTTGCTATCTTGGTGGACTTTCCTCTAAACGTAGCACGTTTCTTGGAGGCCAAAACACCTTCTTCATTGGATGTCGAATATTTGTTGAAGAGTTTTGAATTTTTGCCAGCTCTCAGAGCGACCGGCCATTGCCGTTTCCCTGCAACAATAAAAAGAAAGTGTCCACAACATCAAAAGCAGAATTGGGTTGTTGATGGTTGTTGAACTGTGAGATCGTAGTGAGAGATGATTGTTTTCCTTGTAGCTTGGTGTGCAGTCACAAATAATTTTTTTGTGTAAGATAACATACTAAAGATAGATTAATTTGTAATCTTTGTAAATTTTCTCTTATTGGAGCTAAGGTATCCTTTCTTTCTTTCTTTTTTTCCATCTGGCCGCACGACAAGCAATAAATGTGCATTCACGTATTAAGTCTATTAAGAATCTCATCTTCTGGTGGAGGACAAAATGTTGGCAAAAGAGATGAAGCAAACTGGTGAAATATGGTTTTTCCTGGAAGCTGCATCCCCTCACCATGAAAGGGAAATTTACGTTACTATTGATATCATCATCTGAAGTTCTTGTTTTTTTTATTTTACGAAAGTGTGAATTGGAATCTCAGCAATGAACAATCCAACCAGTCAGTTCGTGAGGAAACTTCCAGCTGTATACTCTCATTGTCATATTGTTTTTTTTGGGTAAAGCTCATTGTCATATTGTTTGTCTTTCCTCACAATAGTAAAGCTAATAGCCAATGAAACTTCCGATGAACTTTGACTATTTGGAATACAATGCCAGTGCAAATTTGCCTAAGATGTAATTCCGGGTTACAACAGGGATGAGGCGAGTAAGTACAAGCGAGGTATCGTCTGGTTTACGCTGGTGGACCTCGCGGTTTTGTCTTTTGGAAGGAAGGCGTGTCAGACGGTTAGCCCCGGCTTCTTCCTTTGGAGCCACAGTGATCTGTTGATTCTGCCACAGAGTGAAGAATCTCTCGCCTTTCTCCATCAGTCCATTTCTTTGACACAGGTTCGATGGGTCTGAAAATCATATGTCAAGGTTTTCTATGGGAAATGAAACCTGAGTGGAGGAGTTCAGTTGTGCCTGGATTGGTACATACCGGGCCCACTATCTTCTGCTCCAACACTTAGTTACAAGCAGCCCATATTACTTGATTTTGGTTTGGACTGATGCTCAAATTTGCTCACGCACACTCGAAAAAAAACTAGAGTTTTTGCTATGGACTGTCCGCATGTGCACAGGCACTTGTTTGCCGATGCCGCCATTACGTAAAGTGATCGAAAGATCGAAGTACTTACTGTTATTTGTAGTAGTTTGTTCAGCAAAGACGTGAAATTTTGGCATGCACAGTGATTTAACAATTGAGCAACTCATGTAGGAAAAGAGAGAAGAAACTCTTGTTGACTGTTGTCATATCATTGGGTGTGATTTATATACACAGAACTATCATCAGGCTTTTAAGCACGTGTGTGACTTCGGCCCAAAAAGAAGGGGCACATCCATGGACAACTCATCTTCACATTGCTCTGCAAAAGGAGATGCCGAGAGGCGGAGAGAGAGAGAGAGAAAGCAAAATTTGTCTTATGGTGGATGAACAGGAACCTCTTGCAAAATCACTCGATTCTTGTGATCTTCAGTCTCTTCACACTTGACAGGAACATCCTGCATCAATATCAAATGGACCCAAAAGAAAGAAAGGATCGTGAAACAGTTTCACAAACACATAACATTAATGTTGGAAAAGGACCATCTTTAAAGTGATTTTTTGCATGTTTTACCATTTTCATTAGCATGCTCCGCAGACGTGTTAATGAGATTCATCTGTTACTTACTTCTCGACGCCTTATTAATGAATGGACGAGATTGGGTATTCTTCCGACGAAATTTGAAGTTGAAACATCAGGAAAACGGAGATAATCAAAAAAGAGGGAAGAAGAATGAAGTTGAAACTTACTCCCAAGGAACATCCCCAACCATCAACCAGTCCCCTTCCTTGTCTTCATATAACAACACATGGCACCCTCCACGTTGAGCTCCTTCCTCTTCGGACCCTGCTCTAGTCAAAATTCACTTTAGAACCCCCATCAATCTCTAAAAACAACTAAATACGTTCATGGTGAAAGCAAAACCCGAAAAGAAGATTACCCACGAAAAAAGAAAGAACAGAACAGAACAACGAAGAACACTTGTGACACTTGGTACTTACACATGATATTGGTGTTGAACATGTTATCTAGAGTTCTGATCAAGTCACAATATCCATCATGAGCCAACAGGTCCAATTTCCTACCGATGGGAATGCCCTCCATGTAAACCTTCACGTAGAAGGTAGCCGCGTTGCCACATTCATCTCCTTCTTCTTCAATAGCCTCCCTACAGAGGAAAAGAGATAGACAGACACATTCAACACGCAGATCAGAACACGAAGGGACAAGGGCAAAAGGTTCAACAAACAAACAAACTCAACTGATGGCATTGAGTACTTTGGAGAAAAAGGGTGATTGTGATCTTGGTCAGAAGCTGGCGAGAATCCGAGCGCGAGGTTGAGATCTGTGGTGAGGCGTTTCTTGAGACGCCGAGACAGGGACGAAGCTGTCGATGAGGAAGCCGACGAGGAGCTGCTCCCTTTGCCCATTTTCTCCTCCTCCCTCCTCCTCCTCCTCCTCCTTCTCCTCCTCCTTCTTCCTTTGTGTGCGATCAGATCGAGCCGCCACCTTTGGCTCTTATACACAGCAAAAGTGTGTAATTTAATGGTTTGAAAAAGCAAAAGTATAATTGAAATTTGAGACACTGTTAAGGAGAGAGGAGAGAGAGATGTTTCTTTCTTTTCCTGAGTTTCTTTCCGGCCATCGCTCGCCCACTGGACTGGGCTGTCATCATGGGAGGCGACACGAACACATGTGTCACGCGCGTATTGAATAGCAGTGGCCTTGACTTGTGATCTTGGGTTTCTTGAACTTCGTACTTTGGCGGCAACGGCCAGCTCTTTGGACCAAGATTGACCGCCACGTCTTCAGGGTGCGTTGTATGTGCTCTGTCATCGAAAGGGTTGTGTCTCATACGGAAATCATCCATCAACATCGTTGCTGCGATGACGAGCTGACATGACACTCGACAGATTTTAAAGTCCACGACCCACGATTCGCGTTCGAATGAACCGTTCAAAACAACATTGAACTTTCCATTCACAACGCATGTTATCCTGTCCCGTAGTTAGACGGACTTCACTCTTTCATTTAACATTTCGGTGTCTATACGCCTCAGTCCTTTTCTATTGATTTAGAATTTTTTTCTTTCTCCGACCCCGGTAATACCTAACTTTATTTTTTACATCTCGTGATCGAGATATGACCTTTCAATGGCTTACCAAGATTGGGGATTTCCAATTATAATCGCATTCAAATATGTAATTTTGGACAAGTTGCTTCATGCACGTTCTACTTTTTGAAATGCTCGCCATTTTTTCGGTTTCGGGTCGATCCATCAATCCTTGGCAAGCATCCACAGCCCTTTTCCGCTACATCTTTCGTATTTAGCCCACTAATTAAATTGCTCATGCAAAATGGGCGAATTTCTTTTCTTTCAAGCACTTCTTTTTTGGCCCTTTTCAGTTGAGAAATTCACATTAAAAAAAAAATCATTTTTCTTCCCACGAATACCCCTTCCCCAAATCTCGCGTTTTACGTAAGAGCTTCTTCTGGAACTGTCCCCCTTCACATTCGAAGCGAACGAATGTGGACAGCCTCCGTGCATTGGACGTGGATACAAAAAGGGTCATCGATGGGAGAGGAACCTCATTTAATTACACGAACAAATCAATTAAGTTTGAACTTGACCCGCACGACCTCAGATCAGTGTTCAATGGATCAGTGCATTGGTCCATCGATTTTTAATGTAATTTGACTTGATTTTTTTTTGTATTGGTAATGGAGAAGCTAGAGAAGGGCATTATTAAAAGCAGGAGAGGTAGATGGTGAACCGAACCCGGCTCTTTCGATGTTTAGGGATGAGGAAACATGAGACTATCAAGTCACGAGACATGAACACACGAAACATGGTTCCACGTATAAATGGGAATGACATGATGACCCGTGCGTGACTGGAATGCCGGAACGAAAGATTTGTAAAACATTTTTCTCGTGATTTGGGTGCTTATCGTCCCTTTTTATCGTTTGTGGATGAAAAAATCGTTCGGTGCTTTGAGAGTGTAGTGTCTTCTTCATTGGGTGTAAGGCAATAAATCTAAGTATTTAAAGCCGTCGACGTTAGCGTCAGCCATACCGTGTAAAATGGCCAGCATTTAGGGGAGAACATGATTCCAAAGTAGAATCGAGAACTGGACTGAATTGGTTACAAGAACTGGTCCGGTTTCAAGTTTCCATGGTTATTGGTCTGATTTCCAGTTTCAAGAAAAGGTGGAACAGGTATTGTGTGGTTTGATTCTTGGTTCCAAGGTAAGAACCGAATTAGGAATCGATGAACTATGGTTATGTATTTTGAACTTTTTTATTTTTATTTTATTTATCGTGCTCATCTTTTATTGATTGTTGTTATTAAAAATTGAGGATTTTGGATCTTGTGTTCACTTTCATTTTGCTCAATTAAAAATAAAACAAAACAAGGAAGAAAAAAATGAAACAAAAAAAAGAAGAAATTGACCGGTTCCTGAGTAGACCCAAGAACCGATTGATAACGTAGATTGCAGGTTTCATGATATGCAAAGTAAGTTTTAGGTTCTAAAAACTAGGGAACCGGTTTTAACAAGGTAGATTCTAAGTGGAACTTGGACCGACTCTGAAATTGCTCACCCTCATCGATGTTCATATTAGCGATTTCCAACCGAAATTGGCTGGAAGAACTGTTTTGGAAAATTGTCAAAAGATTTAGGATTAAATTCACCAAATTGAAAAGTCTAGAATTGCAATGGCCGCTGTACAAATAGGCAATATGAACTTTCATGTGAACCGGCCCCGCGATTGGATGGGAATTATAAAATGGGCAAATCAAAATGAACACTAGATTCACGTGGGAGCTGGAGGGCAATGCTAATTAACCACGAACTAAAGAGAAAAAGCACACCGACATACTCGAGTCTATTCCAACGAGACTATTCATAGTCGATCGGAACGTGGAAACAACCCGATACGAACTTTCGTGTGAACCGACACAGCGATTTGATGGCAATTTTCAAACGGGCAAAATCGAAATGACTACTAGATTCACGTGGGAGCCGGAGGGCGATGCTAATTAACCACAGATTAAAAAGAGATAAGATCCCAATTAAGGGACATGCAATCAATTAGGGTTTTGGGAGCACGAGAAAGAAAGGGGGGGGGCCAAAGATTGAAAACAGGGACACCACCCATCCCATGCACGATGTGCTAAGTAACAACTTCACTCCCCTCCTCGCCTCAGAACAAAATCTCGCCGCCCACGTGTTCAATTTTCACGGGCCCTACTGCGCTTGTCTCTCTCGTGTGCCCGCTCCTCCCCTTGGTGCTTTTTCGACTAGGAGGGGAACAAGAAATCAAATCTTGGACCTAAAGAAACGCCAACTGTTCAAAAGATTTGTTGGGTGATTCCTCAAAATTTCAACAGGGAATGTTGAGGAGGGGAAAAGGAAAAGGACGGGGGAAAGGGATTGATGTCCCCTACCTTCCCTACCACATTGTTGCTTCAATTGACATAGGGTAAACCCTTTTCTTTCAAAAAAAAAAATTTATATTTGTATGGGTGAAATACTTTTCTTTTTTCATTATCTTTTTTATGGGGTGATCGGCGAATATATTCCACCGTTATCTTGCGAGAAAATTCAAATCAGTATCTGATGAGGGATCGTATTTATAAAGTAGCTCTGAAGTTGAGCTTGTCTCAAATGGTACCCTGAACTTGAATAGCGCGTCTCGATCTGCAACTATGCTAATTGGCTATGAAAAAGTGGTCAGAGGACGCATCTCATGTGTTAATGCAATCTTGTAAAAAAAATCATAAATTGCAACGAAAATTATAATTAAAACTAAATGAGAGAGAGAGAGAGAGAGAGAGAGAGAGAGAGAGAGTGGGAGGCTAGCCAGCGGCGACGACGCCCCCCAAGAACCAACCAGGGTTCGACCTCCGATTTTTCCTTAGAGTAATTAGAGTGAGGGCGCATTGATATGCATTTATCAAATTCGGAGGGTCGTTCGAAACAAATTTCACGGGGTCAATTGAAAGTTTTCCTATTTAACAATGAGGTGTCATCATCGACGATCTTTCTGTAAATTCTTAAAGCGTGGCAGCCAAGAAAAGCTAGTAAATGCCATGAAAACTGGCCAAAAAAAATATGATTGTTGGCGACTGTGCTTATTAAAGAACGCAAAAATGCATCCGCACATGATTCATTTGATTGGAGTCCATTGGCCACAATTTGCTTTCTTCTTCTTTTGGAATGTAAAAGAACAAAAAGCATTGCGACCATTTCGATCTTGATTTCGTTTCTTTTCTTTCCTTCCGACAGCTACCTGGATTCGATTCTACTTTGCAATTGACCGGGATGAAAGTTCGAAATCTGTGTAAAAAAGGACTCGTTCGTGGTATGGTTCAATATATAAATGCTCATGAATCGGGTCACATGGATGGTCTAGTTTCCATGGTGAATACTTTCCCGAAAGCCTTCGAGACAAATTTGCCTTTTCTTTCTATGGATTCTCCCAATCTAACGTTTGTCGTGAGGCTGATTTTCCGTCTTTATGATCTTGTCTCGTCTTTTGGACTGCTGAGGTTGCGGACGGTCAAAGATTTCGGATTTTGTCCCTTTTCCTATCGTCTGTCTCCAGATCCCAGGCCCCCAACCGAGGCACGATCCAGCTTTTAGCCTGTGTTTGGGGACAGCTTTCCCCCCCTCTTTAACAGCTGTTCACTCGTGATTTCCCTGATGACTTTTTTCACCTCGCCGTGTCCAAAAATTTCATGGCATGACAGTTACAACATTTGCAAAGAAGTCGAATGAGGTCGATCTGCTATTAGCTGATAGAAACTCACTACACAATAAAAGAAGCTATATACATACATGACTCGAAGCTATACTGATACCAAGTGAGAGGGACTTCCTCGAAAGCATCATTTGCGAGGTAATAAGTGAGCGTCAGGATGTTCGAATTTCGCCTATCTATCAAAAGCCCTCGTCGAAGCTGAGACAACCTTTTCAAAAGCTGTGTAGAAACAATTCCACATACGCGCCAAACACCATCTAATCATGTAATCTCAAGGCCAAGAACATGTTTTTCGTCCATCCCATCTCAAAATCTTACCAAAAGTCCTCGGCAAGGCAAAAATTTGTCAACTGAATCCTAATCATCGGGGGAAGAACACTAGAAGTGCCAAACTTGTGTAAGGCGTTCATTTTAGTGTCAAAAATCTTCATCGGATCACTCAAATGTCAAATCGGAGAAAAAACGATCATTTAAGTGCCAACGGCGAGAAATTCCGATTAAAGTAATGCGTTGCTTTTATAATTAAAATTTCAATCTGAATTGGATTTTTTTTAAAAAAAAAATTAATCTATGCAACATTTCCATGCGTATATTTTGATTTTTCAAATATTTTTTCTGATTTGTTTCTTTTTTACTTTACTTTCTTCTTCTTCTACCTTTGGCCAGTGACCTAACACTGGCCACCAGCCATGACTGGCCGCCTGGCCTCGCTCGGACGAGGTTGCTATCGCTCGCCACAAGCGAGGCCCGGCCGGCCCTCACTTGGGCGACGGCGGGCTAACCCTGGCAAGGGCCGGCCTTCGACCCTCACCTGTGGCTTTCAACGGTGGCCTCACCCAGATTTGGCGAGGCCGAACTCACCAGCTGCCAGCAAGGCGAGGCAAGACCTTGCTTGTGGCGAGCGTGGCGAGCGAGGCCAAGCGGCCAGCCATGGCTGGTGGTTGGTCACCGGCCAAAGGTAAAAGAAGAAGAAAGAAAAGAAAAACATAAAAAAACGGAAAAAAATATTTAAAAATTCGGAGTGTACATGCTAAACTATGTCGTTTTGAAGTATACATGTTGACTAAACCTCCGACAAGCCACATCGACTTCAGAAATTAATAAACAAATGCTATGTCGGATTTTTAGCCAAACTGGCCGGAGTTGACACTTAAGTGATCGTTTTTCGAAAAGTTTGACACTTAAGTAATCCTATGGAAACTTTTCGCATTAAAGTGAGCGCTGTACATAAGTTTTGATACTTCTAGTGTTCTTCCTCCCCTAATCATCTAAGAGTCGCTTGCACAAATGATTAAGCAATAGTACATAAGAAGTAGATTCCCACCAGCGAAGTCCCTCTAAATAACACAGTACGATGCTACATGGCCCAATGAAAAATGATACGGCGGTTATATCACGACATAGATTGATTGACCATCCAAATGTAATCTTCCCCTATTCTATCCTATTGACCCACTCCTACCGATTAAACAGCTTTGTTCTTACAGAGAATAAAACAAATAATACCCACTACGTGCCTAAAACAAGTACCATCGCTAGTTTATGCAGCTAAACTGAGGATCACAAAGAGCTCAATCCAGTACTTGGAGGACTATTTGTAAGCATATAGCGACAAGAAATTTGACACCTCAGCAGCAACTTCGTAAGCACCTTCCACACATCGGCCTAAGGCCACTCCAGATACATAGTTGCCACCTAGAAACATACCTTGGAAGCCAATGTCCTTTAAAGCGGCTTTGGCAGAATCTAGGTGGTCCAAATGACCTACCAAAAATTGTGGAATAGCTTGTGGCCACACTCTCACGCCCAAGACAAGTGGATCCTTTGTACGGGCATTTATAAGCATCTTCCTCAAGTCCCTATCAACTGCTTCCACAAGTTCTCCTGGTGTCTGCAATAGATGTGCCATTGGTAAGAGTATGTGGTAGGAGGCATCAGAGAAAATACAGGACTTAAATTAAAAGCTATCTGCTAGAATTAACTAGGCTAGTGGAACAAGTTTGATTTGGCATGAGACTTGAACCCGTTTAACAATAAGATTTTCATAATTGGCATGAGACTTGAACCTGTTTAACTATAAGATATTCTTATTGCAAGAAAGAATTCCATATCTCTTCAAGCTTTTTAGTACACTCATAAAACACAGGAGGAGTGAAGCTGCAATATGACCAGTCATTAAATATATTCTGCTTCCCAAAGAAGCCAGAGAACTATTATACCTGATTTGTAATTAGGTATAAATTAGCACCACATAGAAAGAAGGAAAAGAATGCAATCTAGACCCTCTTCATAACGGGTGATTGACTTCTTAATACTTCACAACAGCTAGTACGAGAGAATAAGTGCTCATAGCAGCTCCACAAAAGGAGAATCTCTTCTGTATCAGCATACCCAGATACCATATGACGTGTTAATACGGTACCACCCTTCTCCATTATGCTGACATAACCTCCCTCGACACCACATCAGTTTGCACAAAATATCACCAATGAACTAGATTTGACAATTTGACTACACAAATCTCTTACCTTGGACACAATTCCAGGATTAAGGGCCCCTCCAATATAGTTCAATAGCAAAACCCTTCCTTCTGGTGCTCTGTTTGGGAAAAGTGAAGAGCTGTATAAAGTTCCTGCAGTGCAACCCAAGCAGCTAAGCTGGCCGGAAATATTGTTACATTCTGACGAGAAACTTTAACAATTGGTTTTACTGCATGAAAATATTCTTTCTCAAATAAAGCTCACTGTTATAAGAAACCACACCTAGAGTTTCCACCCCCTGGCTACGAGGATGTAACTGACCAAACCCCTTGAGTTCACCATCTATCAAACGCTCTGACCTGATAGCTTCCTTTGGATATGAAATGGTCACTGCTGCAACTGGAGGGTAATAAAATTTTGATAATGCATCTGCAGCAGCAGCCTGAAACAAGAGAACAGAAATTACAAATAATTATTCTGAAGATTTAAGGCCTGGAGATGAATGGTCAATTCATCTAACTTTATGGTGGGCCCTCTGATATGTGGCTATAATCAGGTAAAAGTACCACACCTAAATGCACAATTGAACCATGGACTCTGGATCCGATCGACTTTTCATGTATCCCAAGATTTGATGAATTAATCGAGGTTGTCCTACCTAATACGTGTCACAAGATAGTAAAAGATCTCAGCGGGCTTCTTTAATTGACTAAATGTAGCCACAACAGCCCAAAAAAACAAATCCTACTATAGACCAAAAATAAACAAATAAATGGAGCAGCTATTTTGCATTTATTTGTAATACTTGAATCTGAATTTTTAGTTTGTCCCAAAAAACATGCACACGATGTATCCTAACAATCTGTCTAACTAGCATCTTACTTGATATTTGGTTCATAATCTATAGAAACATGGTCGGAAACATCATAGAGATCAGCACAATACTTATGGTGGACCCCAGCTACGTGGAAGACTCAGAGCAGGCCAGCAGATGGTCCATTGAAAAACTTCCAAGGATACCAGGCAGTATCAACATAACACTATTAATCGAAGCTCATAAGAGACTTGAAACTTGACAGTTTCGGCTTTCAGCTCCTACCTTTTTGCTAAACTGAACGAATTTTTTCAATAATCTTCTAATGAAATTGTTTACAAAGATTTTCTTTTTGTTCCTTCTTTTGTGGCTGCTTTTTGCAGTACACTTGAAGAGAATCCTTTCAGTCCTGACACGATCATTGATGATAAATGATTTTAATTATGATTAAAATCATTGCCAGCTGATGCAGATGATCAAACAAGAGAAAAGAGTGTCAAGAACTAATTTAAACCTAGACTTTTAAACAAAACAAGTTTTTCTTAGATTGACACAAGCAAATTCAGCAAGAAGCTTCAGAGAGTATGCAGGAGAAAGGAGCTGAAACATTTTAAGTCTGGATAAAAAATGAGACTCACAGATAGAGGACGCAATAGACCACTGGCAACATGGGACGGGATAGTCATGACCACACTCTTAGTCTGCAAAGAAACCACTCCTTCTGGTGTTTCATAAGTCAAGTTGTATCCCCAATTATCCAATCTAGTGATACTCAAAAGCTTCCAGGATAATTTTACTCTGCTACCTAACCTGCCAAATCATTTGCAGCCGGTCAAGACTATTGCATTTAATAAATAAAATCCTGCACTTAGTAGCCAAAATTCTTCAGGCCATAAAATGATGATACTCATTTTTCCAAAAGAAGAGTATAAAGGACAAAGAGACCTTTCATATATTGCATTTGGCAACATCATGAGTCCCTTCCTAAAGGATCCAACTGTCTGGCCCTTTGGTTTTGGCAGACGCCTACAAAAACCAAAAAGTTAAACAAAGTGAAAAGGTGATCCTGTGGAAGGACTATACTTGGTAAGAATCACTATTTTCAAGTCATTACGGGTCTCGAGGTGCGGTAGGAGCTTTATTTTTTTCTTGGATGGTTTTGAAAGTGCCGCCAATAATACTGCCACCAATTTGCTCTAACTTCCAAACTTTTCCAAAGGCAGCTTTCATACTCAGTTTTGAAGGATCACCTGCATAAACACCTGTGCAGAAGAAATTGCCACTATTACCTTAAAATCAATGGAAAAATTGTAAAATACACTGCCTGCATATGCAGTCGGGGATGTATCTTATGAGGTGGTCCCTACGTGAGTCCTCTGTTCTAAGGACTTAGGAGCACTAGGAGCACATGTACCCCAACCACCCAATAACAGTTCAAAATTACAACTGATAAAGGTGCAGCTTGCTGTTGACCCACTGCATTTTGTGGAGAAACCAATAAAACATGTTCTCCTGACAACCTCTTATTAATTGAACTATATGACACACCCAACTTAATCTCAAGACTTATCGCCAGGGGGAAGCTGTACACAACAGGTTCATTAATGATGAAAGAAAAACATAATCAACTGACTATAATATTTAACAAAAGAATTATTAAAGCAGCAATCGTGTATTTAGAGAGTCACAAAAGACAGGTTCCTGTCTATGGTATTTCTCTGATTCAAAATCCCGATATTCTGCAAAGTAGTGATATTGGGACTTAGAACACACGGGATATTCGCGTAAGACCAATCTAAGCGAAAATTGAAGCACATTTTAAGCAAGGAATACCATAAAGGAGTGATTCTTAAACGGAAATCAGAAATGCATATAGCAAATCATTACAAATGTGCTCCTTGTGTTCGACCAAAAAAAAATTGTACTCCTTGTGAACAGGGGAAAAGTTTTTAAAGATATTGCTAGTTCCCTTGTCAGAGCCCTGAACGGCCCAGGATGTGTACAAAGACTTCAAAAAATGTCTAAAAATAAAATGCTTTCAATGAATATATACAATGTGATGAAAACTACAAAATGTCACCTGAACAGAATGGCTCTATAAGGCGTTCAAAAACCTCATCACCAAGATTGCGCCGCACAAACTCCTCAACTGATTCCTCACGACCCTGTCACCTTTGTCAAAAACTTAAAGGAATGAGGCTATTTACTCCAAATGACTATCTACATTAAATGTGATACATATCTTCACCATGTCTAAGAGTGATATGCAGCTAAAATAAGCTATCTAGAGAAAGGTTAAAAGACACACTGGTGGCGGAGGGCGGATTCCAAGTGCACCAAAGCCGGCCCTGAGCTTGCCGCCAATGCTCATTAAATCGAAGAATGGAAGATCAGTTGGTTTGGAGGGTACTGGCCTCAATTTCCCATTCCATAGTACAAATCGAGGCGCGTCAGGGTCTCCCAATACCAAATCATCTTTTAAACCACTATCCACCTGCAACATTAAACAGAAGCGGTGCATCATTCATGCAGGTACACGACATGCATGGCAACATATGTTACTATTGGAGGAATCAAACAGCGATTATTCCTCTTATAACCAGACCAAGTCTACAAAAATCTTCAAATATGAGTTCAGAGAAAAACAAACCAACAAGACGAGACGCAGCTTTACTGAATCAACACTAGAAATCAAGTCAAATAAAATTTTAAATTCATCTATATCTTCAGCTTTCTAATAGGAGCACCCTCCTCTCAATGTTTACTTCTATATCTCTCTGGCCCATCTCTCCAACGAAGCTACAGTCCAGTCCAGTACCAAGCTAAAACGACAGTCCTGCAGATACACAATGCGCACAGCTACCCGATACACACAGGAAAATGTGCCTCTCGTTTCCTCTTCCGACCGTCGCAATTCTCCTCATGAATCAAATTGCCACAATTTCACTTATCTAATGACCTGACGACTAAGCAAGTTTCCCCTAGACAGCTTCATCGCAACGCCCATCCCACAACAAGAACCCAGTCAGAGCAAAACGGGCTAAAAAATCAGCTAAGGCGATACGACTCACCACCATGGTGAGTATGGGATCGGACGGCTGGAAACTATTGGGGCCCTCCTCCCACAGGTAGCCGTCCCTCTCGACGGTGGTGATGTTGCCGCCGACGCGGTCCCTGGCCTCGGTGACGACCACGTCGGGGGCCCTGTCGCGGTGCTTCGTGGCGAGCGCCTGGGCGATGCAGAGCCCGCTGATCCCGCCCCCGACCACCACGCAATCGACCAGTCCCCCGCCGGCGGCCCTCGGCTGGGAGATCGCGGGGCCCTCGGCGACGGAGCACCGGATCCCGGCGGGCGCGCGGGAGGGCTTGTGGGAGCGGAACGGGCGGACGGCGACGGAGGAGGGGGTGCAGGAGGCGGCGGCGGTGGCGGTGAGGGTGGCCATCATGGCGGGCGGGCGGGCGGGAGGAGGGAGCGACGGCGAGGTGTTTGGTGGATTGCCTCGCCGAACGCTTTGAGTTTGTACGGTGAAAAGGAGAGCCGTTATCGGATGATGAAATCTGGTTCGCGGGATCGGGGAGATTTTCTATTGGTTTGCGCCGGATAATTTGTCGGAGGACGGGAGAGGGAGGGGGATCTGGCGACGCTGCTGACACCTCAGCCTCGTGCCACGTCAGCTGCTCGGTAAGTTTAATTTGCTCAAAAATTCAAGTCGTCTCTTTACCCGGGAACCGGACCGGACTAAACTGACCGGTTCTCAATTTGTGGAATTTGGGAACTGCCCAACAGGTCCCGGACTCACTCGGGATCCGGTCCAAATGTGGGTCTAAGAACCAGCCGAGATAAAATTTTTTTTTTAACATAAGTGACGTGAAATATCATTTTGAATGAAATTACTTACGATGTCTTTATTAATAGCATTAGTATGTACATTGTGCATGGAGTTACAATCGCGTCACGATGTGTTTACGAAATTAGTAATTTCCGTCATTATCTTTACATTTCTATCAATTCTCTAACTGCGGTGATCATGGGACATCTCCATCATTCCCGCTAATCAAAATGAAACCTCTCAAACACATTTTTTTTTATAAAAAAAAACCATCATTTGCATAAATATCGCTTGGTGTTATAAAGCGTATAATTTTTGGGAAAAATAATAATAATAATTTTGGCGGGGGCGAAAACGAAAATGCCAGCTTGTAAATTTTCGCATACGTCACGGGGTGCGCAGCGCGCATCGACGCGTATGATAGCGCGACCTCTAGCGTTCCGGTTCACAAAATCCTCGCGTCCCCGTTTTTTCCCGCCTTAACGTCACTGCTCCTCCTCCGCTTCTTCTTCTTTCTTCTTCTTCTTCTTCACCGCGACTCCGAGAGGCCGAGCGAAAAGCTTCGTCGCTTCTCTCTCTCCCTGAAGCCTCCGTCAGTCGCCATTTCTGACCAGATCTCCCCTTCTCCTTCGATCGCCGAAGCCCTGCGCTCGCCGCGTCTTCGGACTCGTTTTTGGCGATCACGCTTCCTCGAGCGGTTCGGCTTCCGTTCCTGCGTACATCTGAGCGAGTTCGCTCGTCCTTCCGCTGCTCGGAATCAGGTAATCAGTTGACGTCTCTGATTTCTTCTTTTGGCTCGCGCGATGAGGTGAATCGGTTTGCGAGCGAGCTCGCTGCGTCGATTTGTTGTCGTCGGCATTGGAATGGCGATTGTTTGAGAATCGGATCGGCAAGGAACCGTCTCCCTCAAGCGCTTGTCTGAATTTCGTAGGTGCGTTTGTGCGGTTGTGAGGGTCCTGAGAGAACGGCGAAGTTCAGGAGGCTGTTGTATCTTAATTAGAACTGATTAGATGTCTGGATTCGTCCGAGAAGAGCAAATCTGAAAACGGATAGATGGTGGCATTATCCACGATGAGGAAGGAGGATTAGTGTAATTAAGCATCCGATTCGGTTTTTGTTAGAGATTTAGCCCAGATTCGGTTAGATGTTATCCATACGAATTTGTCGAGTCTGATCTGTGGTCCTTTTGCAGAATCCGCTATGACATTGACCGTTGGATTCTTTAATTGATTGTCGCCGTTCACTTTCTGGTTCTGGATTCAATATCTGCTTCTGTGCATTACGTACTTTCTTAGCTGAGACTGCAGATATTCCTCTGCTACTACGCAGTACAAGAGTTGTAAGTACCTGCAACCACAATCTTAAGACACGGACAATAAGATATTTTCATGCCTATAATTTGCTTTCGTCCTTGTCTTTCAAAGTTACTCAATGACACCGATAAGTGTCGATGGCAAAAATATAACCGACCGTTAAAGCAAGCTTGAATAAGTTTTTTGTTCGCCCTGTTAATTCAGGGTTTTAAGTTCAATTCATGCTTCGTGCATTATATTCAGGCCGCCTTGGTTTACTTTGATCAGAGGGAAAAATTGTAATGTATGGGCTGAAATCTTGCGACAACACATTTGAGAATTGATTGAATCAGAGGTTTCACATTTGGCATTATCTTGGGTGCAGGATCAGATGAGTGACATTCGCAGTTATGGCAGTAACTTCTTTACAAGCAGCCAATCAAGGAAAATTTCCATAGGAATTATGGTTGACTCATCAGCAAGGAGGACACCTGGACCAGTGAGGGACAATGAGGTCGCGATGCCAACTGAGCTTGGTGTAGATGCTAACAAACAAGATTTAGCTGGAGGAGGTGTAGGTATTAAAAGAGGAAGGCAAAATGAATGTCAGGAGCATGAAGGATCCCCATGGATTACTACAAGATCTATTCACAAGAACTCAGCTGGTTCAGAAGGCGTATTTCGTGCAAAGCTTCCTGGAACTAAAACAGATAAAAATGAGATGCACAGCAAACCCAATGGATTGAAAGGTGCACCAGTAGATCATTCAGTTCGACTTTTTCCCAACCAGGCCTCATTATTACAATCTGACCATATCAGCCAGAAAGGGTTTGATGACCACAAGATAAATGAAGAGAGGAATGAAAACCCAGAGACTGTTCATAAGTGTGCATCTTCGACTGTAAGGGTAGTGCTTACATCAGATGGAGCAACTCTGGGAGACAAGACTGGCAGTCTAGTGAAGAACCAAAGTGAACCTTTGAGGATCAAGCTCCGGGAGTTGCTGGAAACTGTTTCCTCACCTAACAAAGAGAAGCCCAGCTTGCAGCCTGTTGAGGTTGGTGTCACTTCGCTTCAGCCAGAGCAGAACTGGAATCAAACAGGCGATACAGTTATCAAGCCTAAGCAAAATTCAGATACGATAGAGAATGATTCTGAAAGTCCAGATCCTACAAATAGAAGGCCAGTGACTCGAGCTTTGACCCGAAAAAGAGCCTCAAGTAAGTCGCAACCGAAGAAATTAGGAAGTGGCCTTCTCTCGGCTTACAAGCAGAAATCCAAGGAAAGAAATATCTTCACATTTGAAGAGGGGCACATTGGAATGCGAGGTACTGCTAAAGGAAGTTCCTCAAAAGTTATCAGCAACAAGAAAACTGAGAGAAAATATGCCAGAGTCGATCCATGCAAGCTTTCATTTTCTTCGAAGAACAATCAGGATGAGAATCAGCACTCAATTGACAAAAATGAAAATTTTCCATCAGAGGAAAGATCATCTTCACGTGGTTACAGAAGACGAAGCTTGCATGACTTCACTTTGCCTGTCAACATCAACCTGGAACAGATTTGTCAAGAAAAAGATCTCCCCGAGCAACCAGCAATAAGCAAGCCATGTCAGCATGAAGCTATTAACAGCCCAGCTTTAGCCAAAAATAAGGACCAGAGAGAAGGTACTGGTAACATATTCCCAAAAGGTTATGTTGATCGGCAAGATGATTTCCCAAGTCCAACATTTCAAAGAATTCGGATGGCAGTCTCCTCACCAAGTCCATTCATTCAAGAAGACCAGGCAGAGCAGGAAGTTGGTACTTTTGCGCGAGGAAAAGAAATTTTTGACAAGGAAGATATCTTCAGCTTCAAGAGTTTCCTTTCGAGGAAGTTTCAAGATGGATCTAGGGTGCAATCTGAAGCTTTTGTATCCTCTGTTGTTTATCGTGTTTCTGCTTTTTAATGATGATATTGAATCATTGATAAGGATGTTTATACTATATATACTTGAATACAGTTTTGTCTGTCAATTGGCTTCCTTATTAAACATCCAGGAAGTTGCAAATGAGCTTCCAGATTCTCCTCCGAAAAATGCAGTCCTTTCGAAGGAGAATGACATAGATCATAGCTCATCTGAATTTTCATCTGAAGAGAAAGAGTCAGAGAGCTCTGAGAAAGAAGGTATATCCATCATGGAACCCACTGCTTCAGTTGTTGATTGCATAATCCATCACAGAATTGATGACAGGTGGATATCGGTAGAATAACTAGGGCTCTAATTTTATTCCCCCATGGATTGCAAGCATCATGGGATTGGGGGTTGCAATTGCTGTACATATCTTGTTAAGGAATTGATGTTGATGACAAATGTGTATCTGTAACTAAGGTTAAATTTGATAACTGCTGAAATATAGTTTTGTCATACAGATGTATATCATCAAATCAATTAGGATGCAAAATTACATGTGGCTGTTGAGAGGCATTAGTAGTTTAGAAGAGCTAAATTCTTGGATTCATCGCTAAAATAATAATTCAACTTGAATTGATAATAACACCCATTCCCTTATGTACATGGCAATTTGAAATTCCCTTATTGCATCTTGGATTAGACATGTTGCCTCGGTAGAATAGTTTTGCAGGAGTGATTAACTGTCACAAGTACGACCTAAGATTTATTTCAGTAAGGACTAACCAATAAAACTAAGGATACTGATATGATATTTAAGATACAGTGTCGGTGAGTTTCGCTGACAAGTATAACCCATTTGCATGGATTGTAATCATCCAACTGAAGTAGCTTATAGTCTACTACTTAAATATTTGCTTAATTTCTTAAATATGGGTTGATGAGGGTTCTCGTGCTGGATGCATGCTAGATAAAGTGTTCAACCAAGTATTTGTGATCAACATTTGGAGTAAAATAAAGCACTACTTAATTTATTAGTCTTAACCGGTTGAAAGTTGGCCCAAAAAAACAGGTAGCTATGGATTGTGCCGGTTCCTTCTGGAGTTTTCTCCTTTGTACTATCTTCTCTTTTATCTGCTGATCTTCCCCATGAGTAATTTTCTTAGCTGCTTATAACATTCTTCTGCAGGTCCTCACAAAGAGGAGGCATTCTCACCAAAAACTGGTGTTGCTGAGAAGCTGAGGTTTATGCTGCATAGAAATAAGAGGCAGTGCAGTGATGAAGGCATTCAGTCTCGTGATTCTGATCCTGCCTCAATCTCTCCAAAAGGCATTAGGCCTGCGCTATCTTTTCTTCCTTCTCTAGTCTCAAACACCTTATAAGTTGTTTTCTCTTCGTGCATAAGCTTCTCAAATAATTATATGTCTCATCTTGAAATTGCAGAGACCAGAGAAAGCAAGTTGGGGCGACATACAGTGGAAGAGAATACAGAGGATGGATACACAAGGTTCACTTCGTTATTCCCTCTTTCAATTTCCTAACATAACAGGATAGTCTCTTTATATGTTGCTTCCTGCTCACTCGTAATTTCATGGTACTTAATGATTCTTCAGGGACATTGGATTGCTTGCCTTGGCCTTGGAGAAGCTTAAAAGCAAGTTGAAGTCAGTTACCAGAAAGAAGACTGCTGAAATTTTGACATCCGTCACTGAGAGGATTCGTGTGCAGCTGCAAGCTGTTGAGTCTCAAATTCAATCAGACATGTAGGTATACGTAAGCTAGGCCTTTTTAACTGAATAGTCAATATCCTTGCACGCTACAATATCTCTTTTCTTCCATTAGGGGGAAGCTCAAAAGCCTAAACAAACAGAAAAGGAAACGTCTAGAAACAGAATTTCAAGGTAAGAACTATTCTCACAGACTGTCATATGCGTTTCGACGATAGCATTAGAAAAGTAGAACTGACAAAATGTTCATAACAACTTCCAAACTTTTACTCTCACTTAGCGACTATGAACTATGTGCCTGCCTCTTTGGCAATTTTTCTATGTGAAATTTTGATCCTTCCATTATATGTGGAAACAAATCAATGGAGAGTCCTGTTCTGTCACATTGTTTAAATACTTTTTGTAGAACCATTTGTTGGCTTTTATATATTAGAGTGAAAGAAAAATAAAGACCACAATCCACAGTCAAGGTCCTCCTCCGGTAACTTGTAGAATTGATTGTTGGAAGGTGACGTCACCAGATGAAAATGACCACGATGACAAGCTTCTTCATCATAGCATGCCATGGTTTAGAATTATATCTGGCCCTTACATATTAAAACGACCCTTATATATATATGATCCTTGCATATGATAAATGGCACTTGTCACTACTTTTGCACTGGCATGAGTTAAGATTTGGTAAAACCTTTCAATGGTCAAGAAAGTTTGATCTACAATGTACTTGTGATCTTGGGACATTATGCTGAGAGCTAAGATAACTCCAGCAATTTGGGTACTATTTTAATCTGACTTTGCACATACTATAGCGGCATGAAGAGTATTGTACGTGTTTCGTTGTTTGCATCATGCCTTTGGAAGGTTACATTCTTGAGTAGCCTTGGTCATCCTTTGCTCCCTTAGGAATCTTGCATATCAATTCATTTCTTTGCTTATTAATTGCAGAGCAAGATGAACAACTCAATTTAATTCACAAGAACTTTGTAAAAGAGACCAATCGGCACCTTCAGAGTTTCAAAGGCACAATTGAAGGTCTCGAGAAGAGCAAAATACAGTTGGCAGAAGTTATGGAGAAGCAGAGTATGTTCTTTTGCTCTGGTGGAGTTGCTGCATGAAGAGGGCATGAGAAGTACTTTAGAAATGCTTTGTCATCTTGAAATTCACATATGTTGGCATAAATCAAGATTTTCTGGGACAAATGAAGATAAATATAATCTCACAAACAATCCTTGTGTTTAAGGATACATCAATAAAAAATCCTAAGCAGAAGTTTAACTGCGGAGCCTGACTGCCTGAGAACAGATAAAATTAAAATTATTAGTTCTTTTAGAAGTCCACGTTAAGAAGGTACTTTAAACACAGCATTCCTTAATTCCCATATGCTTCTAGACCAGTGGCTTAACTGATTTGTATTAATCGGCTGAGTTGTTCTCTTCACTGCATAATAATGAATGAGTTGGGTGCAGGGGCTACTATGTTGAAATTTTAGATTTAATACTGTTGGTTTTCCCGTCCTTTAAGAATATTAACACTTCTCTTCACTCCCTACAATTTCAGAAGCTTCACACAAGAAACTTGTCTCGCAACTGGAAGAAGCAATTGGGACCCAACTCCGTGATGCTGAGAAAAGGATCTCAGACATGAACAAGGTAAGTTTCTTGACTTCATGCCAGCAAAAATATACTAATAGCACGTCAAGCATGTTAAATCTTGACCTGGCATGCATTCTAGAACTTAGCTTGCCATAGTTGCCACTCATCGGCCAGTAGACATTTAAAAGCGCTACTCATTGGGCTGTTTCACTTACAAGGAAGTGTGGCTCAGACTTTGATCTCTATTTCGGTCTCGATTGTTTTCATGTAGATTGATGTTTTTGCAATATTCTGTACCTCCAACAACTCATGCTATGGTCGTTCGCGGTCTGATTCTCTGAAGATTAGGGTGATAGGACATCACGTGATCACGTATGAATGATGACTAAATTAGAGCCGAGACAAGATTAGGAGTTTTTATATGGCCTTGTGACTGATTTTCTTTTCAATTTTGATTGCAGTTGGCGAGGGAGCAAATGCTCCAGTTGCAACTTGTCATGGAGAAGTGTTTAGAAGGAGGACTTCTATCTTGAAATCATGTCTACTTCTGGTTTGCACACGGCATCCGCTCTGTGGACAGGTCTGGAGGATAGTAAAACCATACGAAGAGCCCAAAACCAATCGTCTTTCTAATCTGAAACATCTTTCATAGTTTATTCTTTTGCTTGTACATTCTCATATTTAGATCTCCATCGTTGAGGGTAACAAGGTTATCTGAGAATTTGACGATTGGGATCTGTTCATAGCAAACAGGTGGTTTCTTTCGGTTTCCGGTATTTGAAGCAGCGCAGCTTGTAATAGCACGCGTTATTTTCACTAGCTCGTGGACAGATTGTGACATCTTTCTAGCAACTTCTTTGAAAGGCGTCTTCATTCACTTTCTAGCAATTTCACAATATGTATACATACACACGTTCTGGAGAAAAAAAGAGTAGGATGGATTGTGGCATAGCAAATCATCCAATTGCTAGTTGGCCGGTGCTGGCAAATTATGTTCCTTTCAGTTGTTTAGTGTGAGAACTATCAGTCGGCCTTTTGTGGGAGCATACAATTGAACATGCTTTGTGCCTGATTCAGATTATGATATACGTGAAGGCAAAGCATCCAAGCTAGGTGCAACACCGGCAGCCCCCAGAAAAGCTATCTCAACCCGGCTGGCAACTCCTGAAGAGTGGGCCCCTCCTAGACCTGCGAAATCACTGGAGCAAGCTACGACTGCTTTTCCTCACAGAACAGGCCTCCGTTTCGCTCCGAGCTATAGGAGATTCTTTCTTGAGGGAACGCTTTCAGACCACAGACTGATGTTTGTCTTGTTGTCCAGTCCTCGTGGTAGCATTCTTACACCCAACCGATAATTTTTTTACTTCAGTTGCTAGCCACTTATCTCCATTAGATCCCCTGATGAAGAATCTTGATCCTGTGCGTATCCTTTCTCCTTCATCTCCAATAGCAATAGATCCAAAACTCGGTAGATGTTGTCCGACTCGGGATGTATCTGGCCTCTTGCGTGGAATGTGTGAATTCTGAACCCGATCTGAATCCAACTTCTTCCGGGGGTCTTCGACAAGCCCTTCTCTTTTACCACCTCCCTGACAATCGAAGCATCCTGCCATCTCTGGTTGGACGCGTAAATGTTGTGCAGAAGCATGTGGTGTCCTGGACCTATCAGGTTCTCGTCAATGATTTTCCTTCCCACAAAACTAGCTAGCACAACGTTGTCATGAGCTCTGCAAGCACTCAGTAAACTTCCCCAGACACTAATATCCGGTTCCACCGGTGTTTCCTTGATGAAGTTGACTGCACGGTCGAGCTGTCCCGCTCTTCCCAGAAGGTCCACCATGCACGAATAGTGTTCCCTTTCTGGGATAATTTTGTATTTGCTTCTCATTGCATCATAGACACACCATCCTTTCTCAACCAAACCTGCATGGCTACAAGCCGAAAGGAGTCCAATAAAGGTGACTTTGTTGGGTCTCATTCTCAACCCCTTCATTTCTTCGAAAAATGAGAGCGCCCGCTCTCCCAGACCATGGGTTGCATGAGCACAGATGATCGTGTTATACGTCACGATATTCTTTTCCATCACCCTGTTGAAAACCTTGATTCCAAGTTCCAAATGTCCGCACTTGCAATACATTTCTATCAATGAGTTTTCAACAGAAACCACTTCCCCAATACTTGTCCTAATTGTGTAGCCATGGATTTCTTTTCCATGTGTAACATTCCCAATTTCAGTACATACAGGAAGAATGCTCAGAATTGTAACAGCATTTGGCATGAGATCGAACTTCCAGATTTTCTGGAATACACCGAGTGCTGAATCAGAATCGCCGTTTATTGAATAACCAACAATCATTGAGTTGAACATCACAATGTCACAAAAAGACATCGTGTATAAAATGTTCTCTGCTGCTCTTGTCGTTCCGCAGTTCATATACATATCGATTAGTGCACTCATTATAACTCCATCAGATTCAAAGCCTTGTTTAAGTATATAGCCGTGCATCTCTTTTCCATGTTTCAGCAACTTCAGCTTTCCAAGTCCAGGCAAAACACTTGATGCAACAATTACGTTAGTTTTTATGCCCACATTGTTCATATCAAGATAAAGCTCCACGCTCTGACGATACTCGCCATTCTGCGAGTAACCTGCAATGAGGGCACTCCAAGACACTGCGTCCTTATTCACGATTCTGCAAAACACTGCATGTGCCTCGTTAGTGAGCCTGCATTTGCCGTACATATCTAGGAGAGCATTTGAAACATATATATCACTCTCAAAACCACTCCTCACTGCAAATCCCTGCAATGTCATTCCCATATGCGCATCTTCCAATACGCCACATGCAGGCAAAATGCTTGCCACAGTTACAGAATCGGGTCTTAACCCTTCCTGCCTCATTCTCTTAAGCAGACGCAATGCTTCAAGCGAATACCCGTTGCGCACAGCCCCACCTATCATTGCACTCCAAGAAGCTAAATCCTTTCTCGGCATCTCCTCAAATACATCGCGTGCCTCTGCTAAGCTACCGCATTTAGCAAACATGTCGATCATTGCACATTCGACATAAACATTCCTTTTTGCATCAAATTTAGCCTCATTAAACTTGATCAAGTCGCACACATTTTGTCCCGCCTCGAGGTCATGCAACCCGGAACAAGCCCTGAGAACAATCGGATAAGTGAAATTGTCAGGGATAAATTCTTCCCTGAGCATCCAGCGGAAGAAATGGATCGCTTCCGAGAATCGCTCCGCACCGACCAATCCCCTAAGAATGGCATTGTAAGCAACATTACTCTTCTTGGGCATTTCTTCAAACACATCGAGTGCATCATCGAGACGGCCAAACCTGACGTAAACGTTGACAAGCTGGGAACCAAACAACCCATCATTAGTTTCTGGGTCAAAGACCCCACTGACGATCAAAACGGCGTGCAGTCTCTTGGCTTCAAGGAGATCGAACGGTGACTTGAGTCGAGAGGACAAGTAGCTATAGCTTTGAGCCGAGCAATGTTGCCTAGATGAGTGTTCGTCCAAATGGGCTTTTGATTGTTGGGCACTCGCGGATTTGATCGATCGCTTGGTTTGGTGAAAGAATTTGCTAAGTGGGTTCAGATGGGACGTTGGCGTGGATGGTGTGGCACTCCACAATTTCGATTTACACAGCATACTTCTAATATGGTATCAATGGGACCAAAATTAAGAAGAGGATTTGATGTCCACATGCACATTTGGTTCGTCTCAAGATTCTTCAGTTTGTGGATGAATCACTAAAAGAAGAGAGATTCATACGCTTGAAGTTTGGAAGTACCAATTTCATAGGATTGAGCGTAGAATTTTTATTGTTCCGAGCCCAAAAGAGAGAGAATCGGTCCGCAGGTGGCAAATTTTTGTAAAGCTTGGTAAGCTTCAAATGCTATTGTTGAAAAAGTCGTGACCGATATCTTATTAGTAATTTATCGATTCTATATGAATTTACCCACAATTATTTGGTTGCACGTCAATTTTTTTATTTGTGTGACTTTTTAAATTTACAAACTCATCATCAACTTGTCGACATAATTTTAGTGGTTTACCAATTATTAGTAATAGATCAAGTTACCGCTAAGTTTTGTCAACTCTCGTTTTGATTTTTTATCAACACGGTTCTTCGTAGATTACCATCTTCTCTAGTAAATTACCATTCCTTTTCTTTTTCTTGCATAAACTACCAATATATAAATTTACCAACTCTGGTATTCGAATTACAAACTTTAATTTGAGATACTTGTTAATTTTTCTCTCGATAATTTATCATAGTATGACATTACTAAGCTTAATTTGAGTAACTTAACCAAATATATTTTATTTGTAAATTGCCAGCTTTGGAAATAACTAAGTATTATTCGCATAACTTACCAAAACTATCAATTTACTCGCTCTTATTTAAAATTACCAACTTTCATTCGAATTACTACTGCATGTTCTTTGAGTTACTTACCTATATTTGGTTTTCTATAAATTAGCACAATGATTCAGTCCTTTGATTTTGCCCGACTGAAAAGCTTCGTGCTTGGGGTCAAGTAGGGGCAAGATCGGTTCAAACTGATGACCTGAACCAAGTAGAGTTGAGAGCTAAATCGTGCCAAACCAAATTGAGTTTGGAGCCTCGCCGGATCAAAAAAATCGAACCCTCGCTTTTATGGAATAGGGTGTTTTTGGCGATTTAGTTTGTGAATCGAACCGGTTTTTGACACAATTCAGTCCATCTTCAATTTATTTGAAACCGAACTAAACCACTAAATTGGTTTTCATCAAAACTTTTCCTTTGTTGACATTCCTTGCTTTTTTTTTTCTTTGAATAGGCTATTCCGTGATAGAAATATGGATCCGTTAGACACGATTGGTCATAATTTCGTATTCGGGGTGAGTTTTGGTGGTTATTAAGTCTATTTTCATCCTCAAAATCTGACTTTATAGCCTCTCTCTAACCTGAGAAAATATTTAGTGGTTTGCGAGCGTCTCAACAGTTGTTGACGTAGCATGCGTTTATGCACTTTGAGCTAATTCTTAACATAGTTCTTTTTTATCTATTTGATATGGATAACATGTTTGGTGTAAATGTAAAGTTTTGAGGCCCACTTTCATTTATCTTGGAAATTGTTATGCTTAAAATGTCTGAAAAACAAGGGCCAAGAAACCCACATTTAAAAATGAGAAATGCTAATCAACTCGATCGACAATTTGCTCTTGAATGGGGTCGCCCTGTACTGATTTTTGTCAAGTGCATCCTCTGAGGTCTTATTCAGAGAATCTGGCTAAGCTGGACCATAATAATAATAATGGAGCAGAGAGAGACATTATCATAAGAAGAAAAAAGAAGACAACTATTTCCAATAAGATTGGGCTTCTTAGCTTCACCCTCGCTATGGATTTTTTTATTTTATGGGCCTTGCGCTTATCAAAGAACACTACTCGCTTCGACTCAATAGTCTGGAGCTATCTCCCTCCTGCACAAACATCACAATCACATGTCAATAGAGAAATCTTGAGACGTTTTGAAATTGAAAAAAAAAAAAAACTTCTATACATTGCTATATTATCGAGCCCTAACAAATGCAACATTATATTTAATAACTGTAATCGCGAGTCCCACATATAAGCTTATTCCTATAAGCAACCTTTCTTGTGTGACTTCCCCCTCCATTTAGTGAAGCTTATAACTCGATGTATTAGTGGGATTAGTCAACAGCCTGTCTCGGGTCCTGTATGTCCGTTAGAAGATGACATGATACGAAGAATCTTTCTCGTTAGGTCATGGATTTGTCGGTCCTCGATTAGACTGGATTGATATAAGGAAAAGTTAGGAAAGAAAATGCGCCTTCGTTCTTGTAACTACCCGTTACAGGCATAATTCAAGAGCTTAATCAAACCGGTTTTCTAACCCAAAAGAATAAAGGAGAAAGGTGGGAAGATAGATAATCAGTAGGAGAGACTTAATCAGATCCAGATTAAAAGAGGATGTCAAGTGATGCAATATGCATGATGAAAGTTGACTATCATCTCCCACTACAACTAAAAAGGGAAGGGGATTTGCAATAATTCTAGGGTTTGGAGAGGACACAATATCTGATCAGCATTATTATGCTTGACAACAGACGTCTCTCATTGACTCTGTCAAATCCTGCACTTTGTGATAGCACTAAAGTTGCTTAATCCCCTCCTAATTGCTCCTCCTTCCTTACTCGAAAGTGATCAAATTGACGCCACAGTTTCTGCCCCCTCCCTCGACTTTTTAAATCTTTGCATATGCTTCACCTCTTTCATCAATCACATTCTGAATTCTACACCACTAAAAACGAATAAGACTAAGGTTGCATTATACAACTAATAAAATCTCTATTAATTCCGCATAATCAAATTTGGGGGGGGGGGGGCGGACGTATAATTCATGAAATAATGTAGAGAGATGACAAGCATGTGCTCGTGTTGCACCCAATGCTTCAATGGGTCAATATTATTGCGTGGAATACATAGTGTCACGAGGAATTGACCCTTGTTTAGTGCTAGGGCTTTTCGTCCTTCGACACCAACGTGGCTTGCCTCCTGTTGATGTTATCTTTTTCTTTCTTTAAAACAAAAAAAGAGAATTGTGGGTCATGTTCTTTTAGGACATTAACATCAAAGGGTTCCTACACACGATCGAGCCATGGAAAGCTGTTGCGTCCACACAAGTGCAACTAGATGGGGGCAATTTGAGATTATTATAACGAAATTAATGAGGATAGCAATTAAGCACAAGGTGTCTAATCCCATTATCTCTCTCCATCTCTCTCTCTCTCTCTCTCTCTCTCTCTCTCTCTCTCTCTCTCTCTCTCTCTCTCTCTCTCTCTCCATCTCTGTGGTTGATCTTTCTTGTCAATGGGTTGTCATCCTCTCTGCTCGAGGGGGGGAAAAGGGTGATGAGAATACATGTCGTTGGGGGTGTGTTATTGTTCAAGGACATCTCGATTGTGCCGGTTGAGATTTTCAAGAGATTGGAAGCAAAAGGGGTGTCCGTTGATTAGAACTTTCAGAATCCTTGTGTCTGAATGATGCGAACTTACGACATTCATTGATGATCCCCATTAAACATCCCATCAACCCCCATTCTTGTGGGGGGGTTTTAGTTGGGTTTTTCGAGGACTAATCGTGCCTTTTTCTTGCATGATAATTGCTTAGGGTTTTGATGTATATTGTATTCTCCCTTCTCAGATGATAATTTTACAAAGGGGGGGCAAATGGTATGATGGAGAGTCTTATCCAAAGTAGAGAATCCGACGACAATCGTGGAGGCAAGATAAATGGGATTTTTCTAAATTGGAAAATATATGATTTAGTTAATGTTGCTGCTTATATACATGCAAAGTAGAGGGACATAATAACTTAGCCCAATTTTGCGGATATTAATTCTCTAAAAAATCCCTAACTTTAGATCCAATCTCAACTGTGCCCGAACTCTTTTTGTTTAAAAAAAATCCTGTATTCTCCTGTATTCTCACTTGAGTCCCGAATTTGCCCACGCGTCAGAAAATTGCCATTGGTTTCTTCAATATTTCAACATCAGGAGATTTTTATTGTTCCATATGAAAGTGAGGGTATTGATGAAGATGCATGCTCTAATAATAAACCTCTAATTAGCCCTGATGTTGATAATTTTAAAGAAACTAGTTATGATTTAAGGCCTATCTTATGGCCAATTCTTTACCTATCAAACAAAAATGTTCCAAGTGCCCTCGTGTTCTGGCAGGGGCGGATAGGTCGCCTGAATTCAATGCAAAGATCCCATCAAATTTTATTTTATTTTTTTGTTCTTGTAATTTCAGCAGAAACAATTATTGGGTTCTGTGGTACGAAAAATGTGGCCGAGAGAAGGGAAAAATTAGGTGGATTTCATGTTCGACAGCAGCCCATGCAAAACCCAACCGTGTGGACAGCGATCTACCTCCTGTACGGTCTTCATGGAAATCTCCATCTTCCATACTATGTTTTTTTTTCTTTTGGCTTTTTTCCTTTTTCCTTTTTTGGGAGCCTCCATATTAACCAAAAACAATTATATTTCAGCATACCAAGAAATATCCACTTCCATACGTGGATCTTAAAGCAAGCATTGGTTGTGCGAATTTCTAAAATTTCCCACCTAGTTTATTCGGCCAAACTTTTCCGTTAAATTAAATGACCGCTCGAAAAGACATGAATGATGTGGGCCAGATGAAGCAGAGAGCGAATAGGGAATGGAATGGACGGTTTCGGCGATTTCGCACAATGAACAAGTGATGTGTACACGTTCTATCGATCCTCGGAGGCCTCGAAAATTTATACAGAAAAGAAAATATGAAAAAGTTGAAATGAAATGGATCTTTGACTTTTCCTTTTTCTCGCAATATGAGGAAAAGAACATAAAAAGACATGAATCGAGTGGAGTAAAGAGTGACCGAGGAAAGGAATAGAGTGGGAGGGCGTGTTATGAAACTAAGTTGATTACTTCAAGGCATTATTCGAGAGAAGATCCACTCTAAGTGAAAACGGTCTCGGTTCAAGGGCAGCGGCGGAAATTTCCCGAACTTCGAGGGCATATTGCGAGATAATTTCTTTTTCCCAATTATCATTATCAAGCTTGTTCTTAGTAGTATTTGATTTATGGGAAAACCAAGGGGAGCAACCCGATGCAGAGGTGACAGCAATCTGGTAACATCCGAATTTCCCCACTTAGTGCAGAGAGGATGTGACGTTGGATTTACAGTTGGATGATGAAGTAGTTGATGGGTCCCAACCGAAATCTTCAATTGTTTTGCAGATGGGCCTCATCTCTTTGAAAGCCAGCAGCATCTTCCATTACAATGATTAACCAGTCATGATATGATATTTATCCCAAAATAGAATTGACACAAAGGTAATTTATTTGCATATATAAATTTATATATGCATAAAATTATTCCTTCCCCCACCCTTTAATTAATTGCGCTTTTATGTTTGAAATCATTGTGACATGCCCACTTGATTTGATTTTGACGTGGTTATTTTCTAGGATTCCGAGTCATTATTCTATTGATTGCATGTCTGTTTTTTTCAACAAAAAAAGATAATTTTTTTGCAGTTTGCTTTGATATGGTAAAATAAAAAAAAAGGGGTTTTTGTTTTACCACTATTTTTTCCTCATTAGGAGAAAATTATGCACAAGTTTGTCAGTTGGATAGCTCGCATGTCAACCAAGTTATTTTACTGTTCTTTTTTCCTTAGTGTCTTCTTGATATTGTCCGTCGATTATTTATGGGGATAACACCTCGCCGCGTGAGTTGGGGAAACTCTTGCATTGCTCCAAGTTAGATGCCGTGATGATGTCAATCGTGGCATTGCCGACGATAATGGTTTATATATGTAAATTAAATCCATGACGAGTCTTAAGAGTTGGAGTTAGTTTTGACTTTTTGAAATGAAATCTTAGATGATTTTGATGTAATGGAGGGGATGAATTTGCTGAGAAAGTCATCTCCCCCGACCAACAATGTCATTCACACGTTTTTGGGGGAAGGGTCATGATAGCATTGGTTGACCATTGATCATATAATTAAGCACAATTCTAAGCATTCTAAGCTTCCATAACATAAGGGTCAAGTCGAATATAATGTACCCACTGGGCCTTATCGATCGCAAATCTCTCACTATTAACTGTCATGATAGGTTCGTAGTAGCACCTAAGAACAGTCAATTGCAAATAAGGATAAGGAGACTCCCTTCTTCCGGCAATCGTAAGCCCACTAATCACACGACACTTAACTCTATCAAAATTGCGGACCTCTACTCTCACGTTAATTCCCTTCAATCCATTGAAACTGACGGCACTCGCGTTACTCTATGTCACCGAATACCTTTTCGCTAGTGGCAGACGTACAGTAAAAGTTAGAAAAGAGAGACAGCAAAACTATTTACATCCAAATCGAGGACGGTTCGTCAGCTCCCACTTGGATCGCCACTACTTTTCACGAATTTATGCAATTGGAAAACAGGTACTGACAATCATCTCGATCTCGGTTATGACTTCGATCCACTGCAAAAATATGGATCATAAGCAATGAGAAACAGTTAAAAAGAAAAGTTAATCGAGTGCCTGAAGTCAAACTAGAAAAAGCTTGATTCTCTTTTTATCATGGCCACCTTTTTTTAAAAAAATTAAATTAATTTAATTTAATTTAATTCTGAAGTCATGTTAAATAAATTGGATGTTCACCATTTAAGCGGCAGGAGAGGAAGTTTAACCTGGTGAATCTTTTCTTCTTTTTAATTTTTTATATGTTGGCGTTAAAAGTTCAACCGAATAATGGCAGACAAAGCAGTGCAAAGTGCAAACTAATCAAGAGATTTTCATTTTTTTAATCCAGATTAAATAGTGGAGAAAACTGTTGAGATTACCCATTTGGTTTAAACAAGGTTTTGCCGACAATCACTGTGCTAATGACGTCATATTATTGTCTCCATAATAACCCTCTCTTTCTCTGTTTCTCCTCCCGACGAATCTTGGTCTTTACAAAGTTGCGATGGCAACTTTCAACCCGAAAAAAAATAACACAAATAAATTTATGGTATTTTTCATATGAAAAAGTTAAATCCTAATAGGATTGGAAAAAGGGAAAAAAAAAGAAAAGAAAAGGGTATAATAAGCAGGCAAAAAGAAAGCCTAAGGGGTTCTCGGGGAGTCAAGAATTTTGCACATTTCAAGATTAGATAAAATTCGCGGAGACCATATAAATAAATGAAGATTTTCGGATCTAGCTAGATAAATTTTTTAAAAAATATATTTCTTTTTTTTGTTTGTGGAGAATGTTCTGATATGTTATGGGCAATTAATACGATAAAAAAGGAGCGATGCACGTAAAAGAGTTGTGAGCCGCATATGAAAATCACTATTTATACTTTCTCAATTGTCGCGATTTGAGTGCTCTTTCTAAGACCAGATCTACAATGATTTGGACCATATAAATCCTGCCCAAAAGTACGAATTCAAACTCAAAGTGCCGAGAATGAAGGGCTCGAATGTATACGGAAGAAATGCGGCGGTTTAGCAGTGTGCGAGACGCGCGATTACCCGATGAGCGAGAGCGATTCGGCCGAGATTAGGACCGGGCATGGCTTTGGGAATCCCGAGGGTTACAGGATGCCCACCAAAAGGGTACGCAATAATCAAGAGGACTTAAGTGGAGTTTCTACAAGTAAATGCGATGCACAGGGACGATCCAAATCAAATCGTACTGCCCAACTCGGGGCGATGGATCACTACTCATTAGGTGGGGCACATGCATGATGGAGGCGATTCGAAGGCCCACACCAAAAATCCTTGCTCTTGGTGAATTTGTGTGTGTTTAATGCCGTGGGGCCTCGACCAAATCCTTCCTCACATTTCTAGTAAAATGGAGGTTCGAGGACTTTGAGACTCGCATTTCCAAATCCGATCGATTTTCAAGTACTCTCGAAGCACGAGTGTTTCTCTATCCATCCAAATACCGGATGACGCCCGCATACTTGGTATTTCGTTATATTCGACGAGTAATGACAGCTCGAGTAGATAATTACCGGTGTGCACAGAGGAGGGTATTTGAAAGATTTCGTAACAATGCATCGTTTGATGATGGTTGCTCTCTCGTCCCCACTTATCTTTTCTTTTTTCCTTCGGTGATGTTATGTCGTTCGTGTGTACTTGACACGAGGAATGTGACACGTCCTTGGAAGAGCAAAGGGTGTGTGTTGTTTTGTCAAACGGGAATTTTATCTACTTCTCGGGGCTTAATCGGATCTATTGGATGTGAAAAAGGGTCAGCCAAGCTATCCAATCTGAAAAACACACACATTTCAAGATACATGCGTATTAACATATATGTTTTTTTCGTACACACCCAATAATGGAAGCAAGAGAAGCTTTAAGTTTGGTTTGTTTCCGTGGAATTAATGAGGACAGCTCTTAGTTCAGATTTGGTCTCATATCGGATGTGAATGCTCGGAGAGATTTCCATTCGATATGTACCGTTCAATGTCTTCCTTTCTTCTTCGTTTGCGTTCTTTTCGCCTTTTGGGTTGGGGATTGCCGGGGGAGAAAAAGGTCGAATCCTTCTTATACGTAATCATGTTTAAACCTTTCTTAAATCCATAATCAAACAAGATAACTACTCTGAATTAGTAGCATATTCAACATAAAGGACAAGTTCTTGCGTAGTAGAACATGTTTGTGTCGATAAGAATGTATAGCAAAACATAAGATTTCTCAATAATTAAAATACAAACAAAACATACTTTGCCTGTAAAGATACGGCCTAACTTAATTTTGAAAGGCACGGCTTAACTTTACGCACGACAGACGATACATTCGTAACTTTTGAAATACATGCATAATTAGTTGAAAATCACATTACAAAATTCCGTGTCTTTTTTGTGCATAGCAGAGTACAAACTGCATATATTCATGATATAGTGTAGAAGGTGGTACGACCTTATACACACCGAAATCTATTGTAAACCTTTTTCGAACTTTTCAAATCTGCTAAAACCTTTTTACAAACTTTTAATCTTTGTAACTTTTGATACCCATTTGCAATCCATTTGTGATGGCTCCGCATTTCGGATGATTACAAAAAAAAAAACTCTAAATTTATTGCGCTTGTGCCTATTTAGTTATAAAAAATTTTAATTTGCTAATTTTGTTCTAAATATTTTGACAATTTGCCAACATAGTCTATTATGCCAATTTTGGCCAGAAATTGTTAGACGTGACAATTTACCAGTGTAGTCCATCCGACTATCCTACAGGGTACGACCGGCTCTGATGTGTACAATTTGTTTTAATTTTTTTTGCTTTCCTTCCCCTTTCCATCTTTTTTTTTTCATTGTGGCCGGCGAGGGTCGCCGGAGCTCGCCGATCGTAGGCAAGGGCTGCGAAGTCCGGAGCCTTTGCCGGAGGCTAGCGAGGCCATCGTAGCAGCCTTGCTAGCCACGACCGAAGGTGGCCCGGGGTGAAACCGATGTGGATGATTCAGAGGAAGGCTCAAGGAGGAGGACAACGAGGACGATGTTATGGTCCAGTTGAAAGCGAGCTTGGCGTTGGACGACTGCTGCTCCATGAGCTGCAAGTCAAGGTAGCACTTGGAGCGTAGATCCCGAGTCGCGGGTCTCCTAAAGAAGCTGAAGTTGTTCGAGTAGAGATGCAAAGCTTGGCATCGGTGCTCTTCTGCCATTTTTCGACTTGTCAACAGATCAAACCGATCAAACGCCGGTACCAAAAAAAAAAAAAAACCGATCAAACGCCGGCAAATAGATCCGGACCGATCTAAGGTCTTCTTCAACACCAAACGAAATCATCAACATCGAGACCTGAAAGTTGGAGAAGACCAAGATGGTTTTGGACGAGGCCAGGTGAGGGTTTTGCGGCCCTCACCCAGTGGCCGATGAGCTCCCGTGACCCTCGCCGGCCACAGTGGAAAAAAAAAAAAAGCAAAGAAGGAAAAGAGAAGAAAATAAAAAAATTAATAAAAAGATCAGAAAAAATATTTAAAAAATAAAAAAATTGTCAATGTTAGTGCCGGCCGTGCCACATAAGATGGCTAACGTTCACGTCAATAATGTTCAGTCAAAATTGGCTCGATGGACCAAAATGTTTGGGACTAAATTGACTCAATGGAATGGTTTGATACTAAATTGGCATAAATGCAATAGGTTTATAACTTTTTTTGGTAATTTCAGTCCACATTTCTCACTGCATATTCTAAAATTTGGTTTACCCTATCACTGCTGCTTTTCTTGTCTTGGGTTGGTAAGTAATTCCTCATAAAAAGGGAACGAATTATTTTGCCTTCATAAATCTTGTGGGGTGCTTTCCCCTTGGCATTTGACCTCTCGTTTCTCGTTGACGAGGGAGAGAGAGAGAGAGATAGAGAAAGAGACCAAGCATTAAGTTAAAAGCCAAAAGAAATCACACTTGTATCAACATAGACCACAAATACAACCTGGCCAAGATTGTGCTTCCACTGCTTTAAGCCAATCGAGGAATGTTAGCTCCAAAAACTTCACAACGTCTCAGGAGATACGACAATGCCAGAGCTAAGATTAGGAGCTGGAAGGATTCCTTCGTATGTGCTTTTTTCTTTTGGAGAAAAGAGAAGTTTAACTTGGTCTTTGCTTGGACTACCGTAGAGGTCCTTGGTTCCCATCGGGCGACCCTACTTTCGGGTGGACTATTCTATGCCTTTGTTTCTCTCTAATTCATGAGAATGGGACATCCCTTTTTGGCATTAACTTTGAACCTTAATAGGGGCAAAATGATTGAGGACATGTCCCCTACGCAGTGGGGTCAAATTAGATTAAGGACACATATTTCACAACCTTACCCCACAGCCGCAACTACACAAAACCTTATCCATGCAAATTCTCACATTTTTTTTATATCCTCCTCCTCCGCCGAGCTGAGAAAGTATATCACCCGAGGACGCTTATATCGTGTGGCGTGCTGACGTTGCATGGTCGAACGATTACGCTTTTTTTTCTTCATCTTACTCGTTAAATGGCGATAGATATATATCTTGAAAAAGGAAAGTTTAGTGAATTAGTTTGACTATACATGTTAACTCGTTACGCGATGGACGACAGTAAGTATTTTTTCATGTTTGCGAGGATATACATGAAGCAGACATATATCCGATGATCAGTCAAAGGGGTGCAAGCACCCAAAAAAACCTAATAATTCATAATTTGATGTGATCCATTAGTACACACTCGTGCAAACAGTGAACCTAGACCACCACCACCACCGCCATCTCCCTCAGTCTCAGCCAAGACCGACGGTCCTACCTCGATACCCTTCTCGATCTCCTCCGCAGACCCCATAATATAATCATAATTTCTCAAAGCAAAATAAGGGGTCTTTTCAATGCCCCACTTTCGCTACAATTAAGCCCGTTTCTAGTATAATTAATCTTAATTCATTAAGCTAATCCTATGTGGTCTCTATTTCGTGACGAGCTAAGGGGCGAGAGGAAGTGGACACGGAACTAAAATGTCTATCAGATGTCGTATAAAGAAGGGTTTACGTTCGACATTAGGACACCACAAACACAACACGTTTTTTTGCCTTTCCTTAGTTTGATGAGTTCATCGTTCGGCGTAATGAACTCTCCTTATAAAGCTAGACCCTAGGATTCAGACAAACAGAGAAGAAATATAATAAAGGTACAGCTCGGAACATACCATTTGAAATCGGGCAGGACAGCTATGCAAAGTATTTGATTAATGTTCGATCGCCACATTATTAAAACATAACTAGTATCAATGCATCATGCATTGCACAGATGAAAATTCACTTGAAAATCTCAATGTTCTATAACGTTACTCGAGGATTAACTCCAATGATTAGGCCCCATCTTGCTTCTTGGCATGAAATTAGACCTCAGGGGTCTCCATTAAAGATTGCCAACTTGATGCTCGAATAAAGCAAGGAACAAAAATTTCTACATGCGCTTTTTGATTTGGCTACATAAAGTAGCGATTAAAAATTGCTGCCGCCCACTTTGGAAGAAGCTTTAGGGTTCTTTATTTTCCTTTTGCCAATTAAGAAATGTTTAGGTTATGAAGGGGAATGGGGTTGACTAGAGGAACAGCTCATGTGCATGCATATGATAAGCTCACGAGTGTATAATGAAGGGCATGGAGACTACAAGCATCATTTCATTTTTTTTAGTAATATTGATAGTTTGTACCTTATTGGGTGTGTGAATTGGGACATTGCAAAGGTCAAGGGAGGCATCATAATGGTGTTACTAGGAGACAAACCCTAATAAGAAAAATGAAAAGGTGCATTTATTTTTTTCATTTTTCTCACTAGTCCTTATATGAATGGATTTGATGGGATATTCCCTTTTCAATTCAGAGTAGCTTGTGTAAAAACGTGTGATAGAATTATGAAAAAGGGAATAAAAAACCGAAGAGGTAGAGCTAAAGAGTGTTCGAAAGTTTTCTTATGTCATCAGTGTTTTCGAATTTCTATTTTGTTATTAATTATCGAAAGCATTCACTAGAAGATCCTTTTATCATAAACCTAAATATATCGTATATGGGTAGGCCAAATTGAAATAAAACTCATCGCATTTTCTCTTCTTTCCGAATTTATCCCCACCTTTCAAAATCATATCAAATCTATCCCGAGATAGACTCCCTCCAAAATTTTGTCTTTTTGATTACCATTTTCACCTCTTTAGCATTAATTATTTGTAGCATTGCAATTAAGACTATATTTTATAAAAGAACTTAATTATTCCTTTTTTCTTCGTACCAAAAAATCAAAAAAACATTACTAATGAACAAATTATTGACCGATAGACAATCCAAATAAATATACTCCCTTGAATTATACGTCCTTCAATTATACATTCGTCAAATTACTCGAATAATAAAACTAGACAAATCTTCTTTCTTTCAGGGGCAAAGTCGAAATTCGAGGAAGAAAAAACCAAAATGTTCATAATTCGAATAATTGGGTATATTGATAGGTTTAAAAATTTGGCATAAAATTGAAAATCATCAGAAATGTTGAGATTTATTTTGTTAAATTTTACCGAGAGAGAGAGAGATTTGCAAGAAGGTATGGATGGCTCTCCAGTTGTCCGGTTGTACATCCAATTCAAACATCACTTTTTGAGTTTTGACACTTCATTGGAATATTTGCCTTTTTCCATGAACTCTACGACGCTCTCTGACACCAAAATCTTTCTTTTCCTCAATATGTTGTCTTTTCCCAATCCTCTTCCTCCTCCTCCTCCTCCTCCTCCTCCTCTTCTTCTTTCGTTCCTAATTTTCTATTTTGCTTCTCGTCAACAAGCACAACACGAAACGAATCTTCCCCGCCGGCGGACCTTTATCACCCATTTGTTAATTGAACCAATTATTGTAAATTTCTTTTTAATTATTTGGGAGAGACAAAAATCCATCGCGTTTCATTGGGGGAAAAATAATAATGAAAATGCTCTCGCATTATTTGCGCTACCCTAATCATTTAAGCACGTCCAATGCTATGTTGTCTCTCTAATATCTTGTGTCAAGATTTGCCTCCATAACATATTTAACTAAGCTTTGTTTTCCTCTTTATAACGTGAAATTATGCGGTTATCTACTACGCAAACGCATGGAGTTTTTTGAGGCGGCACTCTAAAATTCTCTTCTTTTTCTCCATATTTATCTAGCAATTGAGCAGTATTTGGCTCTCTTTCTCTTAGCGATTTTACATAAACATACGTTTACTCATTGATTGCAAATTTTATCAGCATGCGTGATTTTGGTTTTGTGAGGTTTTTCTCGATTGGTCATGCAATATAGTGTCATAAGCAAAACATAACTATCGTCCGGACAGAAGCCACATATAATACGAAAATCATTTAGTTACCAGTACTTGACGAAGATTTTCTAGATAAAGAAATATATGTATCTTAACTTTTTTTTCTTGGATTCCAAAGAAAAGGAACCAAGAACAACAATGAAACAGCAAGGATTTGGGGCTGATTGGGACGTACAATTGGAGCATCTTCCACATTTTTTTTGGATAGTACATCCATTTAGGGTTTTCTTTTTTCAAAATAATATTCACTATAAAATAATCCAAATTTGGAGAATTATATGAAGTATGATGCTGGTGTAGGCCTCTAATCATTGATAAAAATCAATCTAATCGCCAAAAGAGAATCCTTTTTTGCAATTCTTTATTGACTTTGCCATGTGCACACACCAATTGATTTTCCTAGCTAGCAAAGACTTTTCTTTTTAGCTAGCAAAGATCGACTTGCCACTTCTTTTGGGGTTTGCAACAAAGAATGCAAACAGCCCCACTTCCATTCCCTCTTCAATCTTAATTGCTCTTAAATTGGGAGATTTAGTTTGGTATTTTGTGGTTATATGTTGAAGGATGATTTCGAGATTTCATACAGTATTTCTTTCGAATTTGTATTAGGTTTTCTCAAAATCTTCGTCGACGACGCAATGTAGAGGCCATTACTAATGCGATTAGGCAGATATTTTAAAAAAATAAGATCACTTTAGTTTACAATTGATGAATTTAAGGGTTTAAATGGAGCCCATTAACTTATAAGAGTAATTTCTTATTTCAAACAAAAGAAAAGAAAAGAAGAAAAAGAAACAAATTGGATAATCAGTTGATAGAAACAAGTTCTCTATCTTAGAGCTTGGAAAAAATTGTAGCAAATTAGGAAAAATCAGAATGATTGATATTCTTGGAAGCCATGTTTCCATGGCTAATCCAAAGACATTCTTATACAGAAAGAAGAACGGAGAAGAGAAATTAGTGTTTGTTTCCAATTTAGGTGCAAAGAAAGCCAGAGACAGTCCCCTTCGATTACGTTCAACTACTTAATTACGATATCACATCACTTAAACTCGTGGAACGATTATGGGTGGATACGTCCATATGAGGTATCTCTTCAACTGAATTTTCATGAAACCGAGAAAAGCAAACAAGAAAAAGCTTTTGAAAAAAACAAAAGGTCACGGGGCAAATTGGTAGATATGCAATGATCGGTGGACTCCAATTAAAAAAGGGAGGATACACCTTGTTTTGGTAAAAACAACCACCCTATAATATACTTTCCACGCAATGATGGAACTTTTTGGCCCAAATTTTTGTATGTCTCTGAGCTATATCGGCCAATGTTGTTTCACTGCAGACATTCTGAGCTATATCCTTGAATTCGTCGTGCTGCTCGCTCGAACGATGGATCGAGCATAATTTGGACGGTGTGGAATCATTACATCCTAGGTGTGATTGGTTCCCTTCCCGGAACCGGACTGGGCAAGATTGGTTCACAATTTTTTGTGGAACTGGTGATTTCTTCTTTTTCTTCTTTCGTTCCTCTGTTCCTTGCAAGTAGGAGTCCCAACAGTAAAACATAAAAAATATATAATTTACTAATTAGGGTTTGCTTTAAGAAAAATAAAAAACAAAGGGGGCGCTCTGATTGGAGTGGTCATGATTTAGAAGAATTGCACAAAAGGCAATTAGAGTAAAGTAGAGAGAGAGAGAGAGAGAGAGAGAGAGAGAGAGAGAGAGAGAGAGAGAGAGAGAGAATCATTTGATGTTACATTGTTGTTAATAAAGTAATAAACACCCAACCAATTTACGGTGAAAATAAAGGGGTTCTTATCCTAAGTTGAAAAAATTTACGTACGGGGTGAAGCTAGCAAGTATTGTAAACTTGGTTAGTGAGAAAAGATTTAATTTTTGGAATCACTATACATGCAAATCAAGAAAAGGTGAGGATTCGATAATTGAAAGAACTTGCTTAATTGTGTCACTTTAATAGTTAACAACTGCCCGAAAGTCTTCATGCTAAGAACACTCGCCGATAAAATCCTTTATACACCATCTTTTAAATGTTTTTCAACAAATAAATAATGAGGCGCCTGCATCATATAACATTTCGAGAGAGACGTATATAATTATGACTAATCAAGAGAGAACTCGGGTCGGGTTGATCGATGGAAAATATCAAAAAAAGGGTATCCAATTTCTATCCCCTTTCCGGGACATTTCTTGCAATACCCCATGGAATTCTCTGGCTTGTTTAAGCATCAACGATTTAGGAAGTAGCATTGAAGACATTGAATGAGAAATGGGGGCAAGCTCTGAACCCACAAGAAAATTCACTGCTTGGCTTGAATTGTCAATGTAGAATCTGTTCCTTGATCTCCAAGAGCTATAAGCACATTTGATTTCAGAACTCAGCGGTTTCTATCAAGTTCTATCTTTTATCCCCTAAAATATTAATCCCCATTTAATATCCATGACTGGGGCCCAATGATTCCTACAAACGACATTAATCCTTAGACCCCCTGACGAGGCAATTTCGAGGATGCCGATCGAGCATCCCCCCACGTCCTCACGACGCAAAACATGACACTTCATTTAATTTCGCTTAAATGTCGTAACAAATAAATTCATTCACCTTCATTAATTTGAGAAGAAAATAGAAAATTCATGCATATGGCACGCCAAGCATCATTCGTTAGGGTTTTTTGGGATTCGTAGAATTGATCCAACCATGTTTGAGACGTCGAGATACGGTCCGATCTGCATTACAGTTTTAAAGATAATAATTTCACATATTTCCATATTGTGATTAATTATCTTTTCGCGGTGTGATGATCAGTTCTGAGATGATTATGTATATTTTAGTTCTCTAGAACAAGTAATTTCAAAACAAGAAACACATTCGTAGTATTTATTTCAGTAAAGGTGAGAGAGGGTGACCGATGTAGCTACTTTCTCTTAGCGGGTTTGTAGGAATTTCATACCCCACTACAAAATGTGCGGCGAGGCCGTCGAATTTGCCATTGCATTGATCCAATTGAATCACTGCGCGTCAGAACCTTAAATTAACCTCCGAGAGTACAATTGGTCCCTTCTAGTATTGTGATGGCACTGAAGTGGCCACCAGATAGGAGCCCCATTCTATGTGGGGTGGCTCGGAGTTTAATTTCCACAGAAAAAAAAATCAAACAATATGATATTTCAAAATTTCGAAAGAGGATAGAAAAAGAACTCACAAAAACTTGTGTTGATTCATCGAGCGTGCAGTAGCCAAATAATAAATGAATTGTCCATCTTAGGTTGAAAACTCAAACTATGTCATGAGCGGACCTCTAGTAAATTGCTCTGAGAACATTCGCCACATCTTATGAAGAGACTTATTACTGCTGACGATTTAAGGTGGCACTGTAGTGACGGGCTCGTGAACGTTCGGATCTTTGAGTCGCTAATAAATTAAGCAATTTAACTCAAATTTAACAGTCGGCTCTCTTTTCTGCATTAAGAAAATAACGAAAAAAAAAACAGAAATAAATGTTGAACTAGCATTGAGAGTGACTTTTCTCTACTTGAGGGGTCTCCTCTTATATCATCAACTCCAAACTCACCGTTCTCGGCTATTGCTACTTCGTTTTCTCGGCTTCCCCCATCTCTTTCTCTCTGCGATTCTCGCATCTTTTCGAAACACACCCCCGAAGATCCGCTCTCAGAGCCGCCTCTGTCCGGTGGCTGCTGACATTCCACCTAGAAATTCCCGACCAAGTTCTCCCTCCCTTTAGCTAAATTGGGAAAGGTTCATATTGTTCAACGGCTGCGGGCGCTTCTTCAGATGGGGAGGCACTCTTGCTGCTACAAGCAGAAGCTGAGGAAAGGCCTCTGGTCACCTGAAGAAGACGAGAAGCTCCTCAGGTACATCACGCAGTATGGCCATGGTTGCTGGAGCTCTGTTCCTAAGCTTGCAGGTCCTCTCTCTCTCTCTCTCTCTCTCTCTCTCTCTCTCTCTCTCTCTCTCTCTCTCTGTGTCCCCTTCATTAGTGTGTTGCAGCCTCTCTGTCTGTGCTTGTGTGTCAATCAACGTGTGTTTTGAGAAAGGATAGGAACTCTGTGTGCAATGAAAAATTTGCTGGCTTTTTCGGTGAATGTGATGGGATATTTTTTTTCCTCTTGGCAGGTCTGCAAAGGTGTGGGAAGAGCTGCAGATTGAGGTGGATTAACTACTTGAGGCCTGATTTGAAGAGAGGCACATTCTCTCAAGAAGAGGAGGACCTCATCATTGAATTTCATGCAGTTCTGGGGAACAGGTAAAAAAACATAAGCAAAGCAAAGACCAAGAACTTCCATATTCATGCGACATCATTTCATAAATTCTGTGGCCTCATACTTCATACTGATGATGGGTTCTTTTCTTTTTGGGGCCAAAATTTCAAAACAGGTGGTCTCAGATTGCAGCACAATTGCCTGGAAGAACAGACAATGAGATCAAGAATCTGTGGAATTCTTGCCTGAAGAAGAAGCTGAGGCAAAAGGGCATTGACCCTGTTACTCACAAGCCTCTCTCTGAGGTTGAGCATGGTGGTGATGACAAGAACACAACACCCAAAAGCCAAGAAAGAGCTGCATTCTCTGGGTCCTCAAACGGCCTGTCCCAGACCCAACAAGCTCCCAATTCAGAGAACACTGTGCTTGAGCATTGTTCCAGTTCAAACGCCAACAATAGCAGCAAGATCAGCAATCTGATGACTTCTGGTCTTGACAAAGACTGCTTCCAAAATGGGCTTTTGAGCTCCACCTCCAGTTCCCAGCCTTCTGATGATTTGGTGGGTCATTTCCCACTTCAGCCACTGAGTGATTACGCATCCAGTTCAAGACTCTCAGCGGCAATCTCCAACCATAGTCCTTGGTTCGGACAAAGTGGCAAAAGTTTCAGCATAAACACAGATTTTGGCTGCAGCTCAATGCCTGCCATCCTTCCACATTCAAACATTTCATTTCACCATGACCCAGTAGGCTTTAGACCTCCTGTGACCGTTCCGAATGATAATTACTGTTTCAAGTCGTTCACGGTCGATGAATCCAGATATTGGGAAGTCAATGCTCCGACCAATAGTGGCGCAGGGAATGCGGAACTGTTAAGCAGTAGCTCTTACTTCGAGAATAGCATGTTCCCCTGGGGACTAGAGAATTGCAACACAATGGGAAAGGAAGCCGAAATGAACAATCCTCTGGGCGGCCATATCGGGGAAATCAAGTCGCCCGATTATTTTCATGACCCGCTATTGATAGGAGCTGCTTCGCAACACCAAGCGCCGCAATCTCTGTACAATGAGATCAAGTCGGATGCTCATTTCGATACCAATTATAGCTCAAGTGCCATGTGGCTTCAAAATCAGCAAGACCAAGGACTTTTGCCGTCATCTGATACATCATCATGTGCTAAGAACATCCAAAGACTCACTGCTCTCTTTGGGCACATTTAAGCATGCTTCTTTCTAGCTTAAGGAAGGATCAAATTGTGGATCTTTCATCCTAAAATTAGAGAAAACTCGAAGAAAATACCAAGACCGGCATTACAGGTGTGTGCTGCAATTTTTTTCTGTTCTATTTGTGTATAGGTATTATAGTTTTCACTCATCTTTTGAATAATAATGAGTACATGTGACCTCTCAAACTACCCACTTTTCTTTTCCTTCACTTTCTCGGTCGTGCACTACAATTACAGAAACAGGATTGTTCTAGTGTCTGCTTATGGCCTCATTGCATCTGCAGTATGGCATTGTAATTCATCTGTAAATCATTCTTCAAAAAAAGTTTCTTTCCTTTCTTCTTTTGATTCTGTTTCCGCCATGGCAATTAAGGGGTGTGTGATTCTTTTCTTTTCCACTCTCAAGACCAATGAGAAATACCTGCATTTCACAGATGAAACAGAACCCTTTTCGTTTCATAGCATCTTTGTCAAATTGGTGCATTAAAATACAGATTAACTTGGACAAACCGATGGAACTTAGTCCATCTTGACGCCTAAGATGGGACTAATTTTTAAAATTTTTTTGTCCATCATTGGTCACGCCAACACAAACTAATGAGTACGTAAACAGTCCAACAAGATTCTTCAATACAGAGAGAGAGAGGGAAAGGGAGAGAAACTCAAAAATAATTCACGCACACACGAGAGAAACTGAGACATCAACCCCCATGAATTTGAGGGCTACTTTCTGGTCCGTACAGGGAGATAGTGACATTCAACTTGATGAAAAGGCCATATACGTGTCATTTCTAGATCAGCCCATTTAAGTCACTAAACATTATCCTAAAACAAGACATTTTTCCTTTCATTTTTTTTCCTAAACAAAAAAAGGAAGAAACTTCCAATTCCAGGGAAAAGACTGCTCGGTTGGGCGGTGAACGGAGAGCCAATCGGAGCCCTCCACTTGGCAGGATCTTCCTGGCGTACCAATTCTGATATTCTCCAGGACAAACCAAAAGGTGCTTAGATGTTTAGTTTCTTAATACTCGATAAAAGAATCGATAAATCACACCAATCAAAAATAGTGCTGCGGCCCAAAAACAACAAATTATCATATCTCAAGAGCATAAATCTTTGGATTTTAGGTATAAGTATATCGCAAGTGTGCACCTCGCGCCATTTCTTTTGACATTGAATATCAACGAAGCATTGAGGTTTCATACGACTCTAAACGGTCGACCCGAGCAATCATTTAATACGCCGATTAAAATATGTTTGGATTATATATATTATAATAAAAACTCCTCATGGAGTTTCTCACAAAAGATTCACCATAAACTCTCGTGTGTCTTCGTCTTTGATTTCTTCTGTTTTACGTTCCTCGATCTTTTGACAGATTGTGAACTGTCAAAATCAAGAAAGAAACTAGGCATGTTGTACAGCAAGAGCAGGACTTTGTGGAGATTGACTCCTGGGACATTACTTATGAGAGTAGGCAACAATAATTTAAATTGTATTTTTTGGCCAAGATGGTCTTAGATTGTTTCAACTTACTTGGAGGACCCACTTCACATAATTCTTCTTCATCCACAGTTGACAGCACATCGCCCACAATCTTCTTCATTTTCTGTGTTTTTTTCCTCAGAAGAAAATTATTGATCAGAAGTGTTGGGCACATTTCATACCAAGTTCAATTGACAAATTCTTCCTCTACTTAGCATGCATCCCAGAGTCCTGGGAATAGTGCCTTTCCTTTGTTATAATCAAGTGAAAAGGATCATTCACCCATGTTGATTACGACGGCGCGATCTTAAACAAGTGGACGTCGCGGGCGTTGCTGTCAAAGATCAAACTTCCGCTCGCGTTCGAGGTTTCCGATTCGCCGCATCGGCTGCGAAACGGAAGGCCGACAGATTAGATAAAATGCTGATTAGCAGAATCTGAAAATGATATGCTAGAGCAACTGATGTGACTGGGGATGATTGAGGGAGTCAATTTTGTAATGCACTGACATAGTCAGAGCAAGGCTCAATGCCCAACTCCAAGTTCCTCACATAACGGAGTATATGCAGCTTATTTTTCCTTGAACAACAGCACTGATTAACTAATTATGGGTCGAACTAATCATTCTCGAAAATCAACAAATGGTCTCTTCCACCATTTCAACATGTATGCAGATCAACTTCTGAGCATAGATGGTATAGGACCAACATGCCTTTCTATCAAGAAAGAAGAAAACTTTTCCTTGTTGGCTCTTATTTGATGAGCATGGGTGCGCATCAATCGGATGGTTGGTCCAAGACTCCAATGTGATTGCAAATGTTCAAATTGCACAGAAAAATATAGCAGTAATCTTGGTTGGGGGCTCTTGATCATTTAGTGATGTGGCAATTGAAACTCTGTTCTTGCTTTATGCGCAGACGCAAGGATGAAACAGAGCAAATCAATCAAAACTATTTGTCTGTCCACAAATGCATAAACAAATAAAATAGTATCATGTTTCAGGATTCGATCATATGTATTGATGCTTTGCCTTCACAGTTTGACCAAAAAGCGTCCTTTTTTTTTTTTTTTGGCAAGCCACTCGAGAGGAGTAGTTGTTTTTCCCAACAATGTCGAGCTACTCAAGAATTGATCTGTCCATTTTACTCCAAGAGAGAACAACGACATCGCCAATAGTGAATCGCCATGAGATTCTAAATGCCCATGCAAACATTGATTTCAAGTGACTCCTGGGCTCGGTCATGCATGCTGAGTCCTGCGGTGTCAAAATGAGCAGATTATGGCGAGCAAACCAATAGGCAATACCTGCAATCCAAACATCCGCACTTATTAAAGACCGAAGCTTCATACAAATGAATGCAACATGACCTCAGTGAATTGGTGTAATTACCTAAATTCTTGGTACAATACTTACTCCATTTTCTGGTCTGGGGAAGGGCACAAATACTTGCCACCATTGCCTGTCATCTTTGCAACTCTCAACTCTGGAAGACTGATGCCTGAACCTGAATCCTGCAGAGAGGACATAACCATCATGACACTTTCTTGTTCCGCAAGCTTGAGAATAACTCTGTAGGTCCTGTTAGTTGCCTTGTTGATGCCGATGACATATGATAGATGGTTCTTGGATTGTCACAGGGTTATGGGCCGTCAATGGCTTTAACAGTTACTCTATCAATGAGCAAAACAGAGAATTAATTGATAAACCATTTTGATTGGATGCCAAGAAATCTCCAATTGCATCTGGCATTTGGCTGCTGGATTCTGCTCTAGGAAAAAAGGCAAATCAGGGATATGTACTTGTGCAAAAGTACAAATTCGGATAGATATTACGCTCCAAAACAGAAACCACAGAATTTGACTTGAAACAGGTCACCTTCAAGGAACTGTATCTGCAATGAATTGCAATGTGCATGGTTTGATCTGCAATCGCTCCAGATAAACCATTTTCAACGAACCTAAACACGTAAAAATTTATCGATCCATGGAAAGCTATTTTAGCGAAACAAACACAACCCAAAGTCCTAATTATTGGCAGCTCCCTTTTGCAATATAATATGAGTCTTGTTAACAACTGCCTAAGCATACTTTTTGAGGATGGCTTCAATTTTCAAAACACTGATTGTACACTTTTGTAAAACAGTTAATGTGATAAAAATTATAGTATTTTCTTAATCAGTTATTTAACAAGTAGCGATTTATTTACTAAAAATTTCCTTATCGACCATAACCATTTGGATAATGCTTTCCGGGATGGTACAGACTGTTGGAGCTGCTTTGCCTTTTAATATGAACCACAAGACCCATAATGGTCATTTTAGGGGATAATTGTCAACAAAAATCCTAAACCTATTGTACAGCGGTCAATTCAGTCTTAAATTTTTCAATTGTGTCAATTTAATCCAAAACCTTTCGACAATTTATCAATTTAGTCCTAAATCTTTTGAACATTTGTCAGTTTAGTCCTAAACCTATTATTTGGATAATTGGATGGAAAAATTACATTGACAAATCGTCAAAAGGTTTAAGGCTAAATTGGTGAAATTGAAAGATTTAGTACTGAATTGACCGCCATACAATAGATTTGAGACTTTTTTTTTTGAAAATTTACCTGTCATTTTAGTTTGAACACCAAGAGAAAACATTCAAGCACAAGGAGTTAATGTGGAAAACTCAGGGTGTGGATGGATGTGGCCTAAAACCCACTTTTGCATTAAAGTACAGCAGCCAATTTAGAAACTGTTTTGAAATACGAAAGGAATATTGAGTATTTGAATAAATCTGTTTTATTTCAAGGCCTCCAATAGGGCTTGGGCTTTCATTGTCAATCCGTTTTGCAATATAATAGTAATATTGACAAGCTCAGTAAGAGTATTTAAATGAACGAAACATGTTCAAGCATCCCACGACACTTTGTATACAAATCCCTTTATTTCAAGCATTATTTGTCGTGTCAGAAAATAGCAACTAAGGGAGAATATCCTATTGTCGCAATAGAGTCATTCCAGAGCAAAAAATAGATAATATGATTTAATATTTTAAAGTATTTCTTTGAAAGCTATACAGAATTTTGATTAGTGGGGAATATATCTTTTCATTTTTCTTGAGAGAGAGCTCCATCTAACTTTTAAAGCTCTCTGTATCGTCTCGTGCTGTTGACACCTGAAAATGAACAAGTATTGTAAATTATGCGGTGCTAAGTAATCAAAGTCACCAACCGGAGAGATGCTGGTCGATAACACAACTATGACAATCGGCATAACGCCGATATAAAACTTGGTGTTGAACAAATATAATATCAAAGAGTTAACGATAGCAAAGAAGGTTTACCGATGACCATAATTTTCGATGCCCACAATAGTGGTGGATGAAGATGGTGACTGGTCCACGATCGATACTTGGTAGAATGTAGCCAAGTAGTAAGGGCAAAACACTGAAAGCGATGAGGACGTCGATTAAGAAGTTATCAATAGTCCTTGAAGAAGATTGACGCACAGTTATGAAGGACAAACACGCAGCCTGAAGTCAAGCCCAACGATAACTAAAGGGGTGCAACCACTTATAGATAAGGTTGCAATTATGAAGCATGATCTTGGAGTCGAAAAGCAAGGGTATGCAGTTCTTATCCAAATATCGAAAACTAACTCCGTAAAAGCGCTTACACTATGTACTGGCTATATAAGGCATCATGAACACGACTATGTACTTTCCAATTTATCAGTTTCCAGTATTCACATTTATCTTTTTCATGGATTTTAGTTTAGTGTACATCCTCTTTACACTCACAAATTCGTATCCTGATCGCCACCCAAACCAAGTCTAATAAAAAAAAAAAATCAAAGAATGACTTTTGGTGAAAGATATTTAGGGTGCGTTTGGCAACGTGCCAAATAGTAAAAATTTCTGTTCTTTTGTTCCTAGAAGTAGTTTGAGAACAGAAATGCGTTTGGTAAACGCATTTGTTCCCGGGCACATTTTTGCAAAAATTTGTGCCGAGAAACAGTTTTGGAATAGAAACAAAAAGTAAAAAAAAAGTTGCTTCTTATTTCTCGGCACAATTTTGAGAATCAATTTTTTTTACATTTTTTTCTTTTTCTTCTTTTCTTATTTTTGTGTTGTCCTTTGTCCGGCCGGGCCGGCCGCCGGCGACCGGCCACAGCCCAGGGCCGGCGGAGGCGAGGGTCGCCCTCGCCGGCGAGGGCGAGGGCTGGCCGGTCGCCGCCTGGGCGAGGCGGCCTCGCCCAGAGACGACGAGGCCGGCGTCGCCGTCGTGACCCACGGCGAGGCCGACGTCGCCGTGGGTTGTGACGGCGAGGCTCGGCCTCGCCAGACCTGGGTGAGGCCGAGCCTTGCCGTCGGGACCCACGGCGACGCCGACCTCGCCGTGGGTCGCGACGGCGAGGCTCGGCCTCGCCGTCTCTGGGCGAGGCCGCCTCGCCCAGGCGGCGAGGGTCCAGCCCTCGCCCTCGCTGGCGAGGGCAAACCTTGCCTCTGCCGGCAGCCGGCGAGGGCCGTGACACCCTCGCCGGCCCTGGGCTGTGGCCGGTCGCATGGCCAAATAAAAAAATGGCTAAAAGAAAAAAAAATAATTCAAAATATTATTAAAATATTATTTAGGAAAAAAAATTTTGTGTAGTTACCAAACACATTTCTCTTCTTTTCTAGTCTAGGAATAAAAATTTTGGACAATTACCAAACGCCTTAAAATACTCAGAAATTGTTTCAGGGCACAGAATGAAAAAAAATCATTTCTGTTCAAAAATAGTTCCCGGGCACAGAATGGTTCTCATGCGCACCCTTAGTTGATTGAGACAATTCTTAGAGTTTTTCACTCTCGTGTTAAATACGTAACCGGCTAGTCTAAAACCCACAATATGCACCCTCTCTAAATTAAAAAACCGGTCCAACCTCAAACCCTACACCCATCTCCATGTTCCCCCTCCAAATTACAGTTCGGAGACATTGTCCAACGAAGCCTTCAATCGTATTGAATACATTCAATCCTCCATCCTCAAATTACTTGCCAATTATAGCTTGAGAATTCTTTCGCATTCACGGACTTTCTATCTATAATACGGCAGGAAAACTCATTTTCGCCGAGAACGGCATGGTGCTCCAAGAGCACAGAGCGACGCGCATATCGTCTCGGGTCCCGAGCTTATGTCGACACCAGAACGAAAGGTGATAATCCTTGACACTCGATTATTGACCCGGGTGCAATTCCAACGATATGCGCACCACATCACTCTCTCCTACACGATACACAAAGTATCGAATGCTTGCGAAGATTTTTCCTCTTCAGAGGAAGCTAAGGACATCTCCAAAGACTCGAGAGATTGACCTGGAGGAAACTCCAAAAGGGATATCTTTTTAGTACGAAAAGAAAAGTTGAAAGAGGATTTTAATCTTGAATTTTCTTTCCAAGGGTTTCATGAAAATTCATATGCATTCGTCAGATTAATTTATGATTTATGCCTAACTAATTGATAAGGTCGTTTTAAAAGTTAATAAGATAGTTAGAAGTTGATCTATAAAATGTCTCACGCTTTTTATAACCTAAAAGATTGCGTTATTAAATTCTTGTTTTAATCCTAAAAGATTACATTATTCACAGAGAAGTGAACTTTTAGACCCTCTAGGACTAGGATACTCTATTGATAGAATAAGGTCTTTCAAAAAATAGAGAAGATTATCTCGATGGCACTTTCAATTCCATCACCTGAAAAAGGCAAAGAATCCTCCTTGAATTCCTCCCAGCGGATCACCAACAGTCCACGCCCTGCCGCCTTCAGTTTCTCTGCGCGCTCTTCTTCATGCAGAAAGAAAAGACAAATTCTTCCTTTTGTCTAAGTTGCTGTTCGGTGTAACCACGTCGCTCCCTAAGTAATCACCGTTCAATGTCTCTTAGGTATATAGCTTTTGATTGATCAGACTCCAAAGTAACCTTTCTGTGGGCTGAGTTTGTGTTCTCTGGTGAGCTTTGCAGGGAAGCAACAATGGCAGATGCTGGTGAATCGCGGGTTCCAGTTCGACTTGAGGTTTGTGTCTCAATGCACTCGTTTATCTTGTTTTACAGTTTTATTGGGAAAACCAGTACGCGGGTATTACCTTGATCAATGCTCTGCGCCTGTTTGATGACATGTTGGAGTCAATTTACCAAATTCTTTTTCAGGGGAAGTTTAAGGCAACGGTGTTCTGTTGGGTCCTTGGACTTGGGTCTCTTGTGGCTTGGAACAGTATTCTGACCATCGGAGATTATTACTATAAAGTTTTCCCGGTAATCCATTTAGTGAACTTTTTGTTCTCTTTAGCTGTCTGATTTGATATGGAAGAGTCTTGACTCTGTTTGAGTTCTGAGAATTGTAGTTCTGTAATTGTTTAGTCAACAATGTCTGACTAGAAAACAGGTGTGTCCAGAGAATTTTTCTAATCAATTTGATATGTTGTACCGTGATTTCGCCATTGTCATCATGGCCAAGGTTCATCTTCTTCATCAGTTGACTCGTAGCAATAAGAGTTTGTTGCTATATGGCTGATATAACCATCACTATGCTGGGTGACATTCGGATGAGTAATTAACATGATCATCTTAGAAGTGCTATTTTAGGACTAGCAAATTATTTACTTGTCTTTTGACATCTTTTCTTCTGATAATTTCGGTTTGTAATTTGCTTAGGGTAATGTGAAGTCACAGGTTGGTTTCGCTATTCTAACTATATGTTTTGTGTTGACTGAAGCATTATCATCCTTCGAGAGTGCTTACAGTTGTTTATCAACCATTCGCAATTGGGACGATGGCTATCTTAGTGTACCATGAATCCAAAGTCAACACAAGAAAGAGGAATATAGTTGGATACACTCTTTTCACTCTAAGCACGCTCTTTCTCATAGTTGTAAGTTGTCCAAAGGCACAAATCTTTCTATTCATGGTGCTCCTACTAGTGCAATTATCTAATTCAAGTTATTTTCCCTGAATTCTAGTATCTTACATTAACTCCATTGCTGGATTTCGTACATGATAGTTGGACTTAGCCACATCAGGGAAAGGGGGAGTTGGGCTTTATTTCGGTATATGTGTGCTCGTTGCTTGTTTTGGAGTGGCGAATGCTCAGGTTCAAGGTGGTATGGTCGGCGATCTGTCTTTCATGTGTCCTGAATTCATGCAGGTGGGTGGTCTCCTACCATCTTATTGCATTCTTTCTGCAAATTATTCCCTTAAAGATACATCTTTTAAGTTGGATCTTGGTCTTTTTCATTTATGCAGTCGTATTTCGCTGGTTCAGCTGCATCAGGAGCTCTAACATCTGCTTTGAGGTTGATGACAAAAGCAGCCTTTGACAAGACTCATGACGGTCTTCGCAAGGGAGCTAGTATGTAATTCTTTGTCGTCATCAAAAAATCTTTATCAATTTCTAAATTCATCCTGTCATGTAGGATCTTGTTGTTTGTGGAATTTTAACATTCGAGCAATTCTAGTTTGACTTGATAGCATCTATGATCACGTGCTTATAGCGTGCAGTCCTTAAGGACTTAGGTTTTACGTCATACCATGGTCTATCTCATTTTTTAAGGAATTATCAGTAAGTAGGTAAAATCCACCTTCCTATGTTGTGCCTTGACTATACACAGAGGAAACTTGCGGTGCAATAATCAGCTTTGTCAAGTGAAATCAATTTGCAGAACTCTTCTCATCAATATGTATTTGTTTTTCAGTGTTGTTTCTGGCAATCTCCACGTTTTTTGAGTTTATATGCATCATTCTGTACGCTACTTGGTTTGCTAAGATTCCAGTTGTGAAGTCCTGCCGCTTCAAGGCGGCCTCGGAAGGGTGTAAATCTGTCTCAGCTGATCTTGCTGCTGCTGGAATTCAAAGACAGGTGCATCATAGCAATGGAACTTTCTCTGTTGTAGTTGTAAAATTTGTGTTCCTTTCAATGTATCTATGTATCTGAAACCTTAAAAATTTTGAAATTTTGGCAGGATGAATGCTCTAAAGATGATCGATTGAGCAACAAACAATTATTGTTTCAAAACATAGATTATGCCATTGGTCTATATCTTACACATGTTTTGACATTGACAATCTTCCCTGGCTTTCTCTATGAGAACACCGGAACACACCAATTGAGGTCATGGTGAGTACTAGAAACAGAAGTAGATTTCTCTACTTCAAGTAAATGTGACACCTCTCACTTTTATTTCTATGTTTTAGAGATTTTTGGTATTTGTAAGATAATTTCATATTATCTGCTGATTGTATACATACAGGTTTTTGTACTCACTATAATCTTGCTTTATCGCATCCGTTTCAGGTACTCGCTAGTTCTGATTGCTATTTACAATGTATGGGATTTCATATCTCAGTACATTCCCCTTATCAGTTGGCTCAAGTTAGAGTCTCGAAGGGGTCTCATGTTAGTGACGCTTGCTCGTTTCTTTTTTGTCCCTGCTTTCTACTTCACAGCAAAGTATGGTGATCAGGGGTGGATGATAATGCTCGTTTCTTTCTTGGGCTTGACCCATGGTTATCTTACTGTCTCTGTTATGACAGTAGCACCCAAGGGCTACAAGGTTTGACGTGAACTTTATATCTCTTTTGCGTTGTGTTCATTTTAGCACAATTTCTTCTTACAGTTCAAAATGGGTCGAGCTGTTTTTTCAGGGACCGGAGCAAAATACCTTAGGCAACTTGCTTGTGCTGTTTCTCTTGGGTGGGACATTATCGGGAGTTGCTCTAGGCTGGTTGTGGATGATAGGCAACGGCAAGTTTTAGAGAGCAATTATCCCTAGTTGTACTTGAGGTTCTTTCGATTCGCATATATTGAAAAGAAGATATTCAGTCATTAGGCTAATTACAAGTCTCATTTTGCTTTCTCAAAATATGAATGCTCATTAATTTTGCAAGTAGAATGCAATGGCATTTGTATTTATCAATTATAGTTATGTTTTGGTACGGTGAAAATGCTTGTACTTTCACACTCAAACCTCAGGGGAAAAACCCTATAGCTTCACTACATTGTAGCATGGATCTTTTTTTCATTATATAGTATTTATCTTTGAAAGGCCTCACTTGGGGTATATTTCAAATCTTATAGCTGCTCTGAACTTTAGTACAAGTCGCCCAGAACACTCTCAACTGGATGCGATATGTATGATAGCCTTTTCAGCCTTCCTAGTTCTCCTACAGCTCAGATGAATCGATCATGCAGAGAAAAAGCTCGGCTTTTAGCTTACAGTCTGCTTGATGTCCAATTTGATCTCATTCGATATGCCGGTACTGGATGCTGACAAGGGAATTAATGTATTGATTCAAATGAAGAAGGGGAAAATACTCTCTTGTAGAGGTGACTGCATGCAACGAATTACCATATAAAAGGAACAATAAAGCAAGGATCGGAAAAGAAAGTCCGATAATGCAGGGAATACGCAACTGGTTTTGTCATTTTGATGCTTGAAATGGTCATCCCAGCAAAAAAACACCATTGACCGACAAAAAATCTGTCAGTTCAGAACCTCTCTTGAGCCATTAGAGTCATAATAATTCCAAAAACTTTCCCTATATATTCTGCAAAAAGCAATAAAGAAGAAGACAAATACAAATGAAGGAAGACATAGTGAAATATCGCATTAGTGCTAATGAATCACAACATATTGCAGAGTTGATGGGCAAAATATTACTAGGATTGGCTCATAAAATCATCTCTAGTGCTGATATGACTAGGAAATTCGCAGCGGATGCGCTTGTTACGGCATGCTACTTGATGAATAAATCCCATCGACTGCGATTGGATGTTAGACTCCCGAAGAAGTGTGGTCAGGTAACCTTACTAATCTAGCCATACTAGTACTAGAAACATGTTGTTGTTCACTAACACTAATGCGATTTTCAGTGACTTGAGTGTAGTTATAATCACCATTGTGTCGCTTGATTTAAAGTCAAATTCTTTCTAATCTCCAAGTGACGTATGTCATACGGATCGAACCATGTAAATTTGATGTTCAATTTATTTTCTTATTATATCTATTTTACTGTTTGATTGTTTGCCGCAACACTTCCATTGGCGCAACGTGATCATCATATGCACATGTTTCATGCAAAGAGTAAGAGCCCACAAACTCACGCATGCGTGCATAGGATATCTACTATACTTGCAAAAAAGAAGAATGGAAAATAGTTACTATTATTCGATTTTATAGCCAAAATAGAGGTCCCCAGCCAGAAATCTCGAGCAAATCCAAACGGTCGATCGTGAATAGGGATCGACGGTTCAATTTGTGTCGTGTTCGTGGGACTCGGAGGATGGCGAGAAGTAACAAGCAAATTAACTTATTAGTTTAACATGACAACGGATACCACATGTAATGAAATTGCCACGTGGCATGCGGTCACCTCCATTTGTCCCAATGTGATCAGTCACACGCCACGTCGCAAAACCATATGAACTCTTCCCAACTTTACAATATTATATTAGATAGGTTTTCAGCAAGTCTGAGGGTTAGCCTCCTCCTTTTTGCCGTAAAACAGAATAAGAAAGAAAATTTCAAAATCTATGTAAGGAGCCTTGTTGAAAAAAATTAAATATTCTCTAACGAGGAAATCTCTAATCTCTGCAAATATAATTCATTACTCCACCTCAAGCTGGAGCATCCAATTTGCACATACTGGTTCAACTTTCTTCCAAAGTCTGATCACGTGCCGGGTAAGCTGGACATTACACTTAAAAGCGCCGAAGCGACACATGCTTAGAAAGTTGGCATATCTTCCTCATATGACCTTGATAAAACCTTGTGGAAACCCAGCTTGAATTGCAACAAACTAAACTGCATCACCCCGCGATGCTCATCTTTGGCTCGACTCTGGCACTCACGGCTAGCTAGATACTTGATGACATCACCCCCATGGCGCTCATCTTTGGCTGATTGATGAGGGTGTGCTGGATTCCGGCGCTCATAGCTATCTATATATTTGACGGCGACTTCACTCGTCGATGATGCTTGCAATTAAAAGAGAGTACCGCAATGAATAATGTCCATGGTAGTGAGTTAGGTGTCGACTAAATCAGGAAGTTACTGGAGATGAGATGACTAAAGATAACATAAATGAAGAAAAGGCTAGGGTTTGATTTGATCTCTTCTCTTTTGGTGGCTCTGATACCATCTAAATATTGTGTAATATGAAAATCTTTCATCTCTATATATATACTTCGTCACAGTCAATTTTCAAGACAGTGAGTTGAGTTTACAAAACACGAGAACAATCAATATGATGAAAATTGTAAATTTTCTTATTTAATCGCTTTAACAAGTGTGATATGAACCGTTGGAGATATGAACCGAATTGACGGGACCGCCGTGCATAGGATCAAGTTAGGAACGCGAGCATCTGTGCCAACAAAGTACCGCACTTTAAGCAAATCCCCAGAAGAAGAATGGAGTCAGTCGCAGACGAATCCGAACCATTCGAAGCATCGCCACCATCGAACCAACGTGACGCGCGTCACAGGACAAGAAGGGGAGGCAAGGAAAAAGATCCGAGGATCGATGCTGATGCGCCGTCAGCGACTCATACTGACTTCCGACTGAAGCCTGTGCATCCTCGCTCGTGGACAGGGGGAATCGAATCGCGAAGAAACTGCAGTTTCTGCACATGCCGTCATGGTTTCCATTCCAGATCGTCTTTATCTTTTTGCCCATTAGGATTATTCTTGTGCAAAGAATAATCCTGATCTCCAAGAAGGCAAAGCCCACCCCCACCCCCCCACTTCCTCAACCCACATTCAGGATTCCCTGATTCCTAGCCAACTTGATCTGACCTGACAGTCCACTTCTGGCAATATCCAAAGATATCCAAAGACTTCTTTTGTAAGATGAGTGCTTCGAAACTATGTATTCGTATTTGGGACCCCTTTGTTAGAAGGAAAACTGTTTTCAGAAGATTGTTTTCTAGCTTTTCGATGTTTGGATGATGGGAGGCCAATCGATGTGTGGAAAACACCTTCTATGGACCGAAAATAATAAACTTGGATCAAGGAAAACGAGGTTCTAGAAGGAAATTGCTCTCCGTAAACTATCATACAGATGAAAATTAAATGTTTTTCTTAAAAGTGATTTTCATGATATATATTTTTCTTTATCGGTGAAACAAATGCACCCTTGGTGTAGTGATAATGAGTCGGTGTATGGCAAGTTGGGTGAGTGACTACGGAATAGAGATATGTGTGTGCATTACATTTGATTTCTCACATTGCAAAGTGCAATGCTCCCATCTTTGTGCCTCCCGCTCTGCTTTTGGTCCACCTTTAGCTCGGTTCATTTGATTAGTGATGTATTTCATGATCGAAAGTAAGTAAAAAAAGTAAGATTACCAAATGTACAGCCTGGGTCCATGTTTTCGAGTTAATGTGATTAGCGTTTCTTCTTTTACTGGAAAGTTAAAGGTTGGTTTGATTGACAAAAAATTTGTTTCCGTGAAATTGTTTTCAATCTTTCTAGCGTTTGGATGACAAAAAACTAGTGGATAGATGGATGGAAACAATTGTCATGAATTGAAAATAACAAGCCTACTGGAAAAAACAATTTCTCATTCTGGTAAGAAGAAAACCATTTTCTTTGATTCTTGCTTTGCGTCCAAGTGTGAAGAATAGGTCCAACTATGTCCATCTCCTATCTCTCATCAATTTTTTTTTCCAGTAAGTCTCTTATGTGTTTTTTCATAAGTTTAGTTTACCACCTCCCGAATATACTTCATTAATGCTCACGTTCCCCGAAATTTCCAAAAAACACCATCAGATAAAGTATTTTACAAACATAACGCCATAACTTCTTTCCTAATTTCTTTGTAATTCTTATTATTTTGATGGACCATGGAATAAACAAAGAAGATGTTAGATTCCAGTTCATTAATCATTACATGTCACTTTAAACGATGCAAGCTGCCTTCGGTGGATTCCCTTGTCGTCAAATGTCACAAAACCAATTTTTTCAACTTGCTTTCGGCACAAGCAAATATAAGAAATTGATTTACTTTCTCTAAAATTGATTTTCCGAAGACATTTTTCAATGACACGTTTCAGTGAAACAAACAAATTCTAAAGTGAATATCTCTGTTCATCACATTAGCTTTATCTAGAAGATTCTTTATTTCTCCCCATCAACAGGGAGGTGGCCTAAATGTATTGGGCCATTAGGTCAGTAGTGCTGTATTATAGGGATTGGCCCTTTTGGTGAGCAACATAGATGACAAAAAGCATTTTTCTCTCATTTCCCCCTTCCCAGCATGACAATGACAGGTAACTAAAGCACAAAGGATTTGAACAATTTGGGATTTGTACCGCAGGAACGAGGAAATATGCTCCCCCAATAGGATATTGGATATGTCACCTTGCACATTCCTCATGTTAGTGGACCCCTTCAGCTGTAGTATAAATACGCCTTGTGACCCAATACCTCATCCATGCTTTCAGAGCTGCTGTAGTCATTCTCACTGTTTGGAGGGTTTGCTTGCGCTTGCATTTGCGCATTTTTCTAAGTATGCCTATCTTGTCTTTCTGTGTGGCTGGACAAAGCACTGTCGATTCTTTATTTGGGAATCTGTGGTGGAATTTGATGGGTTTCTGCATTGCTTTAATCAGAGATATAATAAAAAAATATGCTGAGTTGATGCCCTTAAGAATACCAGGACACAAGGTTGTCTTGTCTACAAAATGGAAACTGCCTGAACAGCTTGTCATGTTAAGGCCTGTGATCTTTTAACTCAAACGCTCTTGATGGGTTCACTAGGTCTCTCTTTTCACATGCATGTACTCTTAAGTTCTTTATACCTTAAAATAAGAATTTTAAGGAGAAGGGGATTCAAGAGTGAGCTAAACATATTATCTTGTTTATTATGCTCGTATATTTTGAGATTTTTCTCAAAAATTCTAGTATTTTCAGCCAGAGTGTTCTTAAATTCACAAGTTTCTTCTGCTTAGTTGGGAGTAGAGGATTAAGGATTATATGAGGAAATTGAAATATACTCTCATATACGCTTTTGTGTCCAATCTCATGGATTGTTGCAGGTACTTTCTTGAAGATGGATGCTGTTGACAGGTCTGCTGAAACCAAGTATGAGTGCTTGCTCTTCGGTAAGTTTGGAACTCTTCACACCCTAATTCGCAGAAATTTATTTGGGACTAAGTTAATATTGCTAGAAGATAAATATTTTTCCAAGCATCTCAATTGATGCGAACTGTCAATGATGACCAGATATGGATGATACTCTGTACCCTTTGAGCTCAGGCCTCAATCTTGCTTGCCGGAAGAATATCGAAGGTATGGTAGCTTATGGTGATAAAAGTAGTGATGTCACTATAGCTGATGTTGGAATTGTAAATCTTGACGGATGATACCGAGTTTTCTTCAACTGCAGAGTTCATGCTCCATAAGTTGCATATCGAGGAAAGTGAAGTTCCAAGGATGTGCTTGGAACTGTACAGGCAACATGGCACCACAATGGCTGGTCTAAAGGTAAAAACAGTTTTGCCCCAACTTCCTTAGATTGTCTCAAAGCTCGAAGGGAGATGAAATTAGATATTTTGGACCATCAATATTTCTGCTCTCTTGCTTTGTGCTTATGACTTCAGAAATATATCTTACTAATCTAATTAGTTTGTTCCAGGCTCTGGGTTATGAATTTGACAATGATGAATTCCATGCATATGTTCATGGAAGGCTGCCTTATGAAACACTGAAACCAGATCCTGTATTGAGAAATCTCCTACTTTCCATGCCGCAGCGCAAAATTGTACGTTAAGCATTTGAACTGATCATGACGTGATCTTTGTATTTGCAATTTTAATGCGTTGATTTGGCATATGCAGATCTTTACCAATGGAGATAAAGCGCATGTAGCCCAAGTTCTGAGCAGGCTGGGGTTAGAAGATTGCTTCGAAGGCATCATATGCTTCGAAACTCTCAACCCTGCTCTTAAGCCTATTATGGATCAGTTAGATGGTGATTCAGTGCAGGCAGAAGGTGACATAGAGGTTGACAGCCAAATTGGCAGGAACGTTGTAAGCTCCAAGACGCGAATCCTCTGTAAACCCTCAGTGGAAGCCATTGAAGCAGCAATCAAGATAGCAGATGTTGATACCAGCAAAACAGTAAATACTAATGCTCTTACCACCTTGTATTTTTATGAAATTTTAAGTCTGGATATAAGCAAATTACCGTGATTTCCTGCTTCCCAGATTTTCTTTGATGACAGTGCTCGAAACATTGCTAGTGGCAAAGCAGCAGGACTACATACAGTCATTGTAAGCTCTTGAGCTCTAGTTTTACTCTATACGTCTTGGAGGAGAAATTTGGTGGACAACCCACTGATTATGGTGGTATCAGACTAACAATCAGAGAGTTTGTCCGAACTACACTAACCACTCTTGTCCAAGTTATCAACTTGCTAGAATAATATGCAGTCATGTCCACTCTGTTTATATAAAAATACTGAAATGTCACTAAGAGGAAAAGCTAAATTTGAATCTGTGGACGCTTGTGAAAATCGTAATGTCACCAAGAGAAAAGCTAAATCTATGATTAGGGTCCTTGGAGAGAGAGACAAAAGAATCGATTTCCCAACCTAGAGGATGTTTACGAAAAAACACTAATTGAGGGGTTCTCGCCCTAAAATTCAACTGGATTTATTCTATAAATGATGAAAGATGATGTCTTCAGTCCATTACTGTGCAGAAACTAATAAACGGGTCTGGAACTTCTATGGCAGGTGGGGAGCTCAGTGTTGGTGCCTGGTGCAGATCATGCCCTGAGAAGCGTTCACAACATCCGAGAAGCATTACCCGAGATATGGGAGGGTCAAGAAGGAGAACAGTTGGAGCAAGTCATCCAGTCCACGGCCGTCGAGACCGTGGTCCTTGCATAGATCCATCTTTTCTAGTATCAACCAATCGGGCAAAGTGCCCGACATGTCTTGAAAGCCTTTTAACTAAAACTCTGAATCTGATGTTATACTCAGTCATCACTTAGGGGGATACATCCTAATCAACTCACAGAATGGTCAGAATATCAAGCGCTTTTCCTTTTCCTTATGATTCTGTAACTAGCCAATATGTTGTGACCCGGATGACAGTGGAAAATGGTTCTACTTATGAGCCGATAACGCCAAAAGTTCCAACATGTCTTGAAAGCCTTTCAGCTAATACTCTGAATCTGATGTTGTACTCAACCATCACTTAGGGGAAAACATCCTAATCAGCTTACAGAATGGTCAGATCATCTAGTGCTTTTCCTTTTCCTTACGAGTCTGTAACTAGCCAATATGTTGTGGCCCGGATGACAGTGAAAAATGGTTCTACTTATGAGCCGTTAATGCCAAAAGTTGTCTTTCATCTAGAACTTGGATTACAGGTGGTGTCCCTTAAAAAATCCAACCTTGCTGTAGGAGATTAAGTACAGCAATGAAGAAAAACAGTACCTTGTCAAACGATACAACTAATGTTTACAATATTTATAGAAGAATCGATATTGAATCCTCTCGCCATGTTTAAAATTGAAATCCAGAATAATCGGTATGCAGTGCGCCAAATCAGAATAGCACTACGAGAAAAAGAGATTCCATCCGTGAATAAGTTGGTTTTGTTAATGAAGAGGAACTTGAGTTGGGTGGATTTGCCATGAACTGAAGAAAGAAGAAAAAGCTTGGTGGAAGAATATTATGAAGAGAATCTTCTATTTATCCTTATGGGCAACGATGTAGACAAGTAAGAACCCAAAGGGAAAAATAGTTACTTGGAGTGAATTAATTACAGGGAAATCAAATACAGTTCAAATGCCATAATATGAGATCCAACCATTGGTGAGAAAAAATCATTTCTACAACAGGGATAAGTGCCATGCTATAGGACCAAGTCATAACTAGAATTTGGTTAATCGTAATTATTAGATCGAGAAACCCCAGAACAAATTATGAACATGTACAAGTGGCATGAGAAAGTTTGATCGAATAACTTCTTGCTTGAAGCATGATTAGACACATACAATCTTTTCTTTTAATTTGAAATTAATAATTAGACACACGCAAGTTCTAATCGAATTTCGAGCCTTCAGCCTTTTCTAGTATACTTTTCCATGTTAAAGCTTTTTTTCACGAGAAGGTTATTGGAATACACATCTAACTAAATCCAGATTGCAATTGCGTCTTGCACAATTTCAAGACTCTTAAAATGAGAAATGGCTGATGACGCGATGCACACTCATCTCCATGGATCAATTCAGTCGGACGACATCATCTTCACTGGACAACTGTGACACTGATAACCAGACACTTCAGATAAGACACCGTTTGGCTGGCATGTTCTTGTTCGTCGGACCTTTCCAAAGTTTCGATCTTTCCTCCGACTTCCGACACTTTCCTGACATCCGAATCGCCATCTCCCTCGCCACTGCCCGGACAAATTTCGCTCCATCAGCGAGCTTCGATTCAAACTGCGCGAGAATCGAAATGGGTCGTCTTTGAATTTACTAAATTTTGCCAAGAAACATGCTTTCTCCAGCTTCGCTCGAATCGAACCATTCTCTGCGCCAAATCCATACGTCTGCAGTTCCTTGCCTTTCCTTGCCACCCACTTCGAGTTCAAGATTCGTCATCCCCATCTCAAGCAACAATTGCCAGAATTTCTTGTTCACTGCGACCAGAGGCATCGACCCTCGATTCAGCCACTTGCCCTTTTGCGCCAAGATTGATTACAGTCCGGTGGAAGACGATGAAGCTGAGGAGGGTGAGGGATTGGATGAGGGCGAGTCTGTGAGCAGAGATGGGGTTTTCATAGAGATTAAGGAGACTGGTCATAATTCGAGGAGGATTCTGTCCAGGATTGGCATCGACGCAACCCTAGACACCATTTGGAGCATCTTGACTGATTATGAGAGATTGTCGGATTTTATTCCCGGTCTTGCCGTTAGCGAATTGATGGAGAAAAGAGAGAATTTCGCGAGGCTATATCAGGTACTTAGTCCAGAGGTTCCAGTTGAAATTCAATTTTTTGTTGTAATTTGTTCTGTATATGTTGCATCGATAAATTAGCATTACATTAGGTCAAGATGTTGATCTTCAGTGAACGGCCGGTGTTGCATTCTATATTCTGCCACAATCCCTTTTAAGCCGATTATATAATGAAAATTTGATGCGCGCAAACTTTCCATATACTCGAACGAAAAAATCGTTGAGACCGGTCACATATCAAGGGCACATGGAATGGCAGTGCGAGAACTTGAATGAAGTTCATGTCCTACTATATTGTTCTAAGAGAGTGTGAAGCCAGTTACTTTGACAACTTAAGCAGATAGAGATGGTGTGAGTTGTGTGTTATCTTTTTTAACAGTCTGTGATGTTTTATTATGACAGAAACTACAGCTCCTGGCTTGAATTTAGTTACTGAAACATGAGAATATATTTGTCATTGATCTTTTCGATTGGTGCGGAAAATTTTGTGAGTTGCTTGCTAGTGTGTATGAATATGCTGCTGTATTGTGGTGCCTAAGGTTTGTGATTCTTGAGGCAAAATATATCACAGAGCATCTACTTAATAAGTAAGAGGCTTCCCTTTGATTTTTTGTAGTTTAGGTTGCATTCATATTTTCTTTGCTTTTGTGTAGGTTTAATTAATGGAGTCATGACACATTGCAATGTATTTTCTCCATCTTTCAGGACATGAATACAGTGTCCAGTGCTGAATCTGTGTCAACCGGGAAATTTTCATAATCACTTGGTGAAACTATGTTAAGATGTAAAACCTGCTGTTCATTTCACTGTGAAGATTGATCCCTGCAATTCTGGGTTTACATTTTCCTGCAACTTCTTTATTCCAGAATGTGATCTTTGCTAAAAGACGGCCACATTTGTCATTGAGCCTTACCTTCCTCTGTATGCTCGACAGATTGGCCAGCAGAACTTGGCATTTGGGCTAAAATTTAATGCTAAAGGAGTCGTAGATTGCTATGAGAAAAACCTTGAGTGTCTTCCTTCTGGAAGAAGGCGTGATATTGAATTCAAGATGATTGAAGGTGATTTCCAAGTATTCGAAGGAAAATGGTCCATTGAACAGGTAAAGTTATTTATCCTTGTAATGAGGCATATTCATGAAATTATGCATTTTTTAGTTCTAGATCTTGATGAAACTTAGAATCTTGGGCTAATAAAAGGAGAGGTTCCTATGTAGGACAGATCAATTGAAATGTGCCTGCTGGATGGTGTCCTAGCATACAAAGCAAAGAGAGACTGACCAACAATTTGCTACAAATTCTTCAATGAGGTTTTAGTTGTTCAAATTGAAACTTATAAATCTTGGATTAAAATAGAACGTTGTTCTTCATAAGGTGCAGATCTGATTAGATAGCTCCAAAGTCTGCACCTATCGTTAACCATGTCTTTTCTTGCTTCTCTATTCTATTGCCATGGCACTTGATTACACTTGCAGTCTACCATATATCATCATGGGACAAATTTTTGAAGGTTACCCCACTGTAGAGGGATATTCTGGTTGAAATCATTGCCAAGAGAAACATCGATAATTGATTTCTGTTGGTGAGAGACCGTAAGGTGCATCATTACGTTGTTATGCAAATAGACCGTAGTCAATAACAGTTGGATATATGACCTGCTGCTGAATACCTCCAACAATTTGGTTGTGTTGCTAATGCTGTTGGGAGCTAATGCTAGATACAACAATCCACAGAGCGAATATGTTCTGAGGATTTTGAGATGACTGGTTTTGCAGTTAAATGTGGGGGTGTACGAGGATTCCAGTCCTACTAATGGCCAAGAATTCCAGACAACACTTTCATACATAGTAGATGTTAAGCCAAAGCTATGGTTGCCAGTACGCCTTGTTGAAGGAAGACTTTGCAATGAGATAATGATGAATCTCTCGTGCATTCGAGAAGAAGCACGTAAAATAAATTCCAAATCTCTGACTGCTCCAATGGGTCAAGAGGATTTTTTGTAAGTATGACTCTGAGCAGAGTAAAAAGGCAATGTTTATTGAAGAGACATCATATCAGACAATTCAATTTTATCTTGTGCTCTGATCAGTCCTCCCAAATATGAAAGCACATAGATCCAATTGTGAATCTGTAAAGCTAACTATGATCGGGTCCATATGTGATATAAACTCTTACCGATTCAATGAATCTATGTAATACCCGCTTCCCTGTCCTGAATAATTTGCATCATTTTGTTACGAAAAATGCTGCAACAGCACTCTGGTAATAGATCAGCTGCTGGTATAATTTTGTGAGACATCGCCTGATATGCTGAGCTTGCCATGTATATTTTACGAAGCTTAAAGTTTGTCCTCGAATTGTCATCAAAGTTTCTGATATAGCTTCCACTTGTTCTTTGATTCCACTGATCTACTTCACGACTCACATATTCTATGTTACTCTGTTTCTTAATCCTCATGACTTATATTTCATTCACCCACATGCTCCATGAATATAATGGCTTGCTTGGAAAATATATCATTTGCTCGCATCATGGCGAGTTCCACATTGGTGGGCTCATGTAGAGAGAGAGAGAGAGAGAGAGAGAGAGAGAGTATCCGGATTATGCAGTAAATTTCTCCATGTTCAACGCTATTTGATTTAGGATCATCAGAAGTTGAAAAAATGCCGCATAGACAATTCTTTCTTTCTTGAATTTTTCCTTCTACTGTTTGAGAAGAAAAAGAAACTGCAAGGGTTTTGTATAAGACCGCTACTAGTAGTGCCGCACCAGCTTGGACTAGTCTATTTGCTCCTTGATCCGTAAATGGTAAACCAGTGCCTTGAATGAAAAAGAAAAAAAAATCGCGACTAGAATCTCTAGATTCTTGCTGGTTGCTACAGTGTCAAGTTGAAAGAACTCGCAGTATAACGAGATTGAGCTTCACTTTTCATGCACTCGAAATGCTGTTAGCCGGCTGAAGTATTGGTTGCAGGTTTGCAAAACAGAACAGAGATCATTTGGAATAGGAAGCAGTTTCTTTGCCTTGGGTTCCTTCTCAAGTGGTAGATCATCTTGATTGGTGAACGCAATGTCTTCGCTTTTATTTTTCGTAACTTTTGTTCAAAATTTTGCCCCGCCTAGACAGAAGGTGTTGGATATGTTGCAAGTTTATAGTCTCATAGATGCGTGAATGTTTACTGCACTAGTTCCATCACTATCTTGTCTGAATCAATCGCAGTCTCGTGGCAAGACAGGTTACAAGTTTCATCCTCTTTTCGTCTGTTAGCAAAAGTTGAGTCCACAAGGGAGAAGAGAATGGGCATGGCATGGGTGTCGAGTGTTTATTACGTTTCTGCTCTTTCGACTCTCTCACTTTTCTGTGAAGCATATCCGAAGAAAAGAGAACGCCCAAGATCATTCATTACGATATTGTATGTCATTCCAAATGACAATTTGCGAAACGTTTGGCATCTTTCGGCTTGGACGGGCAGAAGAGACCGTGAAAATTCTCTCAGTTAGTGTTTTGTTTTGTGCTAGTGGGAGGGGTTTCTTGAACCAATGAAACATCGCAAAGGGTGGAAACCATGCAAAATTGCCCATGGATATTATCACCTTTCATTCAACACGGTGCTGTATTCACGAGCCAAACACAAGCCGAAATTCGGTTGGCTCAAAGAATAGGCCGTTTTCACCTGATGACTCGAGAATCCAACTTTGTGTCCAACGCCTCATCCATGCACACACACGTCCAATTGATCCAAAACATCAATTTAAGTTAGGGAATGTCCACAGATAATGATTCACAAGGCAACGCCAAAAGGCAACCTTGTGTTCACGCGTTTCCAGCTTATTGATGAGAAGAAATTGAACCCATGTGTGACTGGACTGCAAATGGTCCAGCCTCAGATGCTTTGAAAAGGAAACCGACAGTTCTGAGAGTGGATGGAGAAATTATCAAAAACTAAAGGTGAGGGTATGGGCAAGATAAAAACTTATCTCATCCTAAGATTGCGAGATCCAAACATGAGACAACCCTAGACATGAACGTCAAGAACACACGTACATACATTTTTCGAAATCAATTGAAATTCTCATGCTGTAGCTGTTCGCTAGTCGACCATATTTACCTACCAAGACGAATAACAGTTCTGTTCTTACGTTGCAGATGACATCAACGAGAGTGCGAACCAACGCATTGACAGATGAACGAAGTCTCTTGCTTTACTTCTGTCCTTTTCCAATCCATTCACGATAGAGTTCTGGAAGTCGTTGGAATGTGAAATGGGAAAATGGGTTGGTGACCACTGCCGCATGCTCAGCAAGACTCGAGCAGAAAATAGGAACCCCTCTATAAGTTAGAAGACTTTAGTCACTGCCCTACAGCATATGCATTAAATATTTCAGATTCAAAAGTCAAAAAAACATCTTTAACTAGTACAACTACTTATTGCACCTAGTTGTCGGATACATCTTCCAGGAGAAAACAGTGAATGGTGAGATTTTTATTTTTTGTCATTCCTACTCTATCTCTCACTCACAATACATACTCAGACTTGCGCCCCACCTCTTGTAGAGCGTGGACGTCGAAACCCACATCTTAAATTACGCGGCCCCACCCCTACTCTCTACGAAGATGGGGATTCGAACTCCCCACCTCCCCCTTTTCAAGTGAAAAGGGTGGCCACTGGGATAAACCCCCAGTGGTTGAATGGTGAGATTTACCATGAAGAAATTGATTTGCAAACCGATGTTGATATAGATTCTTATTGAGTGGAAATGCATATCATTTATTTAAGTACTAATGTAAATTTCGCAACACTACCTCTTTTGTATCCCTTATATATTTATGAGTAGAAAATACTAAGAGACCAACACTATAAGATATCCTTATCAAACGAAGATGATGACGGTGCTAGCTTGTGCTTGTAATGAAGATAATAATTGGAGTTTCATTTGGTGCAAGTCAAAGGGGAAAACCACTAAACACGAGTTTTAGATATTGCATAACTCCAAAGACTTTTATTAGGTCTTTTGCCGGTATAAGAACGAACGTTTTCAGATTAGTTTGTATCAATTGATATACTTGCTATTCAATTTCGTCTTCGATTTTCATTATAATGATGAAAAGTCCAATATAAATGCATGGACACAGATTTGCCAAGTTGTCTATACGGATTGAAAAGAACAAATCACATAAATGGTGCCACGATTATTTAGTAATAATTCAATCCCCTAGGCTAACAAAAGGTGGTAGTACCACCGGTATCCAGTAGATTTCGTGACTGATCAAATTCTGCAGCTGGAATTAGAGAGCGACTGTACAAGGCAAGTGCTTTAATTCGATGATTTGAAAGAAATCTAACCTTCAACTTCATGCTTTCAGAAACATAATTAAGTACCTGCTACTTTCTCCTATTTCATAAGAGGTAACAAAATCGTCACGTTAAAAAAAAATCTGATTCGTACTTTAGTACTAGGGTCTAATCATGGGTGACACTGTCAAAAAAGTTTCACTGTCCGGTCGCCATCGGGTAATTATTTAGAAATGCGAAAAAAAGTCGACTAAAACTCGGGCGTCGCGTGAGTGGTGGTGACCTTCACCCTGCAGTGAAAAAAGATGACGTGATGTACAAGAAATGATGTTGGTGGAGTTTCGTACGGGTTATGGTATGAAGCAGTTGATGCAATAAAAAGAGCAAGACCACTCGATTTGTTTGCATATTTGAACTAAGACATGTATCAACCAAAAAAAAAACTAAGACATGCCTATATAAGCCTCCCCATAGCATGACCAATACGTGCACATATTGACAAGTTCATTTCCTCTCTCTCCAATTTCTAAAGCTCTATCAACATACACAGAAGTATCATCTCCAAAATTAGAGAGACGAAAAAAATGTGCCTAAAGTTTGTAGTCCTGGCTCTAGCGGCGCTCCTACTCCGGGCGAACTGTGAGGTGGCGTTCGACAGGGTCGGGGGAAGTGGGTTCGTGAGAACGAAAGGGATACGTTTCGTGGCGAATGGGAAGCCGCTGTACCTGAACGGGTTCAACGCATACTGGATGATGTACATGGCGTCGGACCCGTCCACCCGGGACAAGGTTACGAGCGCGCTCCAGGAGGCCACCAAGAATGGCATGACTATCGCCAGGACTTGGGCCTTCAGCGACGGCGTCTACCGGGCCCTCCAGACCTCTCCCGGCGTCTACGACGAAGACGTGTTCAAGGTAAAAATAGTAAATATTTTTGCTCGTGGCATACGCAAAACAAGTTCTAGACACCTCACAGAGATTTGTGTGATTAATATTCTTGTTTAGGGATTGGATTTTGTGATATCGGAAGCTGGGAAAAGCGGACTGTACCTGATACTGAGCTTGGTGAACAACTGGAAGGACTTCGGAGGAAAGAGTCAGTACGTGCAGTGGGCTCGGAAAAGTGGACAGTCCTTGAGCAATGATGAGGAGTTCTTCACTAACTCTGTCACCAAGGGTTATTACAAGAATCATATCAAGGTTTGTGTGTCCGTGCTTTCTGTTCTTCTATCTGTATATGAATTCAATTAAGACATAAATACCAGCAACACCAAGATTTTCAACATACTGCATCTGAGATTGATAAAAGGTTCATTTTTGGCAGATACAGGGGTAATGAGAATCTGGGTGTCTTTTTTTCATTGGGGTAATTCCTCATATGAAGGTGAAAATGTTGGAATTCATGCAAAAACAAGATCAGAAGGACTTACTTGAAAAGAGGATAATAAATCAAGATTGCCCGAATTAGGAAAACCTTTATGATAAAACGTGAGATTTATGTCCAAGCTTAAGTTTGAGACGTGGCGAAGGGAGTCCTTTGAAGACATCCGAGGACTAATCAGGAATCTCTGTCTGTTTACGTATTTTATGTGGTGTGATGAAATTGCAGGCAGTGATGACGAGGATGAACACAATAACGGGAGTGGCGTACAGGGACGATCCTACCATCTTTGCATGGGAACTCATGAACGAGCCTCAATGCCGGTCCGACCCCTCTGGCAAAACTCTTCAGGTCTCTCTCTCGATCTCTGTTTAATTTATATAAATTTGTGGAGGTAATAGATATAGTCAATCAAACACTTAGCGATAGGTATTGTCGATCAATAATGAGTTTGCGACATTTTTACCGCATCTGCAACAAATTTACATGCGAAGAAAGCAACGTATGGCATCGGCATCCATGAATTTTCTCAGTGAAACTCTGCTAAGACGGGGTCTGTACTTTTTCTTCATAAAATTAAAACTGTAAATTCATACATCCTAATGACATGAGAAGACAAGGATAGACGTATGAGGAAGACTTTGACCAAGAAAAGGACTAATGAGTAAGATGTCACCATAGTGAAATGAGATTTCGCTTCTGTTTGGACACGTTTGGTTCTTTACCGGAATTCATCCACTTGAAGTGTAAAGTCACCAATTTCGTTGCTTAAAAGGAGAGAGATTTTTGGATATCGCATTGACGCGATGCAGAAGAAGAAGCAAAACAGAAAGATCTGTTTCGGTCATTATTAACGTTTAGCAATTGCTAGTAACAATGCCTTTTTGCTTTTTTGTCCTCGTGACATTAGTCCATGTCATTTCAAATCACACATGACCACGACGTCAAACCAACCCGGAACAGTTTTCCTGAAAAGAACATCACATTTGTGGCTTTATTAGTTACAGTAACTATAGGCTGTATCAAAGTAACCAATTCTCTAGTCGTGTTCTATTTACAGTATCAAATTCGTGCAGAGAAATAAATTGAATCGAGCGATGGCACTTCATAATAATTTGTTAGTCTTGCCATTAATCAGTTCATTTAGCTTGTTCAGGACTGGGTGAGCGAAATGGCGGCATACGTGAAGTCGATCGATAGTAATCATATGCTGGAAGTTGGACTCGAAGGGTTCTATGGGCGATCGGTTCCAGGGAAGCAGCAGATCAATCCCGGCGGTTTGCTTGTCGGGACTGATTTCATCTCCAACAACCAAGTCCCCCAGGTCGACTTCGCCACGGTACACATGTACCCCGAATCATGGTAAAGATCAGAGCATGCCCTCCAATCCCTTAAATCACTCTACATCCTGGCGCTTCGACCAAAATTGCACCTCTTATGTTGTTTTTCCTTGACAGGTTGCCTAGTGCAAGTGAGGGGGACCAAGCTGCATTTGTGGACAAATGGGTTCAAGTCCACATTCAAGACTCCAACGCCATCCTCAATAAGCCGATCATACTCGACGAATTCGGTAAGTCATCAAAGTCATCGGGTTACAGCTTAGAAAAGAGGGACAGCTATTTCGGGAGGCTGTACGACGCGATCTACACGAGTGCAAGCAATCAAGGATCATGTGCTGGCGGCCTCTTTTGGCAGCTGTTCGCTCAAGGCATGGATAACTTCAGCGACGGGTACGAAGTCATATTAGAGCTGAGCCCTTCCACAGCCAGCATCATCGCTCAACAGTCTCGCAAGATGTCGTCTCTCACATGATGAGAAGACGACCAAGATCGAGGAAATAAGAACAAATGAATTCCACTATTTTGTGATTTAAATGTGTGAAATTTATATCGATTTGCTGCTTAAAAGCAGTTGAAATTGAGTTATGGAGAATTTGAGAGGAATGTAGAGTTATTTTATTGATGTCAATCATATTTGACACCAAGGTTTGGTGCTTTACTCGAAATCGTAGCATGTGTTAATAAATATATAAATGGGTAAAGCTCGTGCGGCATTGCGCTATATAATTGAGAGCTTTACCTAGTACCATGTTCTTAATGATTGTTTTAGCAAATCTTTAATTCTCACAAGTCTCTCATTTTGCATTTCCAATCCTCATGCATATTAGGTATCAAATTTTGCATCTCTAACTTTTATGCATATTTTGATAATAAATCTTTATGATAAGGTGAAATAAGTAAAAGACCTCTTCGTCTTCTTCTCGTGTTGTGTGAGCTATGAGCGTTTTACCTCGAGTATCTTGAATCCACAACTCTCTTCCAGAACCGACAATTCACCTTCAAATTATTCCCGTCATTTCGGTGTACTTTCCAGCAACGCTACTCTCGTCGGAGTGCAGAGTCCGTACATCATTGTTAGAGTCCCTCCATCATTGTTGCTCAGTTCATCCCGCAAAGCTCTGACTATCTAGGCCGTTTCTTCACTGTAACCACAATTTTGTCGCTCTTGGCTGTGCCCCCCTTTGCTGGTTTTGCACCCAAACCCGACCGTTGTGCTTCTCACCGGTCGTTCGCCAAGCCTGACGGCTGTGCTCTCTTTCATTGTCTCGTCCCGGTCCCTATTGCCTTAGGCCAATTCTAGTCAAGGTAAGTATTAGGTTTGCTTAGGTTGTGGATAGACAGTCCCAATATGTGATTTAGTTGCATGTTTCTAGTTGATATAATGTGCATCAACTAAGACATCGGGCTTTCAGACCTTTAGGCACTAAGGTTGAACCCCAATATTAGTTTTTGCGTGGCTTGCTATGGTTAATTCGATCTAGTACATTATCAATGATGTGATTAATTCTAATCATAATGTGTATTTCGTGCATCATAATTACATCTCACCGTCTCATGTACATTTAGAACTTAGGGTGCACCCATGATTCACTTTTTTAGGGCTTACGAACATAGAGCATTGCATGCTAATTCAAAAATGCATATAGATTTATAATGCTACATAGTTTTCATTAAAAAAATCAAATAAAAATGTTATTTAGGTTATTGATTGCATGTAGACCTAGGGTCAATTTAGTCTCACATCATATAATATACGTCATGTCGTACGAATAGTCTTAGGTTACTCGCATTATATAGTTCATATAGAATAAAAAATATATAAGAATCGGCATCGCATCATGTAATTATTAGTCGTATAGCTAAGTCATTCGAACCCTAAGATTTAAATTTATAATTTACATGAAAAAAATAATAATAAAGAATCGCACTTCATATTGGCTTGCCTCATAGGATTAGTTCATGGTTAGTTCTTGAGTAGAAATTGCATGCTCGATTATAGAATGAAAAATGCATATAGAATAAAATAGCACTCATGATTGCATACATTTAAAATGTTCCATTTTGCATATAGAATAGAAAAATGCATGTGCATTTAACTTATAGACTTTAGGGTCAATTGTATTTTGTTAATTAGTAAAGAAAAAGAACAAAAATACTTCTGGTAGTCCCATGATGATTGCATTAGTTTAGAATATTAATAAATTGCATATCGCATGGTATTTAGCAGGTCATTTGAGCTTATTTTTCATTAATGTCCCACATAGTTAACATTTAGAATTAATTCCATAGCATATCATTTAGAACTCACTATGCATATCACATAGTTGCATCTTCTTGTATGTCATCTAGTTATTTAGTTAGAGTATATGAGTTAATTCCTTTTACCATAGAAATCTAGGGTTTATTTGTATTTTTTTTCTTGGATTAGGCATGTTAATTAAATGAAAAAATATAAAAAAAAATTAGAATAGATGGCATAGAATAAAAACAAATAAAGACTGCATGCAAAACATTTTCGAAATAAAGAGAAAAGGTAACGAAAGTGCGTCACATTAATCTAGCATAATCAAATCTTTGAATACATTAAACCTCTAATTTGTAAAAGTAAAATGCACTCTCACATTTTACTCGACTGTCTAATCATCCCATATCAGATGAGTGGCGGTTCCGAAAGGTAAGTTTAAATGTATGTTGAATTGAGTATCAAGTTGCGATTGATAGGGCTTGAGAAAGTCCGTGCTAAACGCAAACGATTGCCTCGTGAGAAGAAGAACCTTCTTTCCCATTGAGTAATCCATTAACTTTCCCGAATGTTGCGACAATCTACTACTCGAGAGGAACCCAAGTGGCATAAAAGGTGACCAAGAAGAAAAGGCAAGACACCGCCTCCTATTCAAGACGATCTTTGTTTTGTTTTGCAGCAAATGACCCATCTATGTTGATTTTGAAGGACCGGCTCTTCGATGGAAGCCAATTTTGGGTTGAGTGAGTGTTTTCGGAGTAGAGTTTCGAACTTTGAGAATTCCACTTGCTGTAATTGCTGATCATAGTTTCCGCCAAAGCAATTAGGGGATTTGGGGCTTGGTGTCGAGACAGAAAATCTTTTTTGGCTTTCCATATAAACCATAGCAGAGCAGCAACCCAGTCGAAGGTAGGTATGTTACCAGGCTGAGTGTTGCGATTGTGAATCCGTTCGTGTATTCATGTGAGGTTTTGATGCAAAATTTGAATGTCGACAGCAGGATCTGACTAAACAGAGTTAAGGGCCGTTTGGTTTGGCTTTGGGGAATGTTATTGGCAAAATGCAAAAGCCTTTGGACTACAGGGATTTTCTAAAATGCAAGTAATGTTTGGTAAAGTCCATTTTAAAATCACATTTGAAAAAAACTTTAACTTAAACACCGTTTAGTAAAAAGTTTGAGATGGAGCTCAGCCACCAGTGGGCCAAAACGGGTCGTCAACAACCTTAGGCTGCTTGAGGTCGCGTGACCTCAAGCGTCGCGTAGGTCACGCCACCCAAGCGACGGTCACCTGGGGTTGCGCAACCCGGGCGATGCCACCTGAGGTCGAGCCTAGGCGATGGTCGCTTGAGATCATGTGACCCAGGCCAACGCTTGCTTAGGTCGTGTGACCTAGGCGACACCTGAGGTTGCGTGATCCTTAGGCAGCGGTCACCAGGGTTGTGCGACCCCTCAGGCGGCAGTCGCCAACCTTCGAACCTGCTTCTTTGGGTAAATCGGGGATGATGAACAGTTCAGTGAATAGTGAACTTGCATTCCGAGGATGCAATTGGGCAAAGTATCTTCGGACATGCCGTGGGCTAAAGGCCTTTAGAGGTCTTTGGAAATGCAATTGCATTTCCCCAAAGTTCTCCAAAATAATTGCCAAATGCTTAACCAAATAGGCACTTAGGCAAAGTAGAATAAGACATTCCAGCTTTTCTGCTTCACCGTAGCAAAAGGGGCACGCTGGCTGAGATAAGATATTGCGCCTGTAGAGTTTCTCTGGTAGGTAGTGTATTTTGGCACAAGTTTCGGAGAAGGATTATAACTTTAGGGGGGTTTTCGAGTGCCAAATTTGGTATCATAACTTACGGGTTGGCTGAAATGATGACGAGGCTTGCATAATATCCTGTTGGTGTAATTCTCTCGGACCAGGTTGTATACACATTTCACTGAGTACACACCAGGCTTAGGTAGCGAATGATAACCATTCTGTTCCAGAATGAGTTCCTAAAACAGAAATAGATTTTTCTATTTCTAGTTTCAGAATGAGTTTTTAAGAAAAAAAACTCGTTTGATAATGACCAAAAATTTCTATTTCTGGAATATAAACCCATTTGATAATAGTACAAAATTTCTATTTCTTGAAACAAAAACCCGTTTGATAAACAACACAAAATTCTATTTCCAGGAACAAAAATCCATTTTTTTAGAAATGGAACAAAAATAATTAGAAAATCCAAAAAATTCCTAAAAATCTCAAAAAAATTCAAAAAATCCAAAAAAAAATCGAAATATTCTAGAAAAATTCATCACAATTTCCAAAAAAATAAAAAAAAAATTAGATTTCGGGAAAATAGGAAATTTTTTGAATTTTTTCAAAAAAATCTAAAATTTCAAAACTTCATAAAATGGCTTAAAATACCTATGGCCATCCACTTTTAGTGAAATTTAATTTTTTTTAAGTGCCCAAAAAAATCAAAAAAATCAAAAATTTTAAAACTTCACAAAATAGTTTAGAATACATGTGGCCACCCACTTTGGGTGAAATTTAAATTTTTTAAGGTGCCTAAAAAAATTCAAAAACTCCAAAATTTCAAACCTTCACAGAATAGCTTAGAATACCTATGGCGACCCATTTTGAGTGAAATTTTAATTTTTTGAGGTGAAAAAAAAGCAAAAAATCAAAAATTTCATAACTTCACATAATGACTTAGAATGCCTCTAGCCACCCACTCTGAGTGAAATTTAATTTTTTAGGTGCCCAAATGGTTTTTTTTTATTTTTATTTTTTTAAAATTTTTTTTCGGCACCTAAAGAAAATTAAATTTCACTCAAAGTGGATGACCACATGTATTCTAAGCCATTTTGTGATGTTTTGAAATTTTTGATTTTTTGATTTTTTTTCTTTTTTTCGGCACCTAAAAAAAATTTCATTCAAAGTTGGTGGTCACAGGTATTCTAAGTTATTTTGTGAAATTTTAAAATTTTTACTTTTTTGCTTATTTTTATTTTTTCCGGCATCTAAAAAAATTAAATTTCGCTCAAAATTGGTGGCCACAGGTATTCTAAGCAATTTTGTGAAGTTTTAAAATTTTTCATTTTTTTAATTTTTTTCAGCACCTAAAAAAATTTAAATTTCATTCAAAGTAGATGGCCACAGGTATTCTAAGCCATTCTGCGAAGTTTTAAAATTTTTGATTTTTTGATTTTTTTTTATTTTTTAGGCACCTAAAAAAATAAAATTTCCCTCAAAGTGCGTGGCCACAAGTATTCTAAGCAATTTTGTGAAGTTTTGAAGTTTTTTATTTTTTTTATTTTTTTCGGCACCTAAAAAATTTTAAATTTCACTCAAAATGGATGGCCACAGGTATTCTAAGCTATTATATGAAGTTTTGAAATTTTTTATTTTTTTTCTTTTTTAAATTTTTTTCGGCACCTAAAAAAATTAAATTTCGCTCAAATTAGGTGGCCACAGGTATTCTAAAATATTATGTAAAGTTTTTAAATTTTTAAATTTTTTGTTATTTTTTATTTTTTTTGCATTTAAAAAAATTAAATTTCGCTCAAAATGGGTGGCCATAGTATTATAAGCCATTTTGTGAAATTTTAAATTTTTTTATTTTTTTATATTTTTCGATACCTAAAAAAATTTAAATTTCGCTCAAAATGGGTAGCCACATATTCTAAACCATTCTGTGAAGTTTTGAAATTTTTGATTTTTTGCTTTTTTTTCCCACCTCAAAGATCGTGACTTCTAGATGAACATGTATTTTGAAGAAAGAGTTCTCTAAAAAATGATTCTCATTTTTTGTCTAAAAATAGAAAACGTACTTTTATTTTGTTCTGATTTCTAGTTCAGAATCGGTTCTGGAACAAAAAGTTATTCCATAAATAAAAAAATGGAATTGCGTTACCAAATGGGTTTCTGGTCCAAAACTGATTCTGGGAATAAAAAATCAGTTCTGAACAGAATCAGAATGGTTATCATGCGGTACCTTAATGGCTGGCCACACTAAGTTATCTTATGTGGTTCCCGTCCTCAAAGGCACAGCTAAAATATGGTTCACTGTTTGCTCATCAATAAGCCTTCTTAGTGTTTGGTCATCTCATCTCTCATCCTCTTGAAAAATGAGGTTAGTAACTTCAAATGGTTCATTAAAGTCTTCTGGTCCTCCTGTAACTCCTCTCTTTAGCCATCTGTCTTCACGAATACCGACACTATCTCTTATACCAACTGACCACATAACTAACTCCGACATTTTTTCTCTACCCATCAAGATGCTCTGCCAATCTAAACAGGGGTAAGTCCCATTTGTTAGCTTGCGAAAAAGATATGCCAGGAAAATAAATTCCTTTTAGAATCTGGACTCATTAAGAAGCTTGGTTTTGAGAAAGCCGCCATGCATCTCGACAGCAAGTCTCTAAAATCCAATCCCCCTTTGTCTTTTATGATTTTCAGCACTTCCCATCTTTCCAATGAAGACTAGTTTTTTATTCACTTTTTCCACCAAAAACACAGCTATTTTCTTCTTCCATAGATTTGCAAAAGTCAAAATTAGAATCTTGAAAATAGACATGGCATATTAAGAAAGAGCTTGTACCACAGTCTTAAGCAAAACCTCCTTTCCTGCCTTTGAAACCAGGTTTTCCTTCTCGCCCCTTTAACTTCATATTTACTCTAGTTAACAGCCAACCGAACAATTTGTTTTTTACACATACCACAATATGAAGGGATTCCTAAATATTTCTCAGTCTTCTTGATTTCAGAGACTCTCAATTCTCTGGCCATGTTGCTTCTCAAGTTCTGTGGATAGCTTGAACAAAAGAAAATGCCATATTTGTTGAAGTTTATTGCTTGCCCAGACGCAAAGCAATATTAGTTCAGTATCAATGTAAGATTCTAACATTCCTTCACCTTTTTGTCTAAAAAAAATCGAGTCATCAACGAAAACTAGATGAGAAAGGATTGGACAGTACCTATTCAACTTTATTCCTATTTCCTTCCATCATTTACTGCTTTTCTCACAAGACCGAGAGGGTGTTGGCCACCAAAATAAACAAATAAGGAGAAATGTGATCTCCTAGTCAAATTCCTCTTGATGGTTGGGAAAAAGGTAGTGGCTCGCCATTCAGCTTCACACCCGAGGAAGCTCCGGTAACACACTTTATAATCCTATCCACCCACATGCCACCGAAACCCATTTTTAGCGTGCATGCTTCTAGGAAGTTTCACTCTACTCTTTCATAGGGCTTTGTCATGTCAAGTTTCAGCATAGCTTGAAATTTTTTTCTTTCTTCCAAAATGGACTATGACTTTTCGCAGATGAAGCTGAACAACAAATCGTTGCTCTTAAGGAGCTAACATAGAGACTTCAATCCCATGGGGTCGTAGTTCGAAAGCAAAGGAAGTAAAGAATTAGGAATGCATATTGATAAGAAGACAAGGAGGATGCTTATAATGGTGGAATGAACATGGAGGATTTCGTAGGTAAACCTTGGTAGCCTCTCACTCGGAAAATCAAGGTTCCATAGGTGTTCTTAGCACTTATACATAAACTCAAATTTGTGAAACATAGGTAATTCCAAAAAGAAGAGGGTGGCCTGCAATAGAGAAAACAGATAAACAAATTACAAGAGTTAAGAACTGAGATGTCAACGGCATAAAAAGAAAGAAAAAGAAAAAGAAAGTCGGATATGTAAGAAAAGAAAGAAACAAAATAAAAAAAATTGATCAAATAAAAAAAAGGATCGCGCCATCCTCAAAAAAATCTGATTCGCACTTGGTTAAAAAAAATCATGGGTGGCACTGTCAAAGAGTTTCATTGTCCCGTCGCTACCGGGGCAATTATTTAGAAATGCGAAACAAAGTCGACTAAACTCGGGCTTTGCGTGACTTTCCCGTGACCCTGAGGCGAAAGAACGACGGGATTTACGAGAAACGATGTTGGGAGTCGTTTCAGATGATGCAATAAAGAGAGCACAATGACTCGGTTTGTTTGCATATCAAAAGGGAGAATTACCAAAAGAAGAATAAATTAAATATAATTATACCAATTTAATCTTAAATATTTTTTTTTATCGAGTGAGTCTCAAACATTTTGGTCGAAAATCGCTGACGTGTACACTTGCCGTCCTACGTGATGCGGCCAGCGCTAATGTAAATAAATACTTAATATTTTTTTCAAAATTGTTTATTGATTTTTTATTTTTCTTTTATTTTTTCTTTCCTTCTTTCGTTTCCTATTGCGACGGACGAACTATGTCCGGCGAGGGTCACCGAAGCTCATCGGCCACTGGGTGAGGGCTTCGTGGCCCTCACCTAGCCTCGCCTAGATCTCGACAAGGCCATAGCAATTGTGCCTCACGATACTCAGAGCAAGGCACATTAATGGCTCCCTCTCAAGAAGAGGGTGTCGATTGTTGAAACTCAAACTTCCTGAACACTAACCAATCCCATCGTCTATACCCTTTTGCCAAAAAGAATGCGGCCATGGCCTCTCATTGACTATATCCTTTTGCGGCTGGTGAGGCTGCCCTCGCCCATATTTGGACATTATGGCCTCGCCCAGATCTAGGTGAGGCTGGGCGAGGGCTTCGTAGCCCTCGGCCAGTGGCCGGTGAGCTCCGACTATCCATGTTAACGCCAGTCGAGTGCTAACCACGTCACATAGGATGGCCAGCGTCTATGTCAGCGATATCTGGCCAAAATTGACCGGATGGATTGAATATGCATAAATGTAAAAAGTTTAGGACTCAATTGAAACAAAAAGGTTTATAATTAAATTATCATAATTGCAATAGACTTAGGACTTTTTAGTAATTTTCCCCGTATTTGAACCAAGAATATGGCTATATAAACCCCCCACAGCATCACCAATACGTCCACGCACTGACAATTTCATTTCCTCTCTTTTCAATTTCAAAAACCCAATCCACATGCACAAAAGAATCATCTCCCAAATTAGAAAAACGAAAAAATTGTGCCTAAAGTTTGTGGGCTTGGCTCTAGTGGCGCTCCTCATTTGGGCAAACTGCGAGGCAGCGGTCCCCGGGGACGGGGGAAGTGGGTTTGTGGGGACAAACGGGATACGTTTCGTGGCAAACGGAAAGCCGCTGTACCTGAACGGGTTCAATGCATACTGGATGATGTACTTGGCGTCATATCCGTCCACCCGGGACAAGGTTGCGAGCGCGTTCCGGGAGGCTGCCAAGAATGGCATGAACATCGCTAGGACTTGGTCCTTCAGCGACGGCGTCGACCGGCCCCTCCAGACCACTCCCGGCATCTACAACGAAGACATGTTCAAGGTAAAACTGTAGATATCTTCCCTAGCGGCATACGCCAAAATAAATCCTAGATACCTCTCAGAGATTTGTGCCATTAATGGTCTTGTTTAGGGATTGGACTATGTGATATCGGAAGCTCGGAGAAACGGAGTGTATCTGATACTGAGCCTGGTGAACAACTGGAATGCCTTTGGAGGAAGGAATCAGTATGTGCAGTGGGCTCGGAACAGTGGACAGTCCTTGAATAATGATGATGAGTTCTTCACTAACTCAGTCACCAAGGGTTATTACAAGAATCATATTAAGGTTTGCGTCTGTGCTTTTTGTTCTTCCATCTGTATATGAATTCAGTTCAGGCATTAATAGCAGCAACACCATGATTTTTAATATACTGTGTCTGAGCTTTGTAAGGTTCCTTTTTTGGCTGATACAGGGTTATGAGAATCTGGGTGTCTTTGTTTCCTCTTGGTATTTCCTAATATGGAGGTGAAAACGTAAGAAGTCATTAAAAAACCACATCAAGATTCTTTCAAAAGGGGAAATAAATCGAGATTGCCAGAATTAGGAAAACCTTTATGATATAATATGAGATTTATGTCCAAGCTTAAGTTTGACAGTGGTGAAGGGAGTCCCTTGAAGACATCCTAGGACTAATCAGGAATCTATCTGTTTTAGTATTTAATGGTTAATTATGGAAAATGAAAAAAGACTCGGTGGTGGTGTGATGAAATTGCAGGCAGTGCTGACGAGAAAGAACACTATAACGGGAGTGGCTTACAAGGACGATCCTACCATCTTTGCATGGGAACTCATGAACGAGCCTCAATGCCAGTCCGACCCCTCTGGCAAATCTCTTCAGGTCTCTCTCTCTCGATCTCTCTGTTTAATATGTATAAATTTGTGGAACGTAATTGACTGAGTCAATCATACAATAGGAAATAGATAGTGTCGATTGATAGTGAGTTTGCGGCATTTTTACATTGTCTGCATTGAATACTACTCGAACAAAGCAACATATAGAAACAATATCCACAAATTGTCTCAGCAAAACTCTGCTAAGATGGGGTCCCCGCTTTCTCATCATAAAATAAAACTGTAAATTCATACAGCCTAATGATATTTAAAGACAAGATTAGACGGACGAGGAAGACTTTAATCATGGAAAGGACTAATGAGTAGATGTCACCATGTGTGAAATGAGATTTCTCTTCTGTTTGGCGCGTCATAGTTCTTTACTGGAATCCATCCACTTGAAGTGTAAAGTCACCAATTTCTTTGCCTAAAAGGAGAGAGATTTGGAATATCTTGTTGGCGTGATGCAGAAGAAGAAAAACAGAAAGATCTGCTTCAGTCATTTTTTACAGTTGGCGATTGCTAGTAACAATGCCTTTTTGCTTTTTTGTCCTTGTGATATAAGTCCATGTCATTTTCAAATCACACATGATCACAACTTCAAACCAACCCGGAACAGTTTTCCTGAATACAAACATTACATTCATGGCTTTATTAGTGACAGGAACCATAGGCTGTATCAAAGCAAGTGATTCTCTAATTGTGTTCTATTTACAGTATCAAATTCATGCAGAGAATCAAATTGAATCAAGTGACGTCATTTCGTAATGATTTGTTATTCCTGCCATTAATCATTTCATTTAGCCTGTCCAGGACTGGGTGAGGGAAATGGCAGCATACGTGAAGTCGATCGATAGTAATCATATGCTGGAAGTTGGACTCGAAAAGTTCTATGGGCAATCGGTTCAAGGGAAGCAGCAGAACAATCCCAGTGGTTTGCTTGTCGGGACTGATTTCATCTCCAATAACCAAGTCCCCCAGGTCAACTTCGCCACGATACACATATACCCCGAATCATGGTAAAACTCAGAACGAGCCCTCTGATCCCTCAAATCGTGCTACATCCTGGCGCTTCGATCAAACTTGCACCTCTTATGTTGTTTTTACTTTTCTTGGCTAATTATGGTTTTTCTTTACAGGTTGCCTAGTGCAAGTGAGGGAGAGCAAGCTGCATTTGTGGACAAGTGGGTTCAAGTCCACATTCAAGACTCTAACACCATCCTCAAGAAACCGATAATACTCAGCGAATTCGGCAAGTCATCGAACTCATCGGGTTACACCTTAGAAAAGAGGGACAGCTATTTCGGGAGGCTGTACGATGCGATCTACACGAGTGCAAGCAACGGAGGGTCATGCGCCGGTGGCATCTTTTGGCAGCTGTTCGCTCAAGGCATGGATACCTTCAGCGACGGGTACGAAGTCATATTGGAGAAGAACCCTTCCACGGCCAGCATCATCGCTGGACAGTCTCGCAATATGTCGTCTCTCCCATGATGAGAAGACGACCAAGACAGAGGAAATAAGAATGAATGAATTCCTCTATTTTGTGATTTAAATGAGTGAAATTTACATTGATTTGCTGCTTAAAAGCAGTGATAATTGTGATCTAATTTTATGCATATTTTAGCAATAAATCTCAAATCAATGCACAAAAGATAATATCGATTCAATATTAGATCACATGATAGTCAATATTACAAGCGAAAGTTTAACATGATCTAATAAGATGACAACGCGTATCTTACGTGAAAATTAAAATTAACAAATTAATGATGAATTATCCATTAATGCATGCAATTTATTGAAGAAAACAATTAAAAAGAGTTGTATAACATGATAATGTATATTCCACAGTTATATTATGGTAGAGGATAATTGAAAAAGTTTTATAACATGATACCTTCTAATTGTAAAAGAGCTGTAAACTATATAGATACATAATATAACAAAATGCTTTCTTAAATTGATGATATTAGAGGATTATTATATTATTACATGTCATTTTACAAATACGTCGATCAAGACAACAAATTACACGTCGACTGAAGACTAAATGATAATAAATGTTCATGTGTTCAGACTTTTTGAAGGAAAAGGAATGCAATTTCAATGGCCTTTGCAAAATGATCAAGACAATATTGATCAACATTTAGCGTATTAAATAGAGTTAAGTCAAAACACTATTTAGTGTTTGGCGATATCCTTTGGATAAAATGCTGGATGAAAAATCCAAACCAAGGGTTGGATAAACCTAGATTGGATACAAAAAATCTAAAAATAAGTTAATAATTTTCTTCCAAGAATGGAGTGATGGAGTGACCATCCGGCTTTCCTGGCCGACGCACAAGGATCACCTCCACCACAGCTCATTATCGTCACTTTCGACCACCGTGCAATTGTCCTTGCCTCCAATCACTACCGATTGTCATCACCGTCCAGTCGATTGTACTCTTACCACTTAGGTTGCATTTGGTCATCCGGATTTCTAAACATGATAGGACTGGATAGGATATGATAAGAAATCTTTGAATTTTTTCTTATCCTGTCCACTGTTTGGTGGATTACGGATTTAAAGTTGGATATGATAATTTTTATTTTATTTTTTTGCTATTCACGGGTCCGGGGGAGTCGGTGAAGGAAAAAAAGCCAAGAAATTTTTTTAGTGAAAGCGCACAAGGTGTGGGGATGAAGATGACGGCGAGTGGAGCGTAGGATTTCTAGAAAAATAGGCATTAGAAATCCTATACGGGTCTATCCTACCCCTCCCCCCGGATTTTTTTATCCGGGTTATATCCAGTTTATATCCGACCTTATCCTATCCTGAACCACCACCAAATACAGGATAGGATAAAACATATCATATTCTAGCTTTTATGTGGTCGACCAAACGCAGCCTTAGGGTGAAAAGGAGAAATTATACATCACATGGCCATTACTATCAAAGAACTCGAATCATTTCATGAATGCACTTGAAGAATCTTATCGTCCACAATAGAGGTATGTCCGCCCTCGTTACTTGCTGGCCTAGTGCCATCCACTGGTGGATCTCCATCTACCTCCTCTTTGCTTCTCACTACCTCAAATCGTCAGCTTCGAAATCAAGTGGCACCTGAGCTTTAGGTTCGGCGTCCACAACCCCTTCGCCACCTTTCACCTCTCCATTGGCCTCTATTGCCTCGTCTACCAAATTGCCACTCCCCGATCTCAGCGACCTAAGGCTCGTCTTCACCAATGTCCAAATCACCTCTAATACAATGAAGCTAAGCGAGGACTATTTGAGGTGGAGATGGCGATGGATCTCGCGAAATGGGCAAGTGAGATTTTCAAAGATTTTTATACTATTTTGGATTGCACCAAATATGTGATGGGATTTTCTACAATTCGGAGGATATTTGGAGGATTTTTAATTCGACCTTATCTTATTCCAATCCAAATCCGAACGATCAAATGCAACCTAAATTTTTTTTGAACTGTCGGCGTTCTGGTATTTTGTTTATATTTTCTTATTTTTTTTGTCTAACCAATATTAACATTCTAAAATATATTTTTCACAGTAGCAAAAAGTTTAAGTACAGTCTACATCGCACTTTAACACATATATATTGACATTTTATTATAATTTTTAAAGATTATATCACGCCCCTTTTAATTGAGTATTAATTAATTCTCATACAGACATTAAAGTATGGGCTGCCAATATTTTGTTATGGGTATTTAACGTACTAAATATAATAGCACAAATAAAAAATATCAACGAACTATCGTGATACAATCAAATTAAACTAAACAAATGCAAAATAGTTATTCATTTAAAACAATTAACTTGAAGCATAAAACATACTATACTAATTAAGCCCATCAAATGGGTGGATTGAGTCGAGTTGAAAATGATTCGACCCAAATTAACTTATTTAACTTGGATTGATTAGGGGTGAGCATGGTTCTAGGGTAGAATCTGGAACCTAAAAATCAGACAAGAATCAGACCGTTAGGAACTTGTCCAGTTTCAAATTTCAAGGTATGTAAGGTAGATTCTATGTTCCAAAAATAGGTAGGTTCTAGGTTCTAGGTTGGTGGAACCTAGAATCTAGAACCCGTGTTCCTGTGTTTTTTTTTTTTGCCTATGTTTACACGCGATCTTACAGTATTTCATGGTATTAGATGATGAATGTATAATTTGGAACCATTAGTTTGAGTTTCTATTTTATGACTAAGACTTTTACTTTGTTAATATTTTATATTTTTGTGTGTCTAAATAAAAATTATTGCAAGTGGATTGTAGTAAGAATTGATGGTCATAAAAAGTGATGATTCACTGTAATCTTTCAATTAATAATATAGATGGAACTTGAGTAGACCTAAGACCGATCCTAGAACCTGTGATAGGATAAGTTCTAGATTCCAGAATATGCATGATAGGTTTTAGGTTCCGAAAATAAGTGACGAGTTCTAATGGATATGTTTTAAGTTCCAAATAAAACATGTAGGGAATCTGAAACCGTTCATCCTTAGTATTGACGCATTTTTGTGTAACACAATTTTAGAGACCCAAACCTGACCCAACCCATACCTAACCTATATTACTAGAACACACCCATATGCATACCAAAACATTTAACCTACTTTAAGCTCTTCATAAGAATATATTACTTGGATATTTTTTTATCAAAAAAATAAATAAAATTTGTTAGTAAATAAATGAAAAAAACATAAAAAGAACCTCAAGATTGAAATGGTCATAAAGAACTAGAAAAGTATGCATGTGTTGTGACAAAGTATACAGGGAAATTATCAAAAAAGTCATAAATCTATTGCAGTAGTGCCAATTTAATCCTAAGTATTTCAATTTTGCTAATTTAATCCTAAACATTTTTACAATTTACCAATTTAGTCCTTTCGACAGGCATGGCCGTCATAGAATGGCCAGCGTTGACATGAATAATTTTTATAATTTAAAATTTATGATTTATTAATATTTTTTATTTTTTCTTCTTCTTTTTTAAATTTTCTTTCTTTCTTTTCTTTTTTTCCTTCTAGGTCTAGCAAGGATCACCGATCACAAAGCGAGGGTCGGTAGATCCTTGCCAATCGCAGGTGACAGCTGACAACCCTCACCTAGATTTGGCAAGGACCGTGACTCTCGCCTACGGCCGATGAGCGCTTCACGGCCCTTGCCTAGTGTCAACAAAGGTTGACCTGCGACCCTCACCAGACGTCGTAGAGAAAAAAAAGGAAAACAAAGAAAGAACGTAGAAAAAAAATTATAAAAATTGTCTTGACATCTCCAACTCCGTTGACGCATTGGGCACTCTATTTACTACTAGAAGACTAGTGAAAAAGTTCCCTATCTTTCATATGGGTTTAAAATAGGTTAAACCTCAACTCATTTAAGAGGCATTTATTATTTGGATCCACTTAAGCTTATTTTTAAACCACTGCAATTTGCCCCAGTGACCACCCTTCCTACATAGGAAGGGAAAGGTGGGAAGTTCGATTTCCCATATTCTCAAGAGGGTTAGGAGTGGGGATGTGTAGTTTCAGATGTGAATTTCGATTCCCATGCCCTACAAGAAGCAGGGCAAAAGTTTGAGAATTAGTAGAGAGCTAGAGTAGGACAGACAAAAAAAAATCCTTATTTTTAAAACTTAAGACAACTTATTTATGACATGCACCATTAAATATGGGTTTTAGACCCATTTTGCCACCTCTAGTAACAATCAACTATTAGTAACTTATTTATTATGAAAATAAATTGAGGAATCATTTGCTTGGGGAAATAAATATTATGAATTCCTTAAAACGTACAAATTAAATGCTGCATATTTTCACAAGATATCCAACAATTTTCTTTGTGATACAATATTGTGGATGATGAAATATCCATCAACTCTCGTCAAAACAAAAGATACATTAAATGGTTATCGAAAAGAAAAGAGAGAATCCATGAAAAAGGAAATTGAAATATATGAAATAGGAAGATAATCTAGACGAAATTACTTCTAATTATTTTAAATAGTGATAAGCAAATGAAGGAGAGAAATGAAATCATCTTACTCTCAAGAAAATTTTACACAAATGGCTTGGTTGCCTTTTTAACACAATAATGATGGCACAAGAGGGAAGATTTTTTAACCAAAATGAGGAAAGATATCAAGAGACTGGAATTTATATTTGTACTTTATGCTTCGATGTTTCTTACTGATTCATATTGTTAATTTTACATATTCGAAATATTGCATGTCCTTATACTATCCTATCTAGGAAATATTGCAATTAGTAAGGGCATAAACCTACATGAAGGGTTTTGGATCTTCTTTAAATTCCACGTAAACTCGAGAAAGTTCTGTTTTTTTTTTTCTGAATATTCATTTTGTTATAATTATCCGTCTATTGTTAAATTATTCTTACGAGAATTTAGGCCGACTCCAATATTTAGTATAATATAATAATATGGTCTTGGTTAGGCATCTGGCCAGTATACTACATAGTTACGCAGAAAGAAGAGAGATGGATTCCTCATGAACATGTATTTACAATAAGTTTTATTGCATCATCTGCTCGAATCATGACCAAAAAATTCTCAAACGTCCAATTACACGAGTATCAGATTCCAAAATTGATTGGAATGTACAGAATCCGGTTAGATAGCTGTATATTTCTTTTGCGCCGCGCCATGAAACAGGTTGCATGCACCTTCATGCACTTTGATGCTCCTTATTGGCCTCACTTGTTAAAGAACATTTCTAAATGGTTGTCCCATCAGGAATAATGGAATTCTTAAGGATGACAGTGATTCCGGATCGAATGTAGAACCCGTCAGATGGTCGATCAGCCTCCGTTACATTCTGCAGATATACAATATTTGGGACAAAGAAGAGGGTCATCGCTTGATCTGATGATTCACATTTTTGGAGTGCTTCATGTTTAAAGAGGACAATTCTGCATGAGGTAGAGTCACTTACACCCTTGTTTGCTATCACTACATTCTTTCCAATTCTTGCGTTCTTGTCGATAATGCAGTTTCTGCAGGACAAGGTCAAGAAGGATCAAAACATAAATTCAAAGAAACTCCAGTTGTGCCAAAGCATTTAATCACCTAATCTTTGTGTTCCTGCCGACACCATTCGGAACTTTTCCCTCGGCCAGGAAGGCTGCTCTCTCGGCCTCAGTTTGGTAATAATCAGCACCCATCATCATTGTGTCCTGCAAAATGAGATTTAAGTCTGTTTCAACTTACGTTTACTCGATTCAACATCACAAACGGAGAATAAATGCTTTCCTCATAATTTCCCTAGTATTCCTAAAGAAGTAGGAAGAAAACTCACCTTCATCTCGACCCCGTATTCCAATCTTGAACGAACTCCCACAATAGAATGTTGAATGCTGCATTCCCTCAAAAAGCAGCCGTGCGATATTATAGAATCAATGACCTGCATGACAAAGACAGAATATGATTCAAGAACTAAGTCTTCATCATCTACTTTTATCTGTTCACTCTAAAGCTGTACCTGGCACTTCTCCATTTTTGTTGGTGGTAGAAATCGAGGAGAGGTGAAGATCGGTTTTTGCGGATCATAGAAGTGAAACTTGGGGGGCTTCAGTGTCAGCAAATGTTGACCGCAAATTATTGCACTGTTTAGTTGGGGAAATCTGCGAGTGGCATATTTGGAATGTAAAGTACCTGATCTGTGAGCGCCAAGTTTGCATCGAAGAAGGACTTAATTGTTCCAATGTCTTCCCAGTATCCGTCGAACAGATAAGCCTACTTCCAAATGAACAATGAAAATTCTGAAGGATGTCTAATCGCACAAGTTCACCTTCATCCCTCTTAACTTAGCATGATGATCGGCACAATTTTTTTGTGTATAGTCGAAAAGAAGTTTGTGGAAGCAATTGGGTCACTGAGTGTACCTGGACATGATAGTCTCTTGCAGCCATCGGAATGACTTCAGATCCAAAATCATTGGCTATCGGATAGTCCTGTCTGAAGAAGACAAAAATTGAACAGCCATGCACATTACCTATTTAACCATGCGATGCGTGCATATGAGTCAATCATGTCGAGTCTCAGTGTCAGATATAGCAGAAAGAGAAATTAAATTGACTCTTTATGTTGGACAAGCACTTAGTGATGTATCTCATCTCAAATCAAATAAGTCATCTTTGAAGTTTGAACGCTTCTCTTTTATGAATGTTAGGCGGCAAGTAAAAGTCCTGAATGTCGGCTTGAACAATTCCATCTCCATCTACCAAAACAACCGGAAATGTTGACATATGGTAAACGGACATGAGAAAGCATATTAGATCCATTAAGTTTTAGTCACCTGAGAAGCTTTAGCAAGACATCTGTTTTGAACAAGTATATACCCATTGATGCAATATAGGGGAATCTTTTCACATCTTGGGCTGATAATCCCGGAATTGCTGTATCTACTCTCTGTAACGAGGAAAAATCAGAATGAAACAACAACAGAATGAAGTGGACGGATATTAGAGCACCAGATCGCAGGGGATAAAACTGAAATTAAAGAAAATAAGGCAACCATTGATCTCAGGTCTGCACCCTTCGGTTTTTCAAGAAAGTGCTTTATCCGTCCTGATTCGTCGATCTTTATCAAGCCAAAGTCAGAAGCTCGACTGCACGAAAGTTGAAGAGTAAAATACCCTGATAAGAGTTAATCTCTCAGTTACTTTGGTTTAATAAACATCACGTGTGAGGCCTAGGAAGATGCTTCTTTTAAACTTGCCTGTCATCCACGGGCAGAGACGAAACAGATATGTCAGCACCAGAACTTATATGCTTCTGCATGGAAGAACCATTATTTGCAATAATCTCAGTAAAAGCCAATAGATATCACAGATGTTGAAAATTTACGGTGGATACAGGATGACCTGCACAAAATCCATGTAGTCCATTCGGTAGAGATGATCCCCGCATAATATCAGAATGTTCTCTATGTGTCTATGCTTGGCATCCTTCCAAAATTAACAAAGAAATCACTCGATGTTGAAATGATGGGGAATCAAATTTAACCCTAAATGCAGTAGCGAAGTTCAATCATCTACCTCAAACAGCCAGGCGAATTGTCTCACAGCATCTGCTGTGCCTTGAAACCACTTCTTTCCAGATTCACCTGGTGTTTGAGTGGCTGCTAATACCTACCACCATAATCGGAAAAAACTCAAGACGTTTGAAGGTTAGTTTTCCTCAAGATCCCACTCCAGTTAACTAATCATTCCAATTGATTGCAAGTTGTACTCCGATCATACCAAGGATATAAGAAGCAAGCAAAAACTAGGAGTATATATTTTAGGCAAATCACGACGTACTTCCACAAATCCATCACCGAAGTTCGTTCCACTTCCCAAATTGTAAGTACGAGCTATATGGCGATTGAGGGACTGGGAATTGAACTGAGTAAGAATATAGATCTTGTTAAGCCCGCTGTTGATGCAGTTACTCATTGGGACATCGATTAGCCTGTAACATCCGCCAATCGGTACCTGAAGCAAGGAAAAAGTGTTGTGACATCGTTAATGTGAATTTGAATAGCAAACGCAATCTCAGGCAATCTGAAGTTTGCTTACAGCAGGCTTAGCTCTTGTTTTAGTCAAAGGAAACAGTCGAGTCCCGGCTCCACCGCCTAATATTATAGAGGCAACAGTCTTTGGGTTCACCTCTGGCACTGGAAATATCGGGGCCTGAACTGTCTGCATCAGATTACGCAGTCAAAGAAGAAACCACTAAGATGGTACAGGGACAGTAGCAAAGTACCTATAAGATGAGACGAGAAACCCATCTCATCCTATTTAAATGGGATTTGAGATCCCAAATAGTTATCATCTCGTGGGTTATTGCATCAAGAAAGTGAAATGATCAGTTTTTCTGAGAGAGATAGAGGCAATCATCTGAAATAACTGCACGCTATTAAAGAATCATGCCTATTCATGATACTTGTTGAAAACTTGAACCCACAAGAATTAAGATCATGATGATACGGACTAGACTCGTCTGATTATGAAAATTAGCGTGACAAACGTAAAGATTGAATAGCCCCCCAGTGACATGAAAAGGGATGAACTATGTATTAATTTACCTTGAGTTCTTTGGCTACATCTGCCAGAGTAGAGTTTATCAGTGGTCTATCAGATACAGCGCAAAATTTCGTCACGTGACTGTATTTTCCTAACCGAACACCGATCGCTCTCTTGCCCGGAGTAACATCATCCAAAGCCATGCCAAAGAATGACGGACATAATAACTTGCTGTGGCCTAATGGCAACTTCGAGCGTTGACTGCAGCAGGAGCCCAGCATTTCCATAATCTTCCCCTCGACGAGAAGATATCAAGGCAGCTTCGAATGGTTTAAAGAAGAAGGCTGTCTCGTACTCCGCAGACGGGTGTGCTCCTCTGCTCCTCAAATGGACCACCCAAAAACAAATCGTAGTCAAAAGGAAGCTTTTTTTCCAAATCAAGTACAAAAATCTTCTGCTATATCCGCATCACCAATTGGGAATGGAGATTACCATTTCTTCCATGAATAAAAGCGTAAAAGATGAAAAAAAAAAAAAAATCACCCCCATCATTAACTGTCTGTTGTCACTAAACATTGGTAACCCCAAAAGAAGCAAGAACAGCAGAAAAGAAAGACACAGAACGTCCCTAAGTGCAAGAAACGTTCAGACGACTAATGGCATCAAGGACATATCAAACTCTTGATGATGATGATGATAGTCCTACCTGTACTAAGAAGTGAACAAGACCATCAACGGGAGTTTGTGGTTGTGCTCTAATTTAACAAATGGAACAGAGAGAGAGAGAGAGAGAGAGAGAGAGAGAGAGAACAACAGAACAGAAGCAGAGTTGCCTCTTGATGGAGCAAGGAATGGCTCTGGCGACAAAACCACCAACTTTTTCAGTACTTAAAACGAATAATCTCTGTCTGCGTCTGTCTCTCTTGCAAGGGAATGCATGAAACCACGTCAAGTTTTCGAGATTCCGAAGCAGCTTTTGGGGAAAGCCAACGTTTGTTGTGTGTGTGGTCGCATATTCTCTTTCTGGGTTTACGCAATGGTGATGGTAGTAAAAATTAGTAATCCGAGTCCCACGGCGTTTCCCTCTTCTCGGGGTTTCTGTTTTCATCAACAACTTCATCTGCCTTCTACATTTTGCACGTGCTCTCATTTCACCGCCCCCCAAAAACGGAAGAAGAAGAAGGAAGAAGAAGAAGTATAGATTTTCGAGCTAGACCTGCGAACAGTCACTTCATTCCTTCTTTTGATCACGTGCTGAATATCGCGTTCCCTGTATTCGGAGTAAGATCAATCTCCAAATGCAGATGAATCGAATTTCACACAGGTGACCGAGGTCACGCAGTCTGTTTTATTATGATGATGTTCCCGATTTACCCACCATACCGGCAAAGTCCTCGGGTTGAAGGTACGCGTGAGCAAGGACACGCCATCAAGATCGCGAATATAAGGAGGGACCCGTTAAGGTCCGCTGCCGTGCTCATGACACTTTCGAGCGGCACATGATGTCGACGCATCGGCTCATATTCTTGCAGCAAAGACCATAATAAGCAAAGACCAAGGTCTTATCCTAGCTCATCGAGACACTGCACCTCGAGAGTCGAGACTCATCTCCTCCGCGATGACAAATCCAGAGACAATTTGAACGTTCGACATTAGCTTTGGTCCAAAAGCCCCGACAAGAATAAATCATAGGAGTCGGACAGTGGATTTACACTGAAAAGAAATAAGGTTCAACAGGTTTACACATGATTAAGGGTTAACAACAGAAGAAAGAGATCTTATGGTTACATCCTTAAATATTCGCACAAAAAGTTTTAAGAACAAAGACGATTTAGTACGACCGACAGTGAAATGCTTTGAGTAATGGTGTCAACATTCATTTTTCCTAATTATATCCCATAATATAACAGGTCAATGTTCGATGATGACGACGAGGACATATATATGATTAAGCATCCGCACCAACATATCATGTACATCTACCAGGGGGAAAGATATACTGAGCAAGAACGTTCTTGCAAACTGCATTTTTCCTAGACCTTTTTTCTTATCTCTACAGGTCCACAATGAGGAGAGCGAATGATACACAGATCTATATGGAAACTAATGGACTATACAACATATCCTCTAGCGAGGCCGCTCGGCCTTCAAATTCTTATCAATCTATTCTCAGGTTATTACAGAGATGTCCGAGTTCGGGTCTTGCATCCATCCAGGATGTAAATGTCGTTGCAGCTGCCGATGCGCAATAGAGGTACGACCGGAATGTGATGAGGTAGAAGTATCTCCTGTAAAATCAAAACATCACCACATCGTCAATTCTTCGTGAACACGACTAGCCACAAGAGAATCATAATACTACTCCCAAACAGCGGACGGCTGCAAGAGGACAGTAATATGGATCACAAAAGCATCAAACACTCTTTTCACTCATGTGAAAAAAATGTTTCCCCCCTCCTCTTCTTGATTTTACAGGCCCTTGGAGCAAAGATCCAAGAGGCCATCGTGTTAGGAGATAATTCCTGAGGGAAATTCTCTAGGCAGGTTCACAAAAGAGACGCTAGATAAGTTTGACATGATTCAAGAACAGGAACACCAAATAAAGCAGTAATGAACATGGCCATGGCTTGCAAACCAAAAACAATCAAACAAAACCACACATGCCTAACGCACTCTGAAATGATACCTTAAAGCCTTTACACCCATGTCCATGAGATACGATCGCTTTTCATCGTCACAGTCGGACAACTTTTCCAATTCCTTCCTATAGTAAAGGATATCATCTTGTAATTGCCCAGCACCTGCACATCTGTATAAAACAAAATGCTTAGCATCTTGAGGAACTAACAACGAAGCGAGAAAAAGACGAAAAAGATAAAAGTCAAAATGAACTTAAATACTATAGAAGTATGTTTCCCCCAGACACAGCCAATTGTTATCAGTTATTCCTGAGAAAATGGACGGAACACATTCCTTTAGGGAAATGTGTTAACATGCAAACAACCTCGCAGAATTCACCCAGGCTCATGCATAAATATAGAATCAGCATCGGTAGAAACAAGAGATCTGTCTCCTAGAAGAGAATATACCTATTGATTATACAGTCGACATCTGCTTTACTCTTTGGACCATATTCGAGAACTCTTGTAAGGTTCAGTATGTCTCCGTAATCATACATCTTGAGTGACTTATCATCAGAAGTCCTAGATAAGTTCTCTCCAGCCGCAGGATATAACTTCATATCAGGCAGCAGTTGTGGCGCCTTTGGATCACAGTTGGTCTCTGCCTCAAGTTTAATACAAGTAATTGCCATTGCATATGCAACTCCTCCAAAGCCTGTGTGAGAAACATAAAGATAACAGCCTGCAGAGCTGCATGATAAAAATTGTCTCATTTTCACAAGTTATGTTCTATATTAAGAAAATGAAAAGGAAAAATATCAGGAACAATATTAAGGAAGCCTTTCCATGATCCACAGAAAGTAGAACAGACTAAAAGAGAAATTTAGTACTGTGTCGTTGCAATCACTAGCTAATCACGACAAAGTTCGTAATGTAAGGCAATTTGCCACAACCATTGATCCCAAATTGTGAAACCTTAAGTCAACATGTAATCAAAGAGAAGAAAACTTAAGTGTCCCCAAATTTTTAGTACTTGAACTGAATTTACCAAAAGTTCTACTTCCGATGCATTTATCACAAAATCAAGCATACGAAGGTACCTTATTTTTTATTGTTGCCATTTATGAGAAACATTTATTGCAGCTTACCCAGTGCCTTTAGGCATCGTTTAACACTTCGCTATTTTAAGCAAATCCAACAACAGAATGTGCATCACTATTAGGCAGCAAACTCCTGACCTGGAAACAGATTCAAAAAGGATGTAAGCCAAGTATTGGCACTTACTCATCTTTACAGTATTGGACAGCATCGACGTCAGAAGCTAAAGCTTCTCTTTCTCTGGTCAATGGTATCCTCCTGTATGTAATATTATAACCTTCATCCTTCAGAGAAGCATACACTTCAGCTGGTGTCTTAATATCATCAGTTAGGATGTTGTCCCAGTATCCTATGACACTCGACTGATGTGATGTGGTGTTATTTTCTTCACGATGTAAAAGCATTTGCCCACTGGACTGCCTGACCTCAAACAAAATATCTTCTTTGAGCCGTGCTTCCATGTGTTCCACCTGCACAGAAATCGGCTAAATTTAGAGTCCCTTTGCTTATGTCTAATTTATAGAACAATGGACATTTGACCATGATAACACACCACTGGGCCAGTAATCCCGACATGCTTAAGTGTATCGACAGGTTTATTCAATTCCCTAAGGACAAATGGCACACCATTGATGTAAACAACCGCCTCTTCCCTAAGATCTATTATTATCACTTTCTGAGATGTTACTCCTGCAGTGGGCTTGGCACCAAGATATGCTAACATCTCCTTCGCGTCAGCAATTGTTGGAGTTGCCATGCTAAACACAGGATACCCATCCACCTAAAGCAAAAACACATGTTAGCTTGAAAATAATGACCAAGTTATATTTCAGGATATGTTGAAACAACTGAGCTAATCATAATAGCATTCATGCAAGTCTGCTTAAGTATACCCATAGAGAAAGGATTAGGCTTTTCAACTTGGAAAGGAACTAGAGCTTAGCCAGCCTTTAGCCCATCTTTCATGAATCAGTCCAGAGACCCACGGTTGACCATGTTGGTCGCACCATGAATAAATCACTGAGACAAGAGAAATGCTGAGTTTAACAAACGAAGGGGAAATACAGTGAGTGCCAGTGATATTAAAGTTGCTTCTCTCAGGGCCAAGAAAGGTTAGTTGAAGCTTCCCATAATAAGCGCTTCATGTTGCATTGAATCATATATGTCCATGTCAAAGAGAAGATAATGACCACAACCAAACCTCCATAACACGTAACGACTGCTTTTCAAGTTTAAACTTGTCGATGACCTCAATGTTTGAAAAAATAGTGAAGGTACTCTGAATGCAGACTAGTATCTAGACAAAGATGTTAAGTGGCAGACAATAGACTAGAGTCTAGACTACTTCAGGTCAAAGTCAAACTCTAGCATATTACATCTCTATGTAATTTTTCCATCTTCAAACTATCATAGTGTAATACCAAGTCTCACATCAAGCTCAAACAATTCCGTTATGCTTTAAGCAACATTTCAAGAAAAGAAATAACTTGAATTGATTAACAGAGCCTTAGAGTTCAAGCACATTCGACACGTACAAAGAGAGTTTTTTTTTTTTTCAGGGATACAAAGAGAGTCAAATTATCAATGTTTGGATTAAATGCTTTAGGGGTTCATGCTTTCATATGTGAGACACCACTAAAGAAAAGTCCACAGACAGCATAATTCCACGAGCATATGGTACTGTCGGTAATGCTGACCTTCATCCATGATAACGGATGTAAAAGTTCACTTCTGAGTATCTGGTTCCAAAACATACCTTATAAACATGTGGTGCACCATGAATTTGTGTGCGGCTAGAAGTTTTCTGACCAGGGAAGAAGTCCATTTTGACGATGGAGCCTTTGCCCAAGACAGAACCATTACGGGATTTGACAATGGCCTCCATTACTGCATCTCCATGCTGGGACTCTTGTGATGCTCTCAATTCCTGAGTATTATATCAAAAGAATTGGATCACCATGAGAATGCAATAGGATGATCAAAATTTTAATCTGCAATTCATCCATTAGATGAAAGAAGGTCACAACATACAGGAACAGAAAAAAATCGTCCAGGCCTTAATCTGATACTCCATTTCATTGCTTGAACTTCTGGTCTCTGATGTAGCCAAGTCTTAAATGTCATCCTCATTTCTCCTTGTCCACAAAAACCATCAAATGCTTCACTCCCAAGATATGCCGCAAACGCAATCAGGCGGAAGTATCTGTCCAAATACTCAGCACCACGATTCAGTGCCACTCGCCTTACCCTAGGCTCAACATGTTGTTGGTTGAATACCTTTCTGTACTGTAAAACAGCTTGACGTATGTTTTGCAGAGCAGAACATCTATCAATGATAGCATCTAAGGCTTCACGGCACTCCAAACCATTGTCAAACAGTCTCGTTATCTTCCATAGTAGTACAATATCATTTATTCCAAAAGCACGACCGTGCTCCTCGCTAAATTTCTCTTTAGATACTGGAGAAGTAGAGGCAGCACCATTACCACCATTTTCCTCACCACTTGAGGTGCCGTCATCCACCTCTTCCGGCTTCCCATCATCAAACAGGATTTTAATTGGTCTACCATAATCAATTCTGAGTTTTAGAAGGCAAGCAATCACAGTTCCTGTTGTCGTCCTTCCTCTGCCCATCTATGAAGGCCACATAGAAAATAAGATATATGAGGAAAATTCAGCAAAATAGCTTGTTACATTTGATTAAATTCCTAGTCACAAAAACTCAGAATCAGCTTGAAGTCTAACCTGGCAATTGAAAACAAATGCTGTGTTCTTGGAAGCAGAAGAAATGTTCATCGCCAATGTGTCAAAGTCAGAACTTTTCGGAGCTTTACCATCAGTTATGGGCACCCGTGCATACTTAACAGGGAAGCCATCAGATTCCAAGTTTTCGAACACTTCAAGAGGTGTCTGCACAGAAGAAGAATCTACATGTTCCCATGCATCAAAAATCTGCCCACCTTCTGTTTCATGAATAACCATGATAGCACCCCCATATGTTTCAGCTTCTCTAAGAATGTCTTCTTTTAACCGAGCTTCCATTTTCTCCACTCTCTCTCGATCAATTCCCTGAATGCACGTCAGTTTAGTACAATCAAGAAAGTGAAGGAGCACTCAACACCAAAGAAAATATGGGCTTGACTAGAACCTTGTGAAGTAACATTTTTCGACAACACATACGCACAACAACAATTTCCATAGAGATGAATATTAGAGAACTAACAAGTATCTTGTAGACATTAAAAGTAAGAGAAACAGTCGTAGTCACCTGTCGCAACTCAGTAGAAAACTCCAACCTATAGCTACCAAGTTTTTTCGTAAGAAACCAATATATTTGTTATAGACTTTTTGTCCAGTAATGATGCAGGTTTGTTGCTTGCATGTGTGCATATGTGTACATGTGGCTGAACTGTGCATTGCACTAATCCTGGAAGGGTCTTTGTTGTTACGCAATTCATTACAAGAGGCATTTCATTGCTATGCAACCCATTACAATGATCGCATCCATCAGATAAAGATGTTAATTGAAAGATTGTCATTATTCACTGGTTGTCATGCAGCGTGCAATATGATTTGCAATAAGTCACTCATACCGAGTATTCCAGCATATTCTTGTATGGTCTCTCTACTTCACGAAGAACAAATGGCTTTCCATTAATGTAAATCACAGGTTCTTCCCTCATATTATGCCAAAAGACAGGGCGACCATATATGCCACTACCAATCCTCCGTATGACTGATCTTATACCATCAATAGTTGGATTTGCAACTCCATAAACAGGAAACCCAGGAACTTCTCTGAAATTAGGGGCACCCTCCACTCGCTCTGGTAAACTTTGATTTTGACAACCAGGACAGTGATCACTTTTCAAAACAGTTTGACTGCCAAGAACCTCCCCATTTCTCCTGGCAGCAACCACACCCATCTCATAAGGTCGGCCATCAGCTGATTCGGCCATCTTCATAAGAGATGGCTCCAAACTTGCATATCCAAGTGCACCCATTGGGTCCCTTCTGAGCAACCTACGAAAACAATTGTTATAAAAAGATGAGACTGTCAGAATTGTTGATATTATAAACACTGCCCGCAAAAAAGCCCATAATGCTTGTATAATCACAATTGGAATGAGAGCTATTAGTTATTTAAGGAAGATGCCATGATAATATTTGTTCCAGACAGAAACACAATTTGGGCAGTTAATTCCTCATTTGCTTGGCATAGTTTCACCTTCAACAGCCTAGTAATAAATGAAATTCCTTAAACCATACCAAGGAATACTGAGCATGATGAGAAAAACTGTTGTAATATCAGTTTTGCAATCAAAAAGCCTACCCAGAAGCTGGGATGAGTGAGTGAACCAAACATATTTCACCTGAGGTCAAACTAAAAGCTGACCCCATAAAATGACTGATGGAGATAAGCTTCTGCTCAAAGCAAGAAGGTAGAAACTTGGAAACTGAAAGGTATGTAATAAACTTTCCTATCCGAAAAGAGAGATCCAAATCACACTGACACTATCCTGACCTTAAGAATAGGTTAAAAAATGCACAGCGAAACTTAACTTTTCTCCAGCAATTCAATCTACTGGCATGCATGCATCTGACCAAAAGGTTTAAAGACTATTCAAATCGTTATATTTGTCTCCAGCAAAACCTTCAATCTGAAAGTCCAAATGTGAAATAAGATCAATATTTTACCTGCGAATGATGCTATAAAGTTCGGGTCTCGCTTTCATCCAATCAGCAAAAGTACAACGACCCAAAGAACTAGAGCGCAACGCCTGTCTTTCTGAATGGACATATACAGCAAAACATATAAGATAGTAGTATCTCTCCAAGTATTCCACAAAAGTTGAAAGTGATGCCTCCCTTTTCATCTCATCAGGTTGACGTAAAATATTATTGCGATTGGTGGCAATGGCCTCACGTAAGTTCTGCAAACAAATTTCAAGCAAAATTTTAGAGAAAAATGAAAGACGAACGGAACTCATGGAGATCTTATGCAAAGTATTCATCAGTCCAATAAGGAATCTAATGGAAATATACAGGCTCCATGAAATGCATTAGGTGACTTTGTGATGCCATACCTGCATGGATGCACACTTGTCGATGACTTTGTCGACCTGTCTTTTCCCTTCAACACCACCCTAATCATATAACGTCAGTTGACATAGTAACACAATCTACGAATCGACCACAGGGTGAGAAAAGAGGTAACATCAATTACCTCTAAAACCCGAATCAAGCTTCTTATGACTGCATATTCTCCTCTTCGAATTGCCTCCTCTGAATTTGGCAAATTGACTGTGACATTAGAACCAGAATCTAAAACTCTTCCAATTGAGTTGATCCTAGGTATACCTTCATGCCAAAAAAAAAAAAAAGGAAAAATCACTTCAAAGAAGGTGTATGTAAGAGAGAGAGAGAGAGAGAGAGAGAGAGAGAGAGCATAGGAGGCATCTATACAGAGGGATCCTTGTATGTTTGGAGATGTATAACCCATGACATGACCTTAAAAAGTTAAACTATTCATTTTAGAGCCAAGGATAATGATGGACTTTAAGTTTATCTTCGTCTTATCATGGAAGACCACATTGTCCTCGCCATACATCCAGCAATTGGGACACAAAATGATACCATGGTTGTACAGAATTAATCGGAGAGACATCGATGTAAGTTTAAGTGGGAAGCTTAATCAAAGAACAAAAGATATAGGAACTCATTTCGTGTAACTTTTCTTTTTGCAAGCATTTAATGTAACAATATTTAGCCAATAGCATTATTCACCTTATAATCAAGAATCTAGACAAATACTAAATACTGAAGCAAGATCAGTAACTATTCAATTTTCCTTATGCCATTAAGACAAAGTATTATGCAATAAACTAACAAGGACTACCAGAATCTCCAATCCGATTGAGGTAGATCAAAGTCGCAATCACCATCCCAGTGGTTGTCCTTCCACGGCCCATTTGGCAGTTGAATATTATCTCCGTGTTTACATTAACTTGAGAAATTTTGTCAACCTAAAATTGTGAAGGAAATGGGATAGAAGTCAATATCAGCAATCCAAGTGCAGAAAAAGAATTTATAGAGATCATATTTGTATCACCGTTACCATGGCACACAGTTAAATACAAGCAATAGAACCATCAGTCAATATTTCACAGCTGTTTGAAACATACTCTGGACAGATAGTTCGCACTGTCTAAACTAGGTTTGATTCTGCATATTCAGTGAAAACATCCACAGACACCACATAATAGTTGTTGGGTTTATTATTTATTATAGTGTTAACAAGTTGGGGGCTTTGTTTGTAATTGTGCTAGGCTTAAGGTTAAGCCTATATATATACCTTTTGTATCTTCTTTTAACTCTAATAAAATAGAAGAAAGAGAAAGCCAACTTTTTCCACATGCATGGTCTGTGAGCCGTTGTTTTAATCATTGTCTCAGCAAAAAAAAAAAACTGGAGCATTGGTTGTTCAGTTGCTTTAATTGGAGACTGTGTGGTGTGGAGTTTGTGATCTCCATAAAAAGATGATGAGCTCGTGGGTGTGAGCGGACTGTCGTGGCTGCCGAGTTGCAGCAGGTGAGGCCTCTATTCGTGTCCTCTGAGGCGTTACATTGGTGTATTGCCCGTGTTGTTGCTGTTCCGAGCTGAAAATTGAAGCCTTATGGGTTGTAAGGACTCGTTTAATTGTTATTGTGGTGTCATTTTGAATCGATCAGTGACCTTTTTTTTATGAGGTGATCAATCTATGTTGGTGATAGTAGTAGTTGGCTAAGGGACGTGTGATCACTAGACATTGGTTCTTTATTTGGAAGTGGTGCTGAAAACAGATTTTGTTGGGGGTTTCCGATTAGTCAAACTTGTGGATATGTCTATGGATCCAGCAAACTCCCCGACTAATGTTTCAGGGGTGATCCCTCCTAATGCTACTTCCAGTTCAGGGTCTTTTGGTACTTATCAGAGTGGTATTCATGGTATGACAGGTTTACACACTACCTTGGTCAAGTTGGATGGTACCAATTATCCTACTTGGTTAATGGCTCTTTCTACTTTTATTTATGCTAATCGTCAGTCTAGATGGCTTGAAGAGGAACCACCTACAGATCCAACTAGTCAAGAAGAATGGAAGGTCACTGATGCTGCATTGCGTACTCTTTTATGGGGGAGTATGGCTGAATCTATCCGCCATCTTTTCATGGATTGTACGACAGCCCGTGAGGTATGGACAAAATGTGCTCTACTCTATTCTGGACAAAATAATATGAGTCGAGTTTGTGATATGTGGGAAGCTTTATTTGAAGCTAAAATTGGTGATGCCGGGTTGGGAGAGTATTATGCTCGTTTTTCATCTTTGTATCAACGTCTCAAATCCTACCTTCCACCGGCTACTACGGTTACTCAAATGCAACAACGAGAAGCGAATATGGTGGTAGTCCTCTTCCTCCGAGGTCTTGGTCCAGGTCACAATGCCCTTCGGCAACAGATTACTTCTTTGGACTCTCTACCTTCCATAGAAGAAGTATACTCTCGAGCTACTCGTTATACTTCGAGTCCCCAAACTTTAGTTATATCACACAGTAGTGCTATGGTGGCTCGTGGTGATCAAGGAGCTCGTGGTCGCAGTCGTGGTCGTGGTGTTCAGGGCCGAGGTGCCTCTCGTGGTGGTGGTAGTAGCGGTTCTAAAGGAGCTAGTGGGGGTCGTTTTTGTACTCATTGTCAGCATACAGGACATACTGCTAATTATTGCTACGACCTCCATCCTGAGCTACGGGGTCTACATGTTTCAGCTCCTTCATCTAGACCACCGTCTGGACAGAATATGGTACATTTGACTCGTGCAGAATATGATGAGCTAACTAGGGCACGACAGCTTGATGTTCCTTCAGGTCCAGTTGCTACCTTGGCACATCGCAATGATCCTACTTGTCTCTTGTCCACTACAGCGACCCCTCGTCCTTGGGTTATTGATTCGGGTGCCACTCATCATATGACTGGTGATCAGCATCTTCTTACCTCAACCTCATCAGCTTCATCCACGTCAGTCACTTTGGCAGATGGTTCTCAGTCCAAAGTGACAGGTTCAGGTTGTGTATCATTGAGTTCGTCTTTGTCCTTACCATTTGTTTACCATATTCCAAACTTTCCTCATAATCTACTATCTGTCAGTTCTCTTACTCGTGAACTTGACTGTGATATTATCTTTTCTTCTTCTTCATGTGTTTTTCAGGATCGGAAGACTGGACGCCAAATAGGTGGTGGGCGTGAGGCTGGTGGATTGTATTTTTTGGATCCTGAGATTTTTGCTGCTGCCACTACTGTTCAAAAGAAGGCTGTAGATGACTCCTATCGATTACATTGTCGCCTTGGTCACCCCTCAGCAGACGTACTCCGACTTTTTCCTTTTATGTCTGGTTCCAGTCTTCAGTTTGATTGTGAAACATGTCAGATGGGGAAACATCATCGTTTGTCTTTTCCCCCTCGTGTTTTGAGTCGTGCGTCTCAGCCATTCGAGCTAGTCCACTCCGATGTTTGGGGTCCCAGTCGGGAGTCTTCTTTTGGTTTCCGCTATTTTGTAACCTTTATTGATGATTGTACTCGTATAACTTGGTTATACTTAATCAAAGATCGTACTGAAGTGTTCTCTTCTTTTCGCTATTTGAAGGGGGCTCCGGGTCAAGGACTTGTGTTCCATAATCGGGGTCATCTTCATATAGCTGGTTATTCTGACCCTAAATCTTTGGAGGTGACGGCTTACTCTGATGCAGACTGGGCCGGTTGCCCTGTGGATCGTCGGTCTACTTCTGGATACTGTGTCTTTGTTGGTGGCAATCTCGTGTCATGGAAAAGTAAGAAACAATCTGTTGTTTCTCGATCTAGTGCAGAGGCCGAGTATCGTGCTATGGCTAATGTTACGAGTGAACTCCAATGGGTTCGTATGTTGTTGACTGAGATTGGACTACCTATGACTGGATCATCTACTCTTCATTGTGATAATCAATCAGCTGTTCACATTGCTAGCAATCCAGTGTTTCATGAACGAACAAAGCATATAGAGATTGATTGTCACTTTGTTCGGGAAAAGGTGAATTGTGGTGATATACGGTTGGTGCACACACGGTCTGAGGAACAACTAGCAGACATTTTCACCAAACCTCTTCGACGTGGACGAGTTTCGTACATTTGCGACAAGTTAGGCCTTTTTGATATGTACTCCCCAACTTGAGGGGGAGTGTTGGGTTTATTATTTATTATAGTGTTAACAAGTTGGGGGCTTTGTTTGTAATTGTGCTAGGCTTAAGGTTAAGCCTATATATATACCTTTTGTATCTTCTTTTAACTCTAATAAAATAGAAGAAAGAGAAAGCCAACTTTTTCCACAATAGTGTTTCCACAGTCATATACTATGCTTCACCGAGTGAATCCCAAACAATTATCCATCTAGCAGGAATATATTATATTATCCCGCTCTCGCTTTCCAGCCCTATATAACTTTGAAAGACCTAGAGACAAGAACCGGTGAATATAACGAGATCCCAAACATATGCACGCACTGAATATATAAATCGAAGATAGTATGGAAGCAAACAATTTGAGGAGGCTCTGTGAAGTCTCAATATTCCATCAACTAAAACATAAGCTGTCTCGCTAATCTAGGCTAGGCTCAGCCATGTGGGCCACATGCAATTATTCTAGTATGTTTTGAAAGATGTCCTCCCTTCCCCTCGCTTGAAGTTAGATAACAGAGAAAAAACTTCCATGAATCCAGCGGATATAATATAGTAAAACTTGCACTCATTAAAAGTAAGTAGTTCATCCAAGGAAGCAAACAAAATTTAAAACATCTTTACTTACCAAATCATCGATATCTCGTTCCTCTGGTGCCTTTTCATCGGTTAAGGGAACTCGTTCATAGTCCACAAGGTACCCTTCAACTTGCAATTCCTGGTACACCTGTATCAAAGAAATAACAGTGAGACAATATATAAGAAAATGGAAGTACTTATTGTCCTCTAGAAATAACTCTGATATGTGTATGATACCTCGAGGGGGGTCTTCACAGAATCACGAGACACAGGTTCCCATTGGTCTACCATCTGATAGTCTGGCAGTTCATCAGTGACAAGGATCTTATTTCCATATCTGCAATGTCAAAATTCGCAAAAAAAATATGCCATTACGGAAATTAGCAATTGATACTACTGCTGAGGAAACCCCTGAAGACTAAAATCATCGCATGGTGCTATGACAAGAGAGTACGTACCTTGCCGCTTCCATCATGATATCTTCTTTCAATCTTTCCTCCATTTGTTCAACCCTATCCCTGTTGATTCCCTAATAAGATTCAGATGGACAGGTATAAAAAGCAAAACATGAATCAGAATGTTGCTACGAGAGCTGTGACATCAATACATTCTTAAAAGATAAACAAAGATGTAGAATATTTACGGACATAAGCTAAGATAAATCAGATTAGAAGACACAATATCCAATCAATTCAACAACTTGATTGCCTAAATATGAGATCTAGAGTAATTGGGACTCACGGCTTCCTCATCTTTCCGCATAAATAAGGAAATCTCTTGCCATATGAAGCAATGACAACAATGACAGCCAACAGAGCAATAGGAAAACCAGCATGCACGGCAATCAATTGATCATGCAGTAAAGATAATGGACCTAATTGAGAATGGTATAATCTTGACAGCGTAACATACCGTCAATTCAAGGTTGGAAAGGGGCTTTTCCTCATCACGCAAAACAAAGGGTCGTCCGTTAATGTATATAACCTGTTCAAAAGGTCAAGAAAACAGATAAACTTCACAAATACAGGATTCTGCTTCGGGCAACAACATGCAACAGACAACTGTCTCCTTGTGGGGTCCAACTAATAAAGATTTAAGAAGTATTAACCAAGCCATTATCATCCAACGGTTCATGAATCCATTCTTTCCGCTAGTTTTTGGACAAAAAAGGACAAGAACAACAGAAGCCATAATTGAGAAACATCCTGCCACATGGTGACTCAATTAAGGAGGATACTAACTCCACAGGCAAAAGAGATATTTGTTTGTCACTCCAATATTTTCAGATCCTATCTCTAAAAGTCAAAATGGTGGGGAACAACGAGCCACACGCAAGGCGTAGCAATTACATAACATCATCAATTAAAATTTTGCTCACCCTTTAGATTGCTCTTATTTATTTAAGAGTGAAGCTGGTGCCGCTTAGGGGAAGACAGGTAAAGAAACTAAAGGTTCATTTCTAGATAGATACAACTCATCAAAAGAAGACATACCCGACAAATCGGAGTTGACACAATTCAAAGAAAACAGAACTAGTAGGCTCAAAACAATACATGAATCGGAATGCTTTAGGTCTCATTGGATGCATTTACCGGTTCCTCGCGAAGACTAATCCAGAGAACTTTTACTCCCTTCCCATCAATTTGGGCACCGATATGCTTAAGAACATTCCTTATTCCATCAATGGTCGGAATAGCAACACCATGGACATGCAACGAATCGGCCTGTGGAAAGTCCCCAGCAGATAGAAATTAGGCACTACTAGTCACATTAATCACGGTGCACAGAAAATTGCCAAAACCACCACCGGACAGGTTAAATGTAGCGCTCCACCTATTATACAATCAAGTCAACCCCTACCCTACACTACAGAAAACATTCATCTCCCGTAAAAAAGCCACCTCGCAACATCAGAAAACTGATGACAAGATAGACACACCGAATTGGCGACCAAAAAGAGAATCAATCGGTCCATAACTTCAGAAAACCTTACGTAATTAAAGGTGCTCGCCGTTAATCAACTTATAAACGCATTAGAAAAACCACATTCCTCTCCTATGACTAGCCAGTACACGACACCAGAGAACTAATCACCTCACGAAACATTCCAGTTAGCTACGAGAAACAAACCCTCCGCAGCAACAAACTAACGGAAAGCAATACGATCGCCGCCTACACGAAGGCTTATCAACTCCGCAGACAAAGGAGCAATCGGTAATCCACACAACACATGCATGGAGCGCGGTGGCATCGACATTCATCGCGACAACGAAGGCAAATGCTCGGAAAATGCGAATCGAGCGGTGAGGAGAAAGGGGCGCCGGGAACCTGACGATAGTTAGGAGCGCCGTCGATCTGGGGAGACAGGCGCTTGTTCTGGCAACCGGGGAAGTGATCGCTCTTGAGGATCGTCTTCATCCCCAGCACCGAACCTCCCCGCAACTTCATCACCAGCTCCGGCTCCTTCGGCATCGACATGGCTCATTTACACTTCAAACAACCCCGAAAACGAAAAACGGAAAAAAAAAAAAAAAACAGAAGGCAGCCACCGATTTCCCGCTCGCTCGCTCGCTCGCGCGCGCACAGAGAGAGGCACGCAGCTCGCAAGAAGGAAAGAAGAGAATCAGCCTCCGCCGCGCTTGTCCGGGCCGCCGTCAACCGGATAGGTTCATGCAAGCAAGCAAAGCTCGCTCGAGGAGGCGGCTCCCGCCGGCTCGCCGCCCCCCGCGGAGCCGCAGTCCAAATGCCGATCGACGAGACGGGGAGGGAGCGCGCACGGGGAGGGCGGGAGGCAGCGGAGGTGGCGGAGGTGGCGGAGGAGGAGGCGGAGAGCGGCGGCGGCGGCGAGAGACGAGAGGAGGAGGAGGAAGAAGAAGAAGATGAAGGAGATGACGGGAGGGAGGGGATTGATTGCGATTGTGTGTACGCGATGGAGCAAGAGCGCCTATGGGTTTTCATCTCTGCCGCCGTACGTCTTTTTTTATTCTCTTTATTTTTATTTTTTTATTTTTGTTGTTTTTTTTTTTTTTGGGTTTGGCTTTATGATTCGCGCGTGGGTGGAGTTTGCTACAAGGCTATCGGCGCTGAGAGCAAAAGCGTGAGAACGTGAATTGCGTGCGGAAATGACTATGCTACGGACATATGGAAAACGATGAAATACACACATTCGAAGCATTTTTCCATACATACGTGTATAAATTATATATATGTATGTATGATCGGGAATGTTCAAGAGTGCCTCCGGAGAGTTATTGAGATAATCTCTTTGAAGCGATGAAAAATGTTCGAGATTGCACAGAATGCGCGCGACACGATTTTATCGGTATTCATGTGTGCGCACATTTTAAGGAGGCCCTTCTGCGCGAGCAGACATTTTGCGAGTTTCCATCTCGGCGACTTCTTCAGGGATGGATCGAGTTGCCCTTTTCTTTTCATTTTCGCCAGGGAGATTCGAAAACTTGAAGAATCAGTAACAAGAGGGTACCGAGTTTTTCCTTTCTCTCGCTCTTTTCGTTTTTTTTTTTTATATTTTGCCGCACAAATTTTAAGAGTCCCACATCTCGAGGGATAGAATTTCACAAAATACGAGACATTTTGCTTGATCATCGTCATTAGGATGCCGTCCTTTATTTAGGGACGAAAACTATTACCATTTGATAAAAAAAAAATCCGCACGAAAAATGAGGTATATGTATATATATATATATATATATATTTGTCTGTCACAACCGGCGTGCTTTGTTTTTTATTTATTAAAAAAAAGGCGGGAGAGGAAAGAATATTCGTTTTTTCTTCTTTCTTCTACCTCTTCCTTTTTTTTTTTAATTTTTATTTTTATTTTCGGAAGAAGAAGAGCGTAGCGGATATTCTCTGCAGAAAGCCTGGATGGGATGATACCCAACCGCCCATCACAAGCCGCCACCTAACCCCCCTCCGGAGCCGGATAACACTTCCCCGCCCGCGCCACGCTCCCTCTCTCATTTTAGAGCTAATATCGGAATTTCTATTATTTTCACCAAATCCGACCCCAAAAAAAAAATAAATGAATTATTTTGCCAATGGCCCCCCCACGCCAGAAACGTGCTTTTCCGACCAACTTCAATCCCGGCCAATTTTTGTCTCGAGGAAAAAGCCACAAAAAAGAAAATCCCAAACTTTACCGACTATGACACATCTGTTTTAAATTATTTTTTGCGGCATCAAAAACTCCAAATTAGTATCCGTGTTAACACATTTACCCTAAATTTATGCTTGTGCGACGCATTTATCCCAAACTCCTTGAAGATGTCTGGGTAAATATGTCACGCTTTACAAGTTTAGGGTTTTGGGTGTCACGAAAAATAAAATTTCTGAGTAAATATATCACAATGAATATAATTTAAGGTTTTTTTTTTTGGCTTTTACCCTTTTCCTTTTCCCCTTTTTTGGCTCGCGCACGATCCACCACGTGGCAAACGGCGATAACCAAAGCGACTTTGGAGGAGGGGGCCGCTCTTGCTCCGTTCGATGGAGCCTTGACCGATGCACCGTGAATCGGGGCGAGATGTTATTACACTTATTGACCTACAACGAGTCAAAAAGGCTGGGATTTGCAATTGATGCCGCTATAGACGATTCCCTTAGGCCCTAACTGGTGATGACATCATAGGTCCTTGACTTGAGTTGGCCTCGGCTCCAATCTCTTTCGTGGGTCTCTCGAGTTCACGTCACAAGGCGCCACCCGCCAAATCAATCTACGTCCACGCTTTACTTTAAGAGATGACGGGGGTGGGTTCTGATTGGTGCACCTTTTGCGTCGCCAGGTCTTCCCATACAAAGGGTTTGACAAGTGGGGTTTCAGCGTCCAATGTTAGACCCCCTGATCACTTTTCCAAAAGGGTCACTTGCTAGGGGAGAGATTCGTTGGCCCGAAAGGACAGCTTCAGTGACTTTCGTTTTCTTCATTGCTAGAGACTCCATGAGATGACCAAGCATGAGTAGTGATTTCAGCGCGTGAAAAGTCAAAAAAGGAAAGCAAAACTTCGTGTTGCCCCCGAAGGGCGATTGATGTGACCGGCAACAACGGATGAGGCACGGGAAGGAACGGTGGAAATGCAGAGCGAAGGCGCGGACGCGGCAGGACGGGCCGGGTCGTCGTGGATCAACACGTTCGCCGGGGTAAAAATCAAATCCTTTGGCACGTGAAAAAAGGGTGAGCCACGATTATTTAAATGACACGGCATGCATTGAGAACACGATTCTGTCCCTGCTGACACGAATTGCCAGGCGAGAAAAATATATTATATGGCACACCATTATATGGAAAGCGAACGGGGTACACGAAACTAATATTCTTTTTATGCAGTTCGAAGGCATCTGTACCATGACCCTACAGATCCTAATCCTATCGAGATTAAACAAAGTAAGAAACGTGAACATCAATCTATCTCACGACAAAGCATATGAGCCGACCCGACGCTTAACGAGCACATAGGTACAAGTCTACATTGAACAGGGCTCAGAGCATGTGGAACACGCCAAGAGAAAAACATAGACATAGAGAGAGGTAGGCTCTTATATAAAATGATAACCATAAGCACATGCCATCTTTTCTATTCTGTCTTCTTTACAAATTTTTTGGCTAAACTATTAGCACATGATATCACACGTTACACAATCATTGACAGGATGAGCATTGAGCATTGAGCATTCTCCTCCATTTATCTATTCTCTTTTAGCATTCATAGATCTATATCGAGAGATCGTTAAAAAGTTGAGAACTATATTGTAAAAATTAGAAAATCTATGACTGAATAGACAGTCCTACAGTAGGTTTAGAACTCGAAAGCTTTCAACATTTTGATTGCTGATTTGGTTTGCCGGCGAAATGATTGGAACAGGTCTGTGGATTCTCAGTCTCTTGCATAGAAAATAGTTTCCCAGGCGACTCTGTGATCAAGGGACTTGATCATGTGGGGTTAAGCATTTGGAGCAAAAGGTGATCCAGATTATAATTGTCGTTATCAGCTGTAGTGCGATCATAAGCCAGCTTCCATAACTGAACAAAACCCAATTATCAAAGCGAAGAAGAAGAAACAAAGCTCCGACAGCTGCTTCAAAGAATATAATTACCTGCTGCACAAGGAAATGTTGCTAACGAAGTCCCACTTCTACAGGCCAAGAAAGATTGCATACAGTGGCCAGTGATACAGCATGTGACTATCTACAGATCAATGCGAAAATAACACTAGAACAAGAAGCTTCCAATGCATCATGCATTGGTCACTCACCACATATCTCAGCCCATTGGCAATTATGGGTATCTGAAATTCTGAAACGACTGGCCATAGCCATTCAGGCGTATCTAACAAGAGCAATATTGAAGAAAGCTCTAGTGATTCTCCCCTGTGGGAGAGTGAAAGCTTTATCTTCTTTTATTTTACATTACGAAGTAAAACATTAGATGTCTAGTATCCATACAAGTCAGACACACATCCAAATTATTCAAGTACAGTCGAATATCTCTTCCCCAATCTCACGAGTCATTGTACTGGTATATTCCTAACCATGTCATTGTCCCAATGGGGCTGCAAGTGCTGCAAAGCCTCACTTATGTTCTTGAGAGCCTTATCGTACGATATAAAACCCATGAACGAGAATTCACAGCCATCACTCGTAACAACCAGGATGTACTTTTCAGAAGGATTCAACATGTTTGAATAAGGACTAACAGTGCTCAACTGATCGAGCAGCAGAACCACCTAGACAATCAATCAGGATGAAAGCACTTTAAAAACTGATGGTTGGAGAGTGAAGCTCAGCGGAGCTTGACAAACTTTTTCCAGGGTGTGTTTCACTACATTCAGATGCTTCTTGCTTAGATAAGATCGAAATGATGAAAAAATGATCCAAGGCACACTAAAGTAATTCACACACTGAATGAAATGAAGGTCCTTTACATGAAGGTTCTCCCAAGAGAGGAAACGATAATGATGACTCAGGCTAGTCACAAGAGGGGAAACGAAAATAATAACTCAGGCTATGAATTTGTCACGCATCAAAAACTTATCATGATTCAGACAAAAAGGTCAGCGCTTACCAATTTGAAACCGCAATCCTAGAGTAAATGCAATTACAGGAAGATTGGAAAAGGTTACCTTGTAATACATCCACTGTTGCAGCCCTGAGGGAGAGTATTGGCAAAGAGGGTTATCACTACAGAAGGCCAATCTCTTGTTTGACAAATACAGTGTCCCAATTACAGGCCCAGTGGAAGTGGATAGATAGCAAGCATATGCCTCCAGGAGCTTCTCTACTGGCAGAATCTCAAACGTATGTTGAAATACCTTATCCTGTCCCCCCTCGGTGAGCACTTTTGTCCCCTGAGCAAGTCGAGCCTTCGCTGCATCTCTGATGCTAGGGCCGGTTCTAACTGTTTCACACAAACATAGCACAATTACCAATTAGTTGAGGTCAGGCAAGCGTTGAGAGTTCGTAACAACAAACTCCAATCGATTAGAAACCATGAGGAGACAAATAAACTAAAGAATGGGCTTTGTCTCTAACAAGTCACAAATAAACTAAAGAACGGACAACGAGCCAGCTGCAGTGCTTGCTCTTACAGGACAAAGCTATTTATCCTTCTTCACGGGGAAAAAGATGAAGAGCCAAGAGACGATCATTCATCTAGTCCAACGTTCAGTCACGCAAAGAGCCCACTGGGTCCGGATGGCTTTAGAAAATTATGGAAAACAAACCATGTCCTCGACGGAAGTGCCATGTTATACATTTGGCAATTTGTTAAAAGTAGGAATCAACATAGGTTGCCAAAAGAATAAGCACCGAAAATAGCATCGCACATCAAAGTTGAAGCTCCTCTAGATAAATAATCAGGGGACTTGATCCACTCAACAGCTAATTGGCAGATTAAATACACAGATTATGAAGCATGTATCTTAGTTCCTAGGGTGGTAACTGCAGAAGAAGACGATGAATGATCATTTGCACTGATTCCTAAAACCACAGGACCGCAATGGTATGAGGCCAACATGCCGACAAACGACGGCAATGAAGAACGAGGTGCCAAACTCTTTTGGATTCAATATTTACTTCCATAGCATCCACTTATATTGCAGAAACAGAGAAAAAATATATGCAAGCAAGCTATCAGATACGTTTCCACGAATAATCCAAAATGTTTCTATCTGATTATACAGACATATTTTGAGAGAATGCAGAGAAAACTCACGGTGATGCCAGAAATTGTCCGCGAGCGCCTCTGCTTTTCGCAAAGCATCTTCGAACCTCTTCCCACACCAGTTCAACGTGTGGCGTATCTTGTTCATCGAACCTGCAAACAAACACCAGCAAAGCGTCGGCCCTCATCAACCCCATCCTCAAAAGCCTAATCATCAACCATGACGTGAGAACACGCCTCGACAGTACTCACTCCTGCCAGGCGGCGCGGAAGCATTCAGCGGAGCGACGTGGACGTACAGGTTCTCACCGCCGCCGCTCTGGTTGAGGTTGTTGGCGAAGCCAGAG